>JAHRHZ010000018.1:14724882-14743087 GCA_024137785.1 Ginglymostoma cirratum
GCCTGCTGTGTTCATCCAGCTCTACACCTTGTTATCTCAGATTCTCCAGCATCTGCAGTTCCTACTATCTCTGTAGATTCTCAATGCGTGGAGTAAAACACATCAGCTTGGTCTCACTGATAACCACAAAGTTTGATATGATCAAGAAAATTGTGACTGTTGCTTGGGTTTCTATTTTAGATCTGAGGTAATTAAAACTAACTTTATCATTACGAATGTTTATTTTCCTTCTACCCTAATTACATTCCCAGCTCCAGGCATCATAATTCTCGTGACATAGTACATAACATGGTTGCTTTCTAAACAATTAGCTCTGATGCTCTGAAATGAGCCAGCCAGCAAACAACATTGACATGTGCTTGACTATGCTGGATCAACATTAAGGAAGTACTAGTAAGGAGATGGCTGGAAAGTTCTCATTATGATCATACCTGTTGCCGAATCTGTTCTGGAATGCTCTTCACTATCAGAATCTTCCAGTTGATCATCACTATATTAAAAAAAAAATTTTGATGAAGCATATGTAACATGACTTACAACATGAAATTTTCCAGCAGCTGGAAGATGTCAAACTGAAGCAATAATTTAGAAAACAAATTTAAATTTTCACTATAATTAGCTCATTACCTGTCACCTTCTAATTTTGGTATATCAGAACAACTGGAAGAGTCTTCCAACCATGCCAGGGTTGGCCTCCGGGATTCACTACTTGGCCCATGTTCTACCTCAGGTATAGAGATCTGCCTCAAAATTGCTGCATCATATGGGTTGATGTCAAATTTCAAATGAACCTGGGTTTTAAAAAACATGATTAAAAGAGGATGTCTGACGTGTACAAACCGAACGACACAATCTGGGGCAACACATTCAATCAATCCACAAAGTGGCAGAATATAGGCTCTTGGAAACAAATCTCCCATGTTGTGAAATCATTGGAACGTACATACAAAGCCACATATTTCCCTAAAAGAAATTAATGTCAACATGAATCCTTTGAGCAGGAGTCTCAGTCACAAGGGCAGAGGCTTTGGAATAGGACACCCTTCCTGTCAAAGATGACGTACAGCAACTTGAAAAGGGAAAGAAAGTACCTTTTAAAAAGTCTTTAAAAACGAAATGCACGTGTTTGTTTTGGTCTTCAATGGTTTGCTTCGGGTTCAAGGACACACAGGATGACGCACCTTTTGTGGAAATTGTCCACGAAATGTGGCTTCATTTGTAAGTATTCATTTATTTGCCATTTCCAAATTCCTCAATTACATCAAGTTACTTACTGAGGGTGTACAGACTGATCTTTGTAGACAATGACATTCTACTGAAGAAAATGTACAAAACTGATAATAAAATGGAGCCTTTTAAACCATAGAAACAAAGCAGTAGGCCACTCACTTCATGAAGTCTAATCTAGCATTCAAACAGAAACAAAATCATCTACTTCCACCATTTTCTGCTTCCTTGATTCATACATACGAATTAAGAGCTGGAATAGACCATGGCCTCTCAAACCTGCTCTGCCATTAAAATAAATCATGGTTGATCTGATTACTCTACATTCTTGCCAACCCTGATAACCTTTCATTCCCTTGCTTTTCAACAATCTATTTCAACATTAAAAATATACAAAGATTCTCTTTCTCAAAAGGTAATGGAAGCTGAGCTTCAAAGAGAGAGAATCCACAGAGAAAAAAAAAACATGTTTTAAATGTGCAAAACCTTAACTTTAAGCAGTGACTCTAGTCTTCATATCTCCTACAAAAGGAAACATCATTTCTACACCCACCCTGTCAAGACCCCTCAGGTTTGTGCTTCAATCAAATCACTTCTTACTTAATTCCACCAGTTACAAACCTAGCCTGTCCAACTTTTCCCAATAAGTCAACTACCCATTCCAGCTCCTGGTCCAAGTCTTCTTTGAACTGCTTCCAATGCACTTTTATCCTTCCTTGATTAAGGATACCAATACTCCAAGTGAGGTTTCACCATGCCCTTCTAACCTTCCAGTGCTGATGTCAACAATTTCTACATGCGAACAACTGAACTAACACTGGAGAAGAAGCTAATACGGGTTAAGAAATAGTAAGAAGGAAGAGGAAACTATGCATCGTCTGGCAAATGAAATTTATTTCACGGGAACTGTGTTCCTCTTCAGCCCCAACTCCATGAGAAAATGCAACTGTTGCAAATTGTACTGATGACTGCAAGGCAATAAGCTTCAACAAAACGTGTTCTTTCAGCAATACTCAAGTTCTATACTCCAGACAACAAATATGAACACCTGCATGAAAGCTAATCACCTGTGCTACATGTGTACCACTACGCCACCAATCACTTGTACAGACCCTTCTCAACAGCCAATTACATATTTTCCAGTCAGCCTGAGAAGTCCTTCGGAAGAACAAACATGTAGTGACAATAAAAAAACAAAAAAAATCAGGTGTTCACTAAATAAAGTAACAAGTACCTTCATCATTTTAGATACATCCCATATACAGATCTTTCCACGCCTGGTTGATGCAGCCAAGAAATGAGGACAACTTCCAAAGCCAACACATGCTATTCGGTCAGGAACATCTATGCTGGGAAACTGTGCAGGACTTGTTGCCAATGTTATTGACAGTGGCACATTTTGCGTGTGTTCACCTTTCACAAATGGACAATTAGGAGAATGCCGTTCATGTTCTGACCTATGTTGCATAAAAAACATTTGATGTTGTGGAGACTAAAGACAAAACAGGCAAAGCCTTCATTATCTCCTAAACACGATTTTATGAAACTTTAAAGTTAAATCTCAATACAAGTATTCATTAATATTGAAGCAGCACTATTGCCTTTCCACAAGGCACGAATTCAATGAGAAATTCTGGAACTGACAGTCCATGCAGATTTAACGTAAATCTTATTTTTTTAAAAAGACAGATAGATAAAATCTCTACTATAACAGAATATGTGTGTTTATTACCCCACTACCCTCCAATTACAAACTGACCCGAGCTCAGAGAATGGGCCTATCATGCCATTTAAAATTACCATCTTTGATCCAGCTGGCAACAATAAAACCATCACCGTTACCCAGGATGACAGGGTCCAAGCCAGCATGACAGTGGCTGGTCACAGTAAACTGTGGCCAGCGGCTTACCCTGGTGCCAGGACCACTAGCATTTGGCAAATCTGAGGGCAGGGGATGGGTAAGGGGGTGGTGCTGGTGGGTGGGGGAACATTGATGATCTCCCTGTTATTTCACCGAGTGTGCCCGGCACCACACTCGTTGCTCTGACCACACACTCTTCGATGCAGCGTTCAAGTGGTGCTCAGTTGGTTTTAAATCTTCCTGATCTGGCAAAGCGACGATCATTTTGAAGTTGAGAAAGGTGCTTGAAAAGCCACTGAGGCTTCTCGTGGTCAGTAAATAGAGGCGTCGAGCACAAATCGAGGGTGTATTGCCAAAGCCTGAATGGCCCCCCTGTTGGAGTATTATCTCCAATTCTGAGCACCAGACTTTAGGCAGGAGGTCAAGGGCTTGGAGAGGGTTTAGAGGTTTACTCAAATTGTTCCAACGAAATCAAATGCAAAACTAGGAGGTTATGTTTCAGTTAAACAGGGCATTGGTGAGATCACATCTGGAGAAACATGTGCTGCTTTAAGCTCCTTATTTTGGAAGGATGCAAATATGGTAGAAGCAGTTCAAAAGGTTCATTCTAGGAAAAATAAACAAACAGTGAAATTCACAGTTGACCTTGGAGAAACCTGTAACTGGAGGAGCTCACAGCAGAGGAGCAATGGCTTTTTAAAGTGTCACTGGAGGCTAAGGGTTGATCTTATAGAAGTTTAAAAAAAGAAATCACGAGGGGCATAGATAGGATAAATAGCCAATATCCTTTCTCCAGGGTTTGGGAGTCCAAAATTAGAGGGCACAGGTTTAAGGTGAGAGGGAAATGATTTAAAAGGGACCTACGGGGCAAATTGTTCACGTACAGGGCAGTATGTGTTGAGGAGCTGCCAGAGGAAGTGGGGGAGGTTGGTAGAGTTACAACATTTAAAAGACATCTAGATGTGTACATGAATAGCAAGGGTTGAGAGGGATATCGGCTAAATAGGTCTAGATTAATTTAGGATATCTGGTCGACATGGGCGAGTGGGACTGGAGGGTGTTTCCATGCTGTACAGGTCTACGACTCTTAATTCTTTAGAAATTCTGCAGCAAGTCCAGCATCTTGATTTCATCCACTTTGCACAAGTATGGTGCACCTTACTTACCAAGGTTCATCTGTGGGCTCCCAGCACACCAAGCAAACACTACATGTAAAACACATGGCCCGGTCATCACCAGAGGAGGCTGGCTATATTTTTAAAAAAAAAAAGGGATTCAGTCAGCTTATCTGATAATGCTTGCTTCAATTCCCAAAACCTTGAGACAAAATTAAATAATGCTTTACAAATACACTGGATAGTGATCCAGAGCACGAGCCCCAAGCAATTCTTTCCTCATTAGTGGAAAGACACCAAGTGTAACAATAGCACTCAATACACACAGCAGAAACAAGAAACGGATCAACAGGACATTTTGATAAAATCAATTTTTTCATGATCCAATGATGAAATGCAAGGTTTGCTTCTCACATGTTGTTGTCACACTGGTGAGTTCAGATGAAGAAACTAATCAACCCCTCCTGAATAAAGTTAAACAACTATTTTAATCTGTTGTCAAGCTTTCTGGTACAAAATCAATATTTTCCACTTGATACTTTGCTACAAATACCAGAGTTTTTACATTTATGTAATTTTAATAATTCTGGTCATTATAATTCAAAAAGGTATTGATTGCAAGCAAAAGCTACATAACTCTATAGTACTGGGAATGACTACTTCAGAACTTACTTGGTGATAGAATCCTGCCTGCGCCATAGGATCAGGTTGAGCCCATCTGTATCCAACATGTGGCCAAGAGGTGAAAGTTTCTCGCCTGTTGGCCTCACTATACATTAATGACCTAAACGGCAAATTAAAATTGTTTATATTGCAAAGTTTTATGGGTAAAGCACTTGCCTTGTTGTTTGCTTTAACACCCCCTTATTATGGACACAGTCGACAGCGGAAAAGAAGACATGAAGCACTTACAATGCACACGTCCACACTCTACACACAGTTCTCACCATTAGACAGAAACCTTGCAAATTGACTTACTCTCCATCTCCTAACCACAGAGCACCCAACTTAAAGGAATTCTACAGAGAGACACATTTTCCTAAATCCAGTGCAAGGACCCAAATCTACTCCATCTCACAATGACTGCCTGCCTATTTTTCAAAGTTGATATATTTGTTGCAGTAGTATTCCACATCATTCCATGGTTATTACTGTATATTCATTAATATATGAATAGACAATAAATGCAAGCCAGCAGCGCCTACGTCCACAAACAAATTGGAAAAAAAAAGGAACTGATGCAATTATTGTTTTAAATAGGTATTAGGGAAGTCCTCACTTAAAGTTCTGGTCAGGCTCCTAAAAGTCACATTAGTAACTGAAACTACTAAGTGA
Organism: Ginglymostoma cirratum; assembly: GCA_024137785.1. Taxonomy (NCBI): domain Eukaryota; kingdom Metazoa; phylum Chordata; class Chondrichthyes; order Orectolobiformes; family Ginglymostomatidae; genus Ginglymostoma; species Ginglymostoma cirratum. The sequence continues at coordinate 14,730,421 of JAHRHZ010000018.1, forward strand.
AACCATGGGGTTAAAACTGTAGTTTATGTTCCGTACAGCCTCTTCAGCAGAAGAAAAAATGTCAAAACTAACAGAATTCCTCTATGGGAAATGAAATAACTTACACATGTTTAAAAAAGAAAGAAAAATTACAACTTATTACCTGTAGCAACTCCTTTTCATCCGCTATCCTGCTTCCTGAATCTCCTGCTCCCTGATCCTCAGGATGGCTGCAGACCTTCTCCACTCCTCAACTGAGTTGTGGCCTCTTCTCCCAACCCTCTCACTGCTTCCCTCTCCTGCATTTCTGTTCAAGATCCAGGTTCAGATCAAAAGGTAGAGCTCAGGTGTTGTGGAACTGCAAGTCCTGATGTTTCCTAAGTGTTGGGGCTTTTACAATCCTTTTAAGCAAAAATGCTCACACTTGCCACTTCCCCCACCTGGATCAATGAGTGAAGGCCTGGGAGAAGAGCAGCAAGACAGGTGTAGCTTCCAAAGTCATTTAAAATATTCCAGAAATAGTAAAAGCGCTAGCACTACTGAATAATCAGGGCCTGCAGTTCCACAACATCAGACTAAATCTGGGTCTTGAACAGAAACACAAATCCACAAGAGGGAAGCAGCATGTGGGTCAGTGAGGAGATGGGGCTGGCAATTCAGAGGTTAGGAATGATAAAAGAGACCAGGAATTGGAAAGGCCATAGCATGGATGTTGGGGAGCAGGGGTAGGCACCTAATGGGTTATAATGTACTTCGTGACATTCAGTATGATCACAGGCCGCATTAACTTAGTGATGTTAAAGCGAAGTCATGTTAAATAGTCTACTTTAAATGAGGACACATTGTAATAAGTAATGGAACAATGGTAGTTGTGATTGTGCCAACTTCTATTTTGGACAAGGCCAAAAGTAAAACATGAAAGGAAGGTGAACAGGAAAAACCAAAAACCTCTTTCAGCTTCCAAAGCTGGCAAACAAACTGAACTAACATACATGAATTTCATTCTCGATAAAAATTCTTGCCAAGCACTAGTCACTGCATGAATAATAACAAAAAACCCATGTATAACAGTGCTTTATATATAGCAATTAGCATTCAGTGCATGATCTGAATCGGTGATTTTATCTGTCCTTTGGTGTCTGAGATAAAAGTCGAAGTCTGTCCTGTATTTAAACAACATGTAAAAAACGTGCCTTGATAAGATTATTAGTCAATACATTCAGAATGCAGGTGATAATGTAACAAAAACACATGTAGCATTTATCCACTGTGCTTCCCTCTCTATTGATGTTGGAATCCAATTTCCATACCACACTGAATTAATCTTATGTTGACACTGGGACAAAGGTACTCGAAAGCTGATCCCCAAATGTGTTATACATATATATAAAAAACCAGAAGCCAACCCCAAATCCAGTTGCACTGTTTTATTGAAGAAAAAAGTGCAAATAGCAATGATTTCAATAGTCAATCTACCACAGAACATTGTGACAAAATGACAAAAATAACGGATTTGTTAAAACCATACATGTCGGTCATGCCTTTGTCTCCACTCCTTTAAGTTATGAGAGTAATCACAGAGATTATTTAAGAGCTAAGCATGAACTTCAATTGTTTAATAGTTGAGTACTTAGCTAACAAAGCACATCATTGAACACAACGTTATTAATTCATTCAAGAATGCAACATACTTAGTGGAAATTTAACATTATAAGTTAGTTCTATTCTAAGAACAGAAAATTATCACATACCTGTCCACTGAACGACCAGGGCCCACACCAAGTTCAGGTCGAGCACTTGGCAAGAGGTAGGATAGCCTATCCATTACAGATGAGGCTACGGACAGGGCAGAAATATTATGATTGGTCTTTTTCAACTCATTTACAATGGCACTGGCAACTGATTTCAGGATATGATGAGGAAGATGAAAAGTGACTGTTGCCCACTGTAAAAGAAAAGTGCATATCTTAGGGTAAACGCAGGAAAATAGATTCATGACATGGCTCAGTATTTCGCAAAAACAGAAAATTATTAATTAGCAGATATCTAAGTCCACTATCTGTCATAGTACCTGATCTCACCCAAGGAGTTGTTCAGGATAGGGAGAACAGCAGCAGGACGATGGTCACAGGCTAGCTACGTTTATAAGAGAAAACTAGTTAGGAGCAGCCAATTTCAAGATTGACTGAATCACTATAGATGACCCAGTATTACAGCTTTGTCATGTCAAATATGAAGAACGTCAAATAAATGTGGTCTTTCCAGCACTGCACATTGCAAGAAAAACAGGAACAGTAATGGCTACAAATGCCTGAATAGTACCATGGCTCCCATTGGTCTTGATGCTACAGCTGCAAAAGGATAGTGCTATTATGATAAAAGGCAACTGCTTCCTAAATAGTGGTAATACTACACACGAAATTTCATTTACTCCATCAAAGAACTTCAACATGAGTGCCTTGACAATCATCACCAAATTCTAACAAGTGATGAAGGGACAGCTCAGGGGATTTCTACAAGTCAAAGCATTTGGCATAATTTCATCCTTTGAAGACATTTACTGTAGTTTTCACAAACCTTTGCAACTTTATGATTTGCTGCTGTCTCGTGTGAAGTATTTTGCAGCCCATCCTTCAATTGTGAGATAAACTGATCGTACCCTTCTATATATGATACCTCCACTTTCTCTTGACAAGCAGACAGCAATTGCTGGGCCTGTAAGTTAAAAAAAAAAGACAGTATGCAAATAATAAAACGAGCCTGAGAGTCAGCAAAATTCAACTCTAGATCTGCAGGAAAAAAACCTACGCAGATGACAGGAGAAATGAAACTGCAATGCTTAAAAATACCCATACATTTGTATTTATACCATTGCCATGACATGGTCTGCAGTTATAATCATTACAGGCAGCGATCTGAAAATTATTCAAAAGAGTGTTGGGTTTATACAAAAAGTTAATTTGATTAAAGTATAAATATTGACCAGATGACCATGGAAAGGCATCTGTTCTTTGAACAGTGCCAACTGATGTTTTATGCCCTCTGTCAAGATAACATACTTGACAGTACAGCACTGAAACTGTTACTAAATGAACTGTTGCAAGATATGGTATTTGTGTTGAGGTGCAACGTTATATTGCCTAACGGCATTTGAAAGGCTGAACATCAATACATCTCTTCTACTGATAACGACTCCTCCCTGGGCCGAGTATTAAGTATTAGAACATGCACTCAGGTTTTAATAGAATAAAAAACTGACAATAAAATTTGCCTTTTAAAAGAATGCCCTTGAAATTTTGAATGCAAAGATCAAAAACATCAAAAATCAACATCATTGTGCAAGAAGATACATGACATGCCCTGTAAGTATACGGTAAACTACAGTTTTACACATTTTTTTTAAAAAAGCTATGCACAATGCTTAACCCACTAGACAGGTATCATGTTGTCACGTATTGTATGATATTACTTGGCAGAAAGTACACAATGAATACGAATAGGAGATTGAGATTTTATGGTTATAATGCCATGTTGGAGTGAGACGCTTGAACAAAACACTTGCGCTTCAACCTTGCGCGCAAGGGCACCTTTAGAATCCTTCCACAATTATTGCCTTACTGTCATTCCTCTGAATCCACATCTTTTTCGCATTCTAAAAGCAGCCTTTAACATTCATGGCAGTGGAGACACAGACAGACGCAAAAGGAGAAGCTTCTATAGTGCCTGGGTCAGTTGCCAATTTTATTAAGAGTTTACCATTGGATTTCATAGAGCTATACTGGATTTAAATGTTAACTTTGTTTCTCTCTTCATTAATGCTGCCAAACCTGCTGAGTTTCTCTGGCATTTTGTTTTTATTTCTACCATAGGAATTGAAGGATTGTTGAAAAGTAATGACAATGGGAATATAATCATAACATTGACTTTTGCAGTTAGCCTTCTAAATTAAACTATGTGAAAGTTAAGACCTATAGACCCATAATTTAGTTAAGTTTCACAGAATTTACAGAACTGTTAGAGTGAAGGTAGAGGCCATTCAGCCCATTATGTTTGGGCCAGCTTGCCGAATCAGCATCTCAGTGTCACGCTCCTGTCTTTACCCCCAATAACCTTGAATATTGTTCCATTTCAAATAGCCACCTAATTCCCCTTTGGAAGCCTTGATCAACCTGCTTCCTCCGGACTCTCTCGCTGTGCATTCCAGACCCAACCCACACGCTGCATGAATAAGTTTTCCCTTGTATCACTTTTGGCTTTTTTACTGTTACTTGAAATCTATTACTGAAATGTCTATTACTGAAATTCTTGATTTTTTTTAAGAGTGGAAATATTTTCTCCTTATTTACTAAAATTTCCATCCTTCTCTCAAGGCTTCAAATACTTGTGTAAGATTTCCTCTGCCTTTTCTTCCTTGAAGGCTAGTGGCCCCAACTTCTGCAGTCCATCTTCATAACTGAAATTATCCCTGGAATCATTCTCAAAAATCTTTTCTGTCATCTTTCCAATTACTTCACATCCTAAAGTGTGGGCCACCAGAACTGGAAGTAATGCTTCAGCCAAGACTAGCATGTTAAAGAAGTTGAACACAATCACTGCCAGTGCTTCCTTGCTCTATTGGCCTTATCAATAAAGATTCATATTTCACTAAAGATTCTTAGGACACTGGATACTTTATTAACTGCTCACCTGACATACCTGCCATCTTTAATGAGTTCTGTACATTTAAACCTAGGGCCCTCTGTCCTTCATTCCCTTTAGAGGTGCATCCTTCTTTCTATATTGCCTCTCCATGGCTCCGACCAAAATGCATCACCTCCCATGTCTTTAGATTGAACATCAGCCACTTATCTGCCCACTCCATCAAATTACAAATGACCTCTTGAAGTTTTACACAATCCTCCAAGTTTTGTACCATTCACAAAATTTGAAATTGTGCTCTGTACAACAAGGTCTAGATCATTATTATGTGAGAAAAAGCAACTGTCTCAACACCGACCCTTTGGGAACTCCACTACAGACCTTTCTCCGGCCTGAAAAAACCATGTTAAACATTATTCTGTTTCCTATCACTCAACGGAATTTGGTGTCCATGTCACTACTATTGCTTTTATTTTGTGATCTCTAATTCACTTACATATCTGGACTGTGACACTGTATTATGCACACCAATGGTATCACCCTCATCAACCCTGTTGTCTCCCCAAACAATTCTAGTCTGTAGTCAAATACAACTTTCCATTAAGAAAATATTCGCACTCCTGAAAATATCACGAACAAGACAGCAAAGATTTAATACAATAGGAAATAACCAAAATTGATTAGAGGAAAAATTGCTTCACACAGGACACGGTTAGGGTCTGAAAAGCACTGCAGGGAGTTTTGAGGATGTAGGTTCAATTGAGGCAAAGGGAAATTAGATGGCTATTTGAAAGGAACAATGCCCAAAGGTTTGAGGGAAAACAGAGGAGAATCGTACGAAGTGAGATGCTCATCTGAAGACTGACCCATACACGGTCAGAACTGCCTCCTTCACTGGTTCTCCTTAATTAACCTGCAATTATCCATGTGACTATTTAATTTCGCCTGATTTATTGTTTCCAGAGGGCTCCCCACCACCAAAAGTTATACTAACTGTTCTGTAGTTGCTTGGGTTCATTGTAATATCTTGAAAAAGGACATGACATTTGCAATTTGTTTGCAGACCTCTGGCACCACTCCTAGCATTAAGGAAGACTGAAAGATTGTCAGTGCCTCTAATTTCCATTCTCACTTCCCTCAGTACTCTGCCTTTTATACTAACACTATCCTGGTCTATATTCAGATAATTAAAGTTGGAGAAAGAAAGTTCCACTACACATCCACATTTGATACGGTAATAGTTCCAGAAATGCTTCTTGGAGAATGAAGTGATTTGTAAGTTCAAAAAAATGAAAGACAAAAAGACAGTTTACAACTATGAATTCTGAACGACAATTCTTTTTAAAATGACTGCCAGGTTTTTTCCTAGTATCTGAATGAGGATACTTTATACCTAAGATTATTCACCACTCACTCAAAAGTGTGGCAAATCGCTGACATGTGAAAGGGAAGGGTAAAACAGAACGTTTCATTTCATTCACTGACAAACTTTTTATGACAGTAGGTTGAGAAATCTTCCTAGAGTAGGGTGGGAAGAAGGGAAAACTATGATTTTTGTGCAATCACTTTTTGATCAGATCAAGTTTGCAGAAAACAAGACTTTAATTTAACTGCCCAGCTTTCACAATTGTCTATGGTTGAAGATGTATCTTAATTTAACCATTTCTGAATGAAAGTACTGTCTTTTAAAATGGACCAACTCAGGAAACAGACTGGTTCTAATTCAATCCTTTACAATTTGTGGGAGAAAAGCATAAGCAAAGTAACTATAGTCAGATCCTTAGTCTAAACTGCAATACCCAGACAGCTCCCAGCACTGGTGGGTTCAGAATTTTTAATTTTAAACCAGAGTCTGACTTACAACTTTTTCACGATTTTAAATCTGCCATTATTTAATTTTGATTCACTTGAACGACCCCAGTTCAGTTTACTGCTAAATAGGAGGTCATTGCAGAAAAGTCTGTCCCACCATGAGAAAATCCACAGCTATTAGAACAAGACCCTCAGACCATTCAGACACTGGTTGACCAGTGCTAGAAAGGCTGTGGTTATCAGCAAGATAACAGATATTTTCCCATGTTCAGACATGACACATTTCTGGGGGCAGGTACGACTTGAACCTACACTTCCTGACCCAGAGGTAAGGGGAGTACCACTGCTCAAAAGCCAGAACCCTATGCTGCCCAAAGTGAGGCTGATCAGCTAACTCCTATACAAACATGAATGTTGATCAGCCACATAATTAGAATCTACCCTCCTTCACTCTTCGGTTCAGGTTATAATTACTACAACACACAATCATTTGAATTTCAAAGACAACAAAAAAAGAGAAAATACATCTTTGACACGATCCATCTCCAGGAAACAAGATCACACCCATGCTCAGGAAATGTTCTTACCTCCGTAACTGGCAACTCAAGCTGAACCACATCATCTTGCTTCGAGACAGGGGTCTGTAGTGCTGTATCAAGCAGCAAGATGCCATTCAAATCTTTTCTACACCCAACTGCATAGTCATCCACAAAGACAACCTTATCCACTGCTGGAAAGTACTGACACCTCACCTGACCTCCTGGTTTGGCTGAAAAAAACAAAAAACTGATTAAATTTTTACAAACTGACATTTTCATGATAAACAGAACAGTAAAATTTTAGTAGTTACTAATCCACGATCTCTGTTCAGTAGATGCTGCAAACTGATGTTCAGATTGGTCTAAAAGACTAATACAGATGTATAGGCCATTCATTCCATGTAACTGCTTAACCCAACCACGGCCATCCTCCAACTGAGGAATTATTTTAGACACAGTTCAGACATTAAACATCCATCAAGTTGACACAAATCTAAAACTAAACTTGCTCATCTGATGAAACTGGAGTCTGCTCTGCTCTTCTGAACAACAGCACTATTTGCACCAGAATATCAATTTTTCAATTGAATATAGCAACCATTTGCAAATAGCTAATTTGTACAAATCTGACAAAAACACTAATTGAGTGTAACATCTATTTTGCACAAAGCAAAACTAGAAGCATTTTCAGTTAGGGTTCTAAAGATGTTTTGAAGTTGACAAGATTTGTAAAGAAAGGGGTCTCTCAATTACAATAAAACAAAAACAGGCAGAGTAAGAGAGAAATGACTTATTGTGGAATTCACAAGTTGTTGGTAAAGGAGAAGATGCGAGCAATGATGGCATGTCCAGTAGGCAATTACCTAGTGGTATTATCACTAGACTATTAATCAAGAAACCCAGCTGATGTTCTGTGGACCCAGTTTCAAATCCCACCATGGAAGATAGTAGAACCGGAATTCAAAAAAGGAGTCTGAAATCATTGCTAATTGTCAGAAAAACCCATCTGGTTCGCTAATGTCCTTCAGGGGAGGAAACAGCCACCATCACCTGGTCTGGCCTACATGTGACTTAAGACCCACAGCAATGTCATTGACTCTCAACTGTCCTCTGAAATGGCCTAGCAAGCCATTCAGTTGTATCAATCGCTAGAAAGAATCAAAGAAATCAAACCGGATGGATCACCTGGCATCGACCTAGGCACCGGAAAAGACAACGGCAGAAACAGCCCTGTCGACCATGCAAAGTTCTCCTCACTAACATCTGGGGGTTAGTGCCAAAATTGGGAGAGCTGTCTCTCAGACTAGTCAAGCAACAACCTGACATGGTGATACTCACAGAATCATATCTTACAAACAATATCCCAGACACCACCATCACCATCCCTGGATATGTCCTATCTCACCAGCAGGACAGATACAGCAGACGAGGTGGCACAACAGTATACAGTCGGGAAGGTGTTGCTCTAGGAGTCCTCAACATTGACTCCAGACCCCAAGAAGTCTCATGGCTTCAAGTTAAACATGGGCAATGAAAACTCCTGTTGATTACCACATTCAATCCTCCCTCAGCTGATGAATCAGTACTCCTCAATTTTGAGCAACACTTAGAGGAAGCACTGAAGATGGCAAGGGCACAAAATGTACTCTGGGTGGGGGATTTCAATGTCCACTACCAAGAGTGGCTCAGCAGCAGTACTACTGATCAAGCTGGTCGGGTCCTAAAGGACATAGCTGCTAACTGGGTCTGCGGCAGGTGGTGATGGAACCAACAAATGGGAAAAACGTACTTGACCTCATCCTTACCAAAGTGCCAGCCGCAGTTGCATCTGTCCATGACAGAGTGACCATCACACAGTCCTTGTGGAGACGAAGTCCCGCCTTCACATTATGAACAACCTCCATCGTGTTGTGTGGCAATATCACCGTGCTAAATGGGACAGACTTCGAACAGATCTAGCAACTCAAGACTGGGCATCCATGAGGGGCTGTGGGCCATCAACAGCAGAATTGTACTCCAGCACAATCTGTAACCTCAAGGCCCAGCAATATCCCCCACTCAACCATTACCATCAAGCCAGGGGATCTACTCTAGTTCAATAAAGAGTGCAGGAGAGCATGCCAGGAGCAGCACCAGGCATAACTGAAGATGAGGTATCAACATGGTGAAGCCACCAAACAGGACTACTTGCACGCCAAACAGCGAAAGCAGCAAGTGATAGACAGCTAAGCGATCCCACAACCAACGGATCAGATCTAAGCTCTGCAGTCCTGCCATATCCAGTCATGAATGGTGGTGGATAATTAAACAGCTCACCAAAGGAGGAGGCTCCACAAATATCCCCATTCTCAATGATGGAAGAACACAGCACATCAGTGCAAAAGATAAGGCTAAAGCATTCGCAGCAATCTTCTGCCAGAAGTGCCGAGTGGATGATCCATCTTGGCCTCCTTCAGTGGTCCCCTGCATTACAGATACCAGGCTTCTGTCAATTCGTTTCACTCCACGTGATATCAAGAAACAGATGGCAACACTGGATACTGCAAAGGTTACCAGCCCTGACAACATTCCAGCAATAGTACTGAAGACTTGTGCTCCAGAACTTGCTGCTCCCCTAGCCAAGCTGTTCCAGTACAGTTGCAACACTGGTATCTACCCAAAGTGAAAATTACCAAACTATGTCCTGTACACAAAAAGCAGGACAAATCCAACCCAACCAATTACCGCCCCAGTCTACTCTCGATCATCAGTAAAGTGATGGAAGGTGTCATCAATTATACTATCAAGCAGCACCTGCTCAGAAATAACCTGCTCAGTAATGCCCAGTTTTGGTTCCACCAGGGCCACTCAGCTCCTGATCTCATGGTTCAAACAGAGACAAAACAGCTGAATTCCAGAGGTGAGGTGAGAGTGACAGCCCTTGATATCAAGGCTGCATTCGACCAAGTGTGGCATCAAGGAGCCCTAGCAAAACTGGAATCAATAGGTCTCGGGGGCAAAGGCTCTAGTGGTTGGAGTCATCCTGACACATAGGAAGATGATTGTGGTTGTTGGAGGTCAGTCATCTCAGCTCCAGGACATCTCTGCAGGAGTTCCTCAGGATAGTGTCCTAGGCCCAACCATCTTCAGCTGCTTCACCATAAAGGTCAGAAGTGGGGATGTTCGCCGATGATTGCACGATGTTCAGCACCATTCGTGACTCCTGAAATACTGAAGATGTCCATGTTCACATGCAACAAGATCTGGACAATATCCAGGCTTGGGCCGACAAGTGGCAAATGACATTTGCGCCACACAAATGCCAGGCTATGACCATCACCAGAGACAATCTAACCACTGCCCCTTGACATTCAATGGTGTTACCATCACTGAATCATCCTCTATCAACATCCTGGGGATTACCACTGACAAGAAATTCAACTGGACTCACCACGTTAACAGAGTGGCTACAAGAGCAGACCAGAAGCTAGGAATACTGCGGCAAGTAACTCACCTCCTGACTCCTCAAAGCCTGTCCACCATCTACAAGACACAAGTCAGGAGTGTGATGGAATACTCCCCACTTGCCTGGATGGGTGCAACCCCAACAACACTCAAGAAGCTTGACACCATCCAAAACAAAGCAGCCTGCTTGATTGGCACCACGTCCACAAGCATTCATTCCCTCCACGAGTGATGCTCAGTAGCAGCAGTGTGCACTGTATACAAGATGCACTGCAGAAATTCACCGAAGATCCTCAGATAGCACCTTTCAAACCCACAACCACTTCGATCTAGAAGGACAAGGGCAGCAGACATATGGGAACACCACCGCCTTCAAGTTCCCCTCCAAGTAACTCACCATCCTGACGTGGAAATATATCGCCGTTCCTTCATTGTCGCTGGGTCAACATCCTGGAATTCCCTCCCTAACAGCATTGTGGGTCAACCCACAGCAGGAGGACTGCAGTGGTTCAAGAAGGCAGCTCACCACCACCTTCTCAAGGGCAACTAGGGATGAGCAAGAAATGCTGGCCAGCCAGCGACACCCACATCCCACAAATGGATAGAAAAAAAATTTATTGTTGACGAAGAACCCACAATACAGCACACACATTTGAGTAGATATCAGTCTCAGTTTTGCTGGAACAATTAGCCAAGTAGGATGACAGGTTTCTACACCACAGTGCTGATGTTGTCAGGTCTAATAATCGTGGCCATGTCCAAATCACTTGGCCACTTCTTAATGTCACATGAAGTAAACAAAATTAACTTAATGGTGACCTTCATGACTATGCGAATTTCAGAAGGCAGAGAGGCATTGTCTATTTGGCACTTTGAACACCCTTCACTTCAGTCCAGTCTCAAACATTCATGCTTTGCAATCCCAGAAAAGCACTGCAAAGCTCACTTCAAAACAAGTGCTACATCTCAAAGACAAAATTTTTTATCTTTTCTCCAATACAGCTCCTTTAAGAAAGCAAGGCTTGCCAAACAATGGTTCAGAACACTTTCACCAATTAACGCACCTGACCGATCCATGTGACGGCAGGAACAAAACAAAAGCAAAATAACAAAGTCAAACATTCCTCCAAACATGTTGTTATCCACATGACCAAAATCAAAATTTTTACCCTCAAAATGAAAAACAAATGTTATATTTAAACCGACCAAATACAGAGATATGCATACAGTTATACTGAATTAATCACTTGACTAGCTGGCTAATCAGGCAAACATAAAGCAGACTCAATCTTTCGACCATTCTATACCACGCTGCATATGCTATTTGTTTTCACTGTGTGAATGGACTAATTTGGGTGTTAACTTCTCTCAAAAGCTGCATTAACTCAATTCTGCACCAGTGCACACTTCCACGGAGTTCTTCTTTTCAATTATGTGGGCAGTCAAAAATGGGAACAGGCAGAGGTTTACTGTACTAGATCATAACTACATTCACTCCATATTGGAGAGCCAGAAAAATACACACGCAAGTAGCTTGTCAGGATCGGTAGCTACGAGGGAAAAAAGCTTTGAGGATGACAGAGTGTTAAAGTATAAACATTCACTGGTTGAGAAGTCAGATCCATCTGGAAATTTGCATTGTGTTGGGTCACCGAACCTCACAGAAACTATACTAACCTTGGAGGAGAAGACAACTGTATGGATTTACCAGAATATTGTCAAATTCAAGGACTGACTCATGAGAACTAAAGGATAAAATTAATTTGTATTCCGGTGCTTTCAGAAGATTAATAAGTGACCTAAATTCAAGCTCTTCAAAATTATAAAAAGGAGGATAGTTTATCTACTTTTTTTGTTACAGGGAATACTGGGCATAATCTCACAGTTAAGAGTTCATGGGTTGTACAGGAGTCAATTGGAAAACATTATTCAAATTAGTTAGCTGAAATCTGTAAATCTCTGCCTCAAAAGATTGTAAGTAGAGGCTTGAAAATTTCATTTCACCCAAAGAACATATACCTGGATGTTCGAGTTTCAGATCAATGATCTTTCAGAGGTTCTTCATTAACATTACCTCCACTTCACTATTCACAGGTGATGCCTGATCAAAGTGGTCTGAGCATTTTCAGTTTTTCTTTGAGATTTCTGGCATCCACAGTATTTTGCTTATTTCAATGAATAGATGGCTGTTACTAGAGTTTTCATTAGAAATGAAGTATCTATCAGTAAATGAAGTATCTATCAGTAAATGAAGT
>JAHRHZ010000018.1:14743097-14765732 GCA_024137785.1 Ginglymostoma cirratum
AAATGAAGTATCTATCAGTAAATGAAGTATCTATCAGTAAATGAAGTGCTTTTTTGTTCATTCACATCATGTGGGTGCCCATAAGCCAGCATTTACTGTTCCTCTCCATTATCCCTTGAGAGGATGGTGATGAACTGCCATTTTAAACCACTAGTCTGTGAAGATACTCCAACAGTGCTGATTGGCAGGGAGTTCCAGGCTTTGAACCAATCAAAAGACGGAACACAGCCATATCTGGAAGTCAGGATGACACAATCCTTGCAGTGGTGGTATTCCCAGGCACCTGGTGCCCATATCCTTCAGGGTGATTAAGGCTGCAGGTTTGGAAGATGCAGTATATCTTGCAAATGTTATACACTGTAGTCACACTACACTGTATGAAACCATTAACAATTGTGAACGGGCCATTTTGTCTTGATAGTACGGAGTACCTTGAGTGCTGCTGGAGATACAGAATCACGTAGGCAATTGCAGACTATTTCAGCCTGACTTGTGCTTGTCACGGTTGGAAAGACTTAAGAAGCACATGCTACAGAATACCATCCTCCAAAGTAAACATCAGCTGTGATCTGACTACTTGGCAAAACAAGCAGCATGGCTCATTCAAGTTGCTGTTAATTTTATCAAAACAGATTTCGTGGAAAATGCAGGTTTCACTTTCAATTACTCTTCTGTGAATTAGCACAACCACTAAAATGTTCTCCAATTATAAAATACTATTAAACAAGAAGGTTGGTATACAATCAAGCCAATCAATGACTTCCAGAATTCACCAGATCACCATCAACACAGTCCAACTGAAAGTCTCACTGATTCGTAAGTTATCAATAGTTGCATCTTTATGTATGTATTCTTTCCAAAGTCCAATACATAAAATCACATGGTTATGGAACTGAGACATTCAATGTGAAACTGAAACTTGCACCATACAGTTCCACTGGGCAAGCTAATCAGTAATAGGGAATGATCATGCTGTTATTTACTTCAGTCACACCTTTTCTTTTAAAATCAAAAAAGACACTCATACTCTTGATAATGACTAGTAGCGTTTCTGTCACAGCACTTGACTGATGACAATCATCTTGGCTGACATGCTTTGTGCACTGCAGTCACAGCAGCTTTTTTAAGAAGCAGATAATTTTTGCTAATTAAGAGCTCCCAACTCTCTTATTCCTCTCCCCCACCCTCAGAGAACAAACAATTATTCTAACAAGTATAAACCGATTACTTCAAGAAAAACAGAATCTGTTCTGGCCCAATTTTTGCTTCCTCTTGTGTACTACCGTGTCTCACCCTTCCAAACAACAAGTCTTTTGTTTACATACATCCTTCTAACATAAGTAGATCCTGTCAATCCAGTCACTCCTCCTCAGTGCAATAAATCATACTTCACATTTATTGGCACATAACCAAATCATATTCCACCCAAAATATTTCACAAAAAAAATGCCACAATTCCAGAAAGCAATTACTGTGTTGATATACAGATGTCATTACCTATCCACTCTGTCCATTGGTCCTTCTAAAAAAAAAAGCGAGAACAGTGGAACTGGGTAATGACTTGGGACACACTGGCCTGGAAACTAGGTTCAAATGCAAGAACTTTACATTCTTGATTTAAGACTGTAAAAGCCCACGTGAAGGAAGTTTTGGTGACCCCAAAACCAGCTGTCGCGCAAACGAATACAGCACTAAACTTAAGACAAACTAATAATCTCAGGATGAAGGCCACAGTATGATAATACAAAATGGAATACCACTGTAGTGCATCCTAAGACTTGGAAAAACAGATCAGTCCGCATCTAGCGTTTCATCCTTGACCGTGGAAATGCTCCATTCCAACTCTTGTTCCTATTTACCATACATACAGCCCTTGAAATTTACTTATTTAAAAATTTGTTCATCAGGTGTGAATATTATTGGAAAGCCAGCAATTATTGCCCATCCTTAATTACTCGTTGGGCAGTCATGAGTCAATTGCATTGCTGTGGGTCTAGAATCACATGTCGATCAGACCAGATAAAGATGGTAGTTACCTGTGAGATGCAAGTACAGCTAAAGCACTGTTAAGCCAGGGAGTTCCAGCATTTCGACCGAACAACAAATGAGTGGCAATATAGTCCTAAACCAGGATGATAGATGCCTTGGAGACAAAACTATAGCTGGTACTCATGTACCTGCTTCCTTTCTTCCTTTCAGGCGATAGAGGTGATTTAGGATTTTTAATCCCCAACCCAGAACGAAAAATATAATTAGAAATGTCTCAGTTTCAAAGTACAGTCATCCAGAATACATTTCCCTGCGCCATTATACAGACTTAGACTTATCCACCTCTTTTCCTTTTTGCAGCAGTTTCAATCACACAAATATAAAGGCAAAAATGGAAAGTAAACAAAATCACCAAAGGATGTCTTTCTAAACTATATATTATTTGACAAAATATTTTCACTGTGCTTTGTTGTCTGCGAGCACTGCCTTAGGTTAAACTTAAAAGTAGCCTGTTTTTCTTCTGCTATAAAAAGTGCAGTCTAAAAGGCATAATTGTAAACAAGGACTTGTTGTTATCCTATGTTTTGGCTGCAATGCACATCAACAAACAATTCAAAGTCCCTCCTCCGCACTCCCACCCCTCCAATCCCAGTGGGGACTGTCTGTCCTTTCGAGAATGGCAGGGGACACACCATTGTTCTGCCATTCTCACATTCCTAATCACTTAATCTGAACTATCAACACCTTTTCTCCATCACCACCCAGCACCCACTACACCACTCAACATAAATATTGTCGCCTCCAGACTTCACTTCAGCTCTGATGAAGAATCATCTAGACTCGAAACAGTAGCTTGCTCTCTCTCCATAGGTGCTGTCTGACCCGCTGTGATCTCCAGCATTTGTTGTTTTCAGCAGATTCCAGAATCTGCAGTAATTTGTTCCAACAATTCAAAAGGGCATTTCCACAATATATTCTAACATTGAAAAGCTTAGAGAATTAGGGCTGAGGGGAGGAGGTGGCTTACTGTATCACTGATCCAAAACCCCAGGCAAATGACATAGGAGGGGAGTTTGAAGCTCACCATGGTAAATGGTGATACTTAAATTCAATCAAATTCAGAATTAAAAACTAGCGCCAAAATTGGGAGTTTGTCCCACAAACTAGTCAATACACATATTCTCAGAATCACGCCTTACAATGTCCTGGATATCACCATCAGCATCGCTGTTCCACCAGCAGGACGGATGCACTGATACTGGTAGTGCAGTGATATGTGGTCATAATGGAGTACTTAGCATTGACTCCGGACCCCATAAACTCTCAACGTATCACATCAAATGTGGCCCAAGAAACCTTGTGCTGATTACCACTTAATGACCACCCCTGGCTGTGAGAAAACACCGAGGGTGGCAAGGGCACTGACAGTAGGAGACTTAAGTGTCCATCAGCAAGAGTGCCTCAGTAGCATCACTAGAACTCAGCCAGCTCAGACAGTAAAGCTATTAGCAGCAGGTAATGGATAACCAACAAGAGGGAAAAACGTCTTGACCCCATCTTCACCAATCTGTCAGATGTTGTGTGGCGCTACGACTATGAAATGGAACAGACAATTGAACAGATCTAGCAACTCAAAACTGGGCATCATGGACGCACTGTGGACAATTTTCAACAGAACCGTATTCAACCACAATCCATAAGATCATGGCCTGTGATATGCCTGACTAACATTACCATTAAGCTAGAAAATCTGCACTCGTCACTGAACCAGGGCTGCAGGGCAAGCTTGAGGCATGGATAGGGCAAATAATCGGACTCTTAATCCCCCAGGATAAAATCAAATTCTAGGGGCGACAGATTTATGGTTTGGGGTGAGGCGGAGGAATTTAAAGGAGATGTGTGAAATTTTGTTTTCTAAAAACACAGGTGGTGTATGGAACATGCTGCCAGGGAAAATTGGATTCAATGTTAAAACAAAACCCAATTGGCCTTTTTTAGGTAGATGGACAAGATACAATGACATTATTTATAAGAAAAATACAACAATTTCTCCTGCAGCCCGAACCACGGTTTATTCCTGAAAGAATGCAACCCAAAAAAAAAGACTAATCTACAATCTGCGCTACAAACTCATTTACCTTGTTTCAAATACAGCATGCGCTATATGTACAACACCCTCCATCCTGTGTTGACCATGCTTCTTCTCAGCTGCAATTATATAGCTTTTACTTTTGTTTGTCTTCTGCTTGTAACAGAAAAGCAGGCAGCTAACTGTAGGCTTAGCAAAATGCCTGCCTCTGATCTTAATCTCTCTCAAAAGTCCGATTTCTGGAAAAAAAAACAATGCTTTGCTTGCAATGTAAATAAATTTCCAGCTTACAATTACTATACCCTCACCAACAATTCAACCACATCTGTGGAATAGTCTTCTGCACATAGCCAACTAAACACTGACTCACTTGACTCCCTAATTCAGGTGAATATATTCCATTAACTTTGATTTTAAGTAATTTGTAACTCGTTTCCTTTTCCTTCTCTATTTTGAATGGAAGTGTGTGTTTCCATTGGGTTTTGAAGGCAGTAACAAACCCTACTTTGTTTTAACCCTAAAGAATTTGCAGTGTGTCATTTTAAGATGAGTTTCCCAAACAAGGTCTGGGAAAACACATCATTTTGTCTTTTTTTCAAAAAGGGAAAAGTAAATAAAGAAACTAATAATCACCTCTAGATCAGAGAAAAAAGGAGAATAGTAAGAATAATTCAGCTCACCTCTCCCTCTTATCTGTGACAGGAGCATCAATTAATATTTCATGCAAGCTGGGTCTGATTGGCCAGGCTATCACGGAGAATGAAACAAGGAAACACTTCTCCATGATTTTCTTCAATTCAAAAACAGTGTACAACTAGGACAAGTTCCTTTTCCATGCAGAGAACTAGTCCCTGCTAATGAATACATGTAGACCTAACCAACACAAATGAGCCAATCTCAAGTTCTTTGTTGATATGACGAACAGCACAGGAACAGGTCCTTTAGCCCACCAACCCTGCGCTGACCCATGACGCCTTCCTAAACTAAAAAAGCCTTTTGCTTCTATGTGGTCCACATCCCTGTAAACCCTGCTTATTTACGTATGTCAAGATACCTCAGACTTTGTCATTTATCTGCTTCTACCACATTCCAGGCACTTACCACCCTCTGTAAAAACCTTGCCTTTCTCTGTTACACTCTTCCCCTTTTACCTTAAGCCTGTCTCTCCTAGTAATTGACATTTGGACCCTGGGAAAAAGACTACCTATGCCTCTGATAGTAGTTTACAAAATTATCAGATCATGCCTCAGCCTCTGACGGTCAAGTGAAAATACAATAAGTTCTTCCAATCTCTCCTCATTGTTAATATCCTCCAGACAAAGCAACATCCTAGTAAACCTTTTCTGTACCCTCTCCAAAGTCTACATCCTTCAAGTAGTATGGTGACCAGAACTGTGCACAATATTCCAAATGTGGCCTAACTAAAGTTCTATACAGCTGTAACACTACTTGCCAATTTTTATATTTTATCATATTGATTAAGCAAGTGCTGGCCAATCATGGGATCACAACGAATGCAAGACATTATATCTACTTTGCCATGCTTGGACTCATTGAGCAAGAGAAGTATTTTGCCAAGGGACATGCTGTTTGATACTTATAGCTTACATACCTGGCACTGAGCCAACAGTAAAAGTCATATACCACATTATTCACTTGTGAGGTGAGCAGAACATCTTTTTGACTTAACCACGGACTCCTGTTGTGGGCTACAGGCACGGTGCAGCGCAGGCTGCAGGCATGCAGCAAAGTGGCAGAGAGCCGGACTGGAAAGAGCTGGAGGCATGGAGCAGAATGGGGACGGTTGTTGGACTGGGGTCTGGCACAGGCGGTCAGCAGCTTGCGAGGCTAGGCAGACACATGGAAGCCCCTGTGCTGATCGACTGCAACATAATGTTTATCGGACTGTAATGTTGATCCTTTCAACTATGTCTTATTTCTAACTTATATTATGGACCACTGTAAAGTAATGCAACTTCTTTTCTTCATTGTTCCTCGTTTCGCAGCTAAGATTTGTACCTTGGTACTTCATACCTAAGATGGCAAATGAGAGGCTACATTGTAAACTTTTCACTGTACTCGAGTACACATGACAATAAAAACCTAATTCTAATTCTGTTTGTGTAAAACACCATTTGTGTTCATTTTGTGTCGTGGCAGCATGAAACAGACAGCCTTACCTGATGGTCAGACTTGTGTGATACTTCATCCTTCCAGAGTAATGAGAGGTCAACTTTTTTTGTAATTCATTCACTCGTGATGTGGGCATTTCTGGCTGACCAGCATTTATTGCCCACCCTTAGCTGCCCTTGAGAAGATGGTGGTGAGTTGCTTTCTTGAACCGCTGCAGTCCATGTGCTCTAGGTTGATCCACAAAGCCCTTACGAAGGGAACTCCAGGATTTTGACCCAGCAAGAGTGAAGAAACAAAGACATACATTTCCAAATCAGGATGGCAAGTGGCTTGCAGGTCGTGGCATTCCTAGGTATCTGCTGCCCTTGCCCCTCTCAATAGAAGTGGTCATGGATTTGAAAGGTGATGTCTCAGGATGTTTGGCAAAATGGGTATTTTTCAGGTGCAAAGGTGGCAGCATTAAGCCTATTCTTGCGACAGAACTACAAATAACATAAGCAATGGTCTGATCAGGGATGTCATTATCCGAGATGACAACCTAGATATCCTTCGTTTGTGCCCAGCTGACAAGACTAAACAGTTCAAACCCTACTTACAGCTTGCTATTAAGGCCAACAGTATATCACATACAGCTGTAGGAATCTCAATGC
Organism: Ginglymostoma cirratum; assembly: GCA_024137785.1. NCBI lineage: Eukaryota > Metazoa > Chordata > Chondrichthyes > Orectolobiformes > Ginglymostomatidae > Ginglymostoma > Ginglymostoma cirratum. Next base: position 14,749,959 of record JAHRHZ010000018.1, read on the forward strand.
ATATATTAACAATGGTGGAAAGCCTGCGATAGACAATTGGAGTGGCACACGTTTTTAGATTTCTCAACTAACATGTCAAGAAAAAGTAGCTGATTAAACTGCTTCAATTAAAAAATGAATTTAAATGTGGGACGGAACATGATGTGTTACATAAAGTATGATTTTACAATTGAATAGTACATGATAAACAATCCTGAGTGTACTAAGAATTACGCTCAGAACCAACTTAACGTCAGTCAGGCTCAGCAACATGGCTCACTTGTGATTTACTGGGATGTGGCCTGTGCAAACAACCAGAATATCTTCAGGTATTGTACTGCTTTTGAACTAAACAAAGGCAAAAACAGAAGTTGCTGGAAAAGCTCAGCAGGTCTGGTAGCATCTGTGAAGAAAAAAAATCAGAGTTAACGTTTCACGTCCAGTGACCCGTCTTCAGAACAGTAATTCTAAGCATTTACCCAATTCAAAATACTGATAAATTAAGGACTTACTATACCGTTGAACAGCACAATACAAAACCTATTTTAAATTGATCACAAAGGAGCTTAAAATTTGCAGCACCTTCCAGCAAAAGAGCATAAATGTAACTTCTATCTTGGGGCACAAATTACTCCAAGAGATATTTTATATAAATAACTGGGATTTGGAAAAACAACTAGGGTCAGGTCATTGGAAGAACTGTATCACTGAATATTCATTCACTGTTTTAAAAAAAAACTGAGAAATTCAATCACTTTCAAAGCCAAAAATCTTAACTAACTATATCTTCACATTTCCCAAGATTTTGCCTACTTGCTGCCTTCAAGTATTTGCTGATGCTCTATGTATTTTCTTCAAATCACAGTATTTTCTAATCTAGGAATGCCTAGCTTATGTTCTTCTCTTCAATGTGACTTTTGCCTGTATTTTTTTTTTTTTACCCTGTTAGTTCTGGGTTAAAATATTTCCACATTCCTTAAAAATGGACTCCAACTCTGACTTTTATAGGGACCGCCCTCTCCACAACTCCCTCGTCCGCTCCACACTCCCCATTAACCCCACCACCTCCAGCACCTTTTTCGGCAACTGCAGGAAGTCCCACACTTGCCCCTACACTTCCCCCCTCACATCTATTCAAGGCAAAAAACAAACCTTCAACACTAGATATGGGTTCACCTTTACATCCGTCAACTTAGTCTACTGCATCCGCTGTACCCAATGTGGCCTCCACTACATAGGTGAGACCCAGCGGAGACTTGGAGACTGTTTCGTTGAGCATCTGCACTCTGTACGCAACAAACACCAGCGGGTGCGAAACATTTTAACTCCCCCTCCCACGCCCTGGGTGACATGTCCATCCTGGGCCTCCTCCAGTGTCACAATGACACCTACCCACAAACTGGAGGAGCAGCACCTCATATTCCGCCTCGGGAGTCCACAGCCCGATGGCCTAAATGTGGATTTTACCAGTTTCAAAATCTCCCCACCCGGCCTCATCCCATGACCAATGCTCCCTCTCATCCCCGCCTCCTTGACCTGATACAATCTGTCAATCTTCCCTCCCACCTCTCCGCCACTCCCACTTCACTGTCCAATCCCGACCATTGCACTCACCTATCACCATCCCACCTACCTTCCCCAGCCCCAACTCTCCTGTCTCTATTCATTTCCGAGCTCCTCTCCCCGTCCCTATCTCTGAAGAAGGGTCCTGACCCAAAACGTCAGCTTTCCTGTTCCTCAGATGCTGCCTGGCCTGCTGTGTTCCTCCAGCTTCACACTTTGTTATTTCTGACATGTTCCACACAGTTTCCGGTTTAAGTTCCACCATGCGGTTCAGATCCAAAATCAGCAACATCTATATTCTGCATTACTCCAACTAGAGCCTCTCAATGCTTCGAGGAATTCATCTTTTCGGTCATGCAGTACCACATGCATACTCTTCACCTGTCCTTTTCGCAGCAGGATCAATTTAGTTCAGAGCTGTCATCATCCTCCATTCCATTACACCCTTCACCTTTTCTGGGCACTTTAACAAATACACTTTCTTTCCCACCAAATGTAAAGGCCGCAAGTTTCAATGATGCTCATACCTCAATGCCACTCCAGGAAACTCTTTCACTTTCTGGTCTAATTTCCACCAAAATTCATCTCTTCATATTTTCACCATTCCTTCAGATTTTATCTTCTCTGATCCTAAACCATTAATCCTCAGTAAAGGCCACACCTTCATGATCTTCTATTCCCATTTCAATAAATTTCTAGCCAAATAAGGATGCTGAGTCTTCTTTTGCCATCGTCTTCTAAAACCTGACCCTTAACTCCAGCTTCAGAAATCACATTCTACCACAAACTCTCCCTCAAGCTCCTTACTCTATTTTTCCATTGGGAACTGCTGGCAGCACACTCTTCCTAAATTAAAGCTTGACATCATTATCAAACCTACTGCAATGTGAGGTACAAGATTTATACATATTTTAATGTCATTTAGCAAAGGTTTAAGCTAGTGGCATCCACGTCTGGGCTCTGCCTCTGAAGGGGTTCAATGATTGGCTACAGAGATATTTTCAGGTCATTGTGATTTATTTTAAAACACAGTAATACATAATTTCTATGAGTCTGATGGGGTTTTCTTTACATTGGGAGAGTTTACCATCCGAAGTTAACAGTTTAAGTCATTAGGTTTTCAAATAAAAGATTCAGGAGTAAGTTTTTTTTGAGCTTGGGGAAACACTCAAGTTTTGAAAAAAGCATTTGAATTTCAGCTTGGAGTAGCTTGGCCACGGTCTTGGCAGGAGCTGGATTTGTAAAACAGTTGATCTCAAAAAAGGGAGATAGTTTAAAACTGATAGGAAATAGATTACCTCAGTGCAAGGAGTTCAACTTTAAAGCTCCAGACCAAAAATATTTGGTTAAAACTCTGAAGCTGAAAAGTCTGAGCTCACTTTTATGATGAATTAAAGAGGAGATCAGATTCTCATGACTGGGAACTGAAGCTGCAAAGTCATCCCTTTGGGGGGTACAAAAGAGAATTCTCTGGTATTTGAGTACTACAATGAGATACTGTTATGATTAATGGGATTTTTTTAACTTTGTATTTCAAAGTATTTAAACATGTTATAACTGGTTTATTCTATTATATTTCCATTACTTTTGAGCAATATGTCCATTTTATTGTTGAAACCAAATCTGTAGTATTGAGTGTGTGTGTTTTGGTGATCAGCACTGCTGCCTCACAGCACCAAACACCTGAGTTTGATTCCAGCTTTGGGGGATTGTCCATGTGAAGTTTGTATGCTCTCCCCGTGCCTAAATCTGTTTCCACCAGATGCTGTGGTTTTCTTCCACTGTCCAAAAAATGTGCAGGTTAGGTGGATTGGCCATACTAAATCACCGCAAAGTGTCCAGGGACGTGCAGGCTAGCTGAATTAATCATAGTAAAATGTGGGGTTACGGGGATACTGTGGGGGGATTGGTCTAAGTGAGATGCCCTTCAGAGGGTCAGTGAGTGACTTGATGGGCCAAATGGACTCTACCTACACTGTAGGCTCTACCTACACTGTAAGGATTCTATGATTTTTCTATGAAAGACCACCTTGTTAATTTTTTTTATTTTATCATGTCAGATTTCAGTCTCGGATCTGTGTTTTTTAGTAATAATATCAGCTGTGATCATAACACTGCTGATATTCAGTAAGTTAGCCAGCATTTGCATGATCATGTATATTGTGAGGCAAATGAAATGCTGTCATTTATTTCACAGAGCATTGCATATAAACATAGGGAAGGCTTGCTACATAATTAGGCCATTTGTGAGACCACGTCTGGAATAAACTGTGTACATGTTGGAATGGGTTTTCTGACCAAAGGTGGAGCAGTAGTAGGCCATTCCAACACAACAGCCTTCTCCACCATTCAAAAAGATGACTGATCTCATTATTCCACATTCCCATCCACTCCGAATAACTCCTTTGCTTCTCAAGAATCTACCCACCTTCGTCGGTACACTATTTAAGGACTGAAATGCTTACTCAAAAAAATGGTGGATGCAAAGTTTCACAAACGTCTGGAAGAAAAAAAATCTCTCATCTGTCTTCAACGGCACGACCCGTTACTTTGAAACAGTGACTCCTAGTCCAGAATTTTTAACAAAATGAAATATTTTCCACATTCAACTTGCGAAGACCTCTCAGGACCTTACATTTCTCAATGAAGTCACCCCTTACCCTAAGCTCTAACGGATGCAAGCCTAACTTATCTAACCTATCCTTAAAGAACAATCCATCTCTTCCTCGTATTAGTCTCGCAAACCTTCTTTGAACCGGTTCCACGTGTTTATATCCTTCCTTAAATAAGGAGACAGATTTTATATACAGTACTTCAGATGTCAATGATTGGCATAACTCAGGTATAACCTCCCAATGTATTGAGTTCTCCTCACAGTAAATTATAATATTCTGTTAGCTTTCCTAATTACTACTTGTACCTGTATAGTATCCTTCTGCAAACTATTAACAAGGACAACCAGATCCCTCCATTTGATAGCTTTCCAATCTCGTCTTTTTTACAGTATACTTTTCTATTCTTCATAACAAAATGGAAAACTTCATTTCTCACCATATACTCCATTTGTCAAATTTTTGTTCAAGCATTTAACCTATCTATATTGCTTTATAGCCTCAAACCTTACTTTCCTAACAATATTCGTGCCAAATTTGACAACCATACTTTCAGTCCTTTCATCCAAGTCATTTCGAAGTGAAGAACTCAACACTGATCCTTTTGGTAAACCAGTTTTTACATCTTGCCAACCAGAAAACTGCCATTTATGCTTTCTGTGTTCCATTAGCCAGCCAGTCATCTATTCATTCCAAATGTTCCCCTGGCACCACGAGCTTTTTCCCAAAAAACCTTTTGTCAATGATTTCCAATGGCTTATCGCACAAATCCAGGTCTTCATTATTATTGACTAATAATTCCCTAGCCTTACTTCATCCTCTATCAACAGCATTCTTCAGGCAAACATCATGAATCCCTAACAATGGTGGTCAGGTCATCTCTTCTTTCGCCATCATTCCTGATTTAACTTTCAGTCTCATAGCAATATAATCTGAAATGCCTTCTTGCCCTTCAAAACCTGTTTAAAACCTAGCTTTATAATCGTGCCTTCATTCAATTCTAATTTCTCTCCTACTCAGTCCAAGCGACTGTTAACACTGTCCTATATAATCAGATCTAAATGCTCTAAACTATTAAAGAATGTGAACTGACTGACTGACTGGTAGTTGCTGGGCTTTTTCTTTGCAACATTTTTTGATCAATAGTTTAACATTTGCAATTCTTCAGTTCTCTGGAATCACCCCATATAACGATGAACTGGAAGATTGTGTCTCACTTCTATATCCACGGATTTTTCTGATCTGGGCATGATCATTTAAATTTGTGTACAGCCAGTTTGCCTACTGCATCTTCCACCAATTCTGAGCTCATCCGGTACCTTAACAATTTACTCTTTCCCTATGCTTTTGGTAGCATCTTCTTCCATGACAAAGATGCAAAATTCTCATTTAGCACCTCAGACAAAGCCTTTGAGAGAAGGTGCTGGAAAAATTCTGGCAGCATCTGGGAAAAGAAAGTCATATCAGACTTGCAACATTAACCTCCACAGATGCTCCCAGACCTGAATTTCTCCAGTATTTTGTTATTATTTTAGGATTTCCAGCATTTTGCTTTTGCTTGCTTCTTCTGGTCCCACTCTTGTTACTTTACACTTTAAATGCCTAAAGGCAACTCTTGGATTCCACATTCTATTCACAGCAAGTCTCATTTTGCCACTCTCAGTGCCTTTCTTTAAACTTTCTACAGACAATCAGATTCCTACTACTAACCTGACATCTATCTTGTCTTCTTTGTCAGGTTCATCTTATTGTCTCTCTCATTCACTACCTAGGGAGTCCTGCCTTGGTTTTCTACCTTGCTGGCTCGGGAGGGATATTCCTCAGCTACACCCAAATCACCTCCCCTTTGAAAGCAGTCCATTGTTTAAGGTATGATAAATGCAAGAAAGATGTTCCTGATGACTGGAGAGTCAGAATAAGGGCTCACAATCTAGGGATACAGGGTAGTCCATTTAGGGCTGAGATGAGGAGAAATTTCTTCACCCAGAGACTGGTGATTCTGTGTAATTCTCTGCTAAAGAAAGTAGATGATACCAAAACACAATATTTTCAACGAGTCAATACAATTCTTAGGACTCAAAGGATCAAAGGGTATGGGGAGAAAGCAGGAACATGACAATGAGTTGGATGATCAGTCACAATCACACTGAATGGCAGAGAAGGCTGAAAAGGCTGAATGGCCTACTCCTGCTCCTATTTTCTATGTTTTACCTCAAGGATAGTTGAAATCCCCAATTCATCAGAATTCTGTTATTTCGGTGCTTCACTGCACTTCCCTGCAAACTTGCTCCCAAATAAGAAATAGCTTTTACTGTATTACCTCTTAGTCTTAATCAACATAATAAGGTATAAAGCTTTTTGTGCGTCTCAATCCTTTGCAAACCTTGTTTCTCATTGTTTGAAATTTTTGTATATTACAGGAAAAGCTATACTGTATATGGTGCTTTGGGACATTTCAACAGCAAATAATACACATTGTATAAATGCAAGCTCTATCTTTTATTGCTTAAAACGCCATAGAGAAAAAGGCTCAGCAACATTCTCATTATTCTACCACCATATTCTATTCTTTGCTCTCACAACATAATGCTGTTCTGAAAATTAATTCCACCGCCTAAAGGTGAAGCCCAATATGATCCAGCCTTCCAAAAACTGAAAACATACTTTCTATAGTGCTTTGAGTTGTCAGCTCCACTCATTAAACAGCAATTTAAGACCCTCCCCAAAGGAACGTTTGAAGCTACTTCGGTGTAAGAATATTCACTTTTCAATCTTACATTTCTACGAATGTAATTTCTAAAACATTTTCCAAATTTAGAGCACATTAACAAAAGCTATGATGTTTAAATTTTACACATAATGCTGCAGACTTTGCCATGCTGTGAGTCACACAGGGAAAATGTTTGAGAGGTGCTGTGTAAATTTAGTTCGTAAATTTTAGTGTTAGTAAAACTTCCAACTCCTTAGATGCCAAAACAGCTGGTACCTTTGAGTATTATCTGGGTGTTGCTGCGCAATCTCGGTCTTGTAAGTGGCAAGTAATATTCACGTCTCAAATGCTGTGGAACGACCTAAATCAAGACACAATCTAACTATCACCCACATTCAATGGCATTTCTATTGCTGAATTCCTCAATAGCAACATCCTGAGAGTTACCATTGGCCTTGAAGTGAACCAAAGAAATAAGCTGGGTATAAGGCACCAGAAGCTTGAAATCCTGTAACTCAATTCCTTGATATGAAATTCTGCCTTTCAACAATCTATAACACGAAGTCAGGAATTTAAAGCAACATTTTCCACCTGACTAAATGAAGTGGATTTCCACCAACACTCAAAGTTCAATACCATCCATGACGAAGCTTTCCAACTGGTTGATCTGTTATCCATGCTTCCACTAGCAGCGCACTGTTACTGTAGCGTGTACCATCTAAAAGATGTACTGCAGTATCTCCTCAAAGCTCCTTCAGCAGCACCTTCCAACCCAGCAACTTATACTGTCTACAAGTAGAAGGCACATGGGAACACTATCATCTGCAAGTTCCCTCTAAGTCTAATCAAAGGCAAGGAATTCTATGACAAGTAAACTCTTACCCTGTCTCCCCATTACATGTCTACCATCTCTAAAGGCACAAGTGATGGATCACTGTTGTTGTGAAGTTGGATAGAGTACTTCGAAGACAGGAAGTTAGAATTTGGAATTTTTAAAATGCTAGGGGGGAAAGCAGTGTGTAGTCCCTTTAAAAGATGATGTGCTTTTTCTCTGCTTAAAGATTCAAAAAGGTTGTATGTGCGCAGCTTGTGGGTTTGCAGGTACACAGACTGCACCTGAATTGAAACATTTGTATCAAAAGGCTGTACAGTTAGCAGGTCAAGCAGCAGTTTTGTTTTGATACCAAGACAAGTTTTGAATTTTGACAATTTAAACCAAGTACTTTGATACCAAAAACCAATTAATTTTAAATGTGACGGTTTCAACAACATTGGACCAATCCTATTTTAAGAAGCATTGATATGTCATCAAGAATATCTTAAAAAATAGGCAGTTGGGCAAAGACAGGAGATTTTACTGCCATCTGCCAAAGATAAACAGCTCTCAGCTATTACAGAAAGCACCATCTATTCACAGCTAGGAATGCCAAGGTACCGTTAAGATTCCTGACACGAGAATCCACAGGGAAAACATTCCTGGCACAAGATTTGCCAGAGAAGGCACAGAACATTCCAGAAGATCATAGATCCCTACAGTGTGGAAACAGACCCTTTGGCCCAAAAAGTCCACAGTGACCCTTCGAGCATCCCACCCAGACCCATCCCCCTATAACCCACCTAATCTACACATCCCTGAACACTATGGGCAATTAGCATGGCCAATCCACCCAACCTTCACATCTTTGGACGGTGGGAGGAAAGCGGAGCACTCGAGGAAACCCACGCTGACACAGGGAGTACGTACAAACTCCACACAGACAGTCACCCGAGGAATTGAACCCGCGTCCCTGGTGCTGTGAGGCAGCAGTGCTAACCACGGAGCCACTGTGCTGCCCAGTTGTCAGTTGTAACCAAGGTGTAACCCGGCTATGATTTTGAGAGACTAAATTCTAATTTTTTATATATGTGGGACCTGTATTTATTGGAACATATCCACAGAATCTTGTTTTATTTGGGAATAGTTATAGTCAGAAGGGATTTATTTGGTTTGTTAATGGTTTAGTTAATTTGTTCACTGTTAAGAGTTAGATAAATAAATTGTTACTTGTTGACTGTAAACTGAGTGTCAGGGGTTTATTTTGTTTAACCACTAGAAATAAGAGAGGCTGGTTACATCACTTTTCACTCTCATTTTAACAGATTTAGGATGAGGTGCTCCCTTTTGGGTGATTCAGTGTTAGTTCTCAGGGGGTGGGGTGGTGGAATCAACCTCAGCTTCATAACACTGCCTACTTGGCAGGATGAATATGCATTCAACAACACAATATGCTCAACATCACCCAGGACAAGGGAACCTGTATGAACATTCCACCCACTGAAAATCCACTACCTGGAAGGTCCCCTTCAAGTCTCAAACTATCCTGATTTGGAACTAAACAGTTCTTTTACTGTCACTGGGTCAAAATCCTAGAACACCCTTCCTAACAGCATTATGGGTGCTCTACATCCCAAGGACTGCATAGTTAAAGAAAACAGTTCAAGTGGCTTACTACCAATTTCCCAAGAGCAACTGAGCGCCACAGTAACTCAGCACTTAGCATTATTGCCTCTCAGCACCAGGGACCCAGATTCGGTTCCAACCTCGGGTGACTGTGCATGGAGTTTGTATGTTCTCACCATGTCTGAGTGGGTTTCCTCCAGGTGCTCCAGTTTCTTCCCACTGTCCAAAGATGTGTGGGTTAGGTGGATTGGCCAGGCTAAATTGCCCATACTGTGCAGGGTAGGTGGGTTAGCCATAGGAAATGCAAGGTTGTAGGGTAAGGAGATGGGTCTGGGCAGGACGCTCTTCAGAGGATCAGTGTGGACTCAATGGGCCAAGTGGCCTGCTTCCACAATGTAGGGGTTCTATGATTCTAATTAGGAAGGGTCAATAAGTGCTTAGTCATCAATATCTATATCGTATTCACAAGTGATGAAAATGTAATGTGCAATCTCAACTTCAAAGAATAATCACTGTTCTGTCATTGTCACTTGGTCAAAATCCTGGAACTCCCTACCTAACAGTAGGCCCACATCACACCCTCTGATTAGCTTAAGATGGACATTCACCACCATCTTCAAGGGTATCTAAGGAAGCCAATAACTGCTGACCTTGTCAGTAGAGTCCACAGTCCATGAATGAAAAAAATTCACATTTTGATGATTTTTAAAATGCCAAGCACAAAACTGTTGTAGACTGGAGGGACAGCACAATTATTTCAACTACACAAATTAGGCGTGCAAGCGTGGAAAGAATCTCTTAAATTTAAAAATAATTCTTGCATAAAAGTTTGCACAACACAGCTCTTCTAAGGGGCAGTTCCAAATGCATCATGTGGCAAATTTTAATGTTGGGTCTGATTGAATGACACCTAGTCAGTCCGTGCTATTAACAGCTCAGGTGAAAATAAACATGCCTGCAGCTCCTGAATGCTATTCCCAGTACTGTAGTACACTTCAAATTTCTGGGAAATTGTCCAAATAGCATCACACTGCTGAAGTGCATTGCAACACCTAAGTCATTTAAAAAAAAAGAGCAACATAACACATGGTTTACTTTTAAGAAATGAGCTTCAGCAGGAGTAATAATAAAAAATGATCCTAGGGGAAAATATTTGGCAATTCTTCCCATTAAATGATACAGTTCTGTTCTACAGGTGCTCGTAAATCCTTTCTGCAATGTCATTCACGGTCACTCCTTCTGTAAGCCTGAACAAGTAATGGGTTATACCACACTATTTTAGCTGTGATAGTTTGATTTACACATGACAACTTTCAGCAGGCCACTGTAGTAACAACAAATAAGCATACCTTTGGCCAACAGGCTCTTTCACAGTCTAGAAAGAGTGAGACTTTTGCAGCAAGCCAAACTTTCTCAATGGATTTTGAAAATGGGGATAGCTGGAGTTTTGAAGTGAAAGTGCATCCATGTGTGCTGCAAATGATTTCCTTTAAAAAAACTGCAATGTCTGCACAATTCAGGAATCTTTCAGTCTTGGTACATCTGACACTCATCCATCCCAAATAATATGTTTTAATTGAACAGTAGTTAAGGAAACATAGCTGCCAAGGATACAGAACAGGTTATATACTTGGCTAAGTCAACATTTCTACATGGGAAATATCATTTCTACTTTACTGAACCACAAGTTATAAATGGCTAAATGGAATACATTCTGATTTTCTTTTGGAACTTTTAGTGCTGTCAAAAATAGGTCAGTGAGGGGAAGTATTTGAAGCAGAGTGATCACTTCCTGCTCACTTATAAACATAACGTAGGAAGAAACAAGGTTACAACCAAGGAAGTCAAGCTCCCTATAAAAAAAAGTATCTGAAGTGATTGCACCCATTAGTCAGTGAACAAGCACACTTGTGCACGAACCAAAAAGAATCAGAGTATCCAAAAGACCAATAAGTTAATTTTCATTAAACAATAATCAGAAGTTGCTGAAGAAGCTCAGCAGGTCTGGCAGCATTGGTGGAGAAAAAAAACAGAATTAACGTTTTGATTCCAGTGACAATTCTTCATAAACCTGCTCCAAGAATAAACTAAATCTGTGGTTCAAAATTGTCACAGGAAAAAGGCCACCTCATATCACGAAATATACGCATGTTGAATTTTCAGGCATAATTATTTCATACATCTGGCACTACTTTATCAACGGCACGTCATTTTGATGTCACATCTAGTTTTCTTTATTTCTCATCCTATCTGCCTAACCCTTTCCCACTCCGAGGCACTGTAGCTCTGTAATTTATTCGATTTCAGACTCCACAAATCATATCAAAGTAATTTTATCACTACTCAACCTCCCCATTATACACAGAAACTGCCAAATTCAACTGCACTCAAATTTTTTTTTGAAAAGTCAGCTGTCAAAGTTGTCCAACTTAAAACAAAATACAGACAAGGGCACAGGGCTGTTAAAACAAAGTGAATTTGATCAAAACACTCACTGAAACAAAGTTTCCTAAAACCAATGATAGTCTCAGCTGTATATGGACCTTAGGCTTTGTATCAAGTATGTTTCATTCATAAATGAAATACTGGTGATAAATAAGTCTATCAACATTTGTAAAAGGAAAACACAAGCTTGTTTCAGATACAACCATTTATCATAAACATCAATGTATCTTATATTCTTTTCACAGGTGCAAATCATTCCCAGCATTTTCTGATTTCACTTCATATTAGTTTCTTTTCTCATTGTCTGTGCAATAAGATCAAATGAACAGTCACACGGCACTAAATTTCTAACAGTAACAAGAATTTCTTGCTAAATCCTGAACCTAGCATTTTTATCTTAGGGAGTACAATCACAGTCCTATAGCAGTACAAAAATGTCATTGCATTATATCTTGTCTATTTATCTGGATAGATAGACATTAAGAACTTAAACATCGCAAAATGATTATCACAAGATTTTTAACTCAAGGTGCACTGATTCATAATCACCCAACATAAGCACTTGAAATCTTATTACTCAAGAACTTGAAAGTTCCTCAAAATACATGACAAGAAGTATTACATTGGACATTTTAGATCACCTGTACAATGCAAGAGGAGGGTTGCCAATAACCTAAATTTGAATAATATTTCTCAGGGATGAAGAGATCACCTTGATCTTAAAAGGAAAAATAGACTGAGCAGACCAAGGCCAGATGGGTGCAGAAGGCCTTAGCTCATCACTAAAGGGATGGGAAAGAAATGCTTAACTACATTTTAGCGTATACATGGAGGGAGGGGTCTTCACCAATGCTTCAATGTTTATGAACCCTTTGAGAAGCAAACATAAATAGGATCATAAATATTAAAGAGGTTTTGTGTGAAACACTTTCAAGATATAACTACATCATTCTGCTGTGACTACATACTTATATTGTACTATCCAGACACTCCATACAAGTAGTTTTGAGGAAACCAATTTTATCCAACAATCAACTACAGACTGCTTTGAAAATATAGCTATGCCTTCACAAATAGTAGGATTAAGTCACTCAGACAATGGAGCTAAACTAAACAAACAGGGTCTATTATTGCGAATTAAATCAAGTTGGTAATGCTACAGATGTGATTATCTGCTCTTAATTCAATGTTTTGGTTTGAAAACATCATAACTGTTGTATGTCATTGAGTACACCTGTGCTGAATTATAAAATTATGTCACACAAAAGTCAGCAATTCAACAACTTTGCAGTCCTTTGAGCTGCAACTAAATTGTATAAATTCAACTTCTTCACAATAAACTGCAGTTCAAAATGAAGTTAGATTTTCTTGAACTTTGTATTCATCCACCACTCAGGTTTTTCATAAATTACTGAATTACACAGGATATAAAGCACAGAAACAATTTGTTCGGTCCAAGTGATCAATGACAGTATTTATGCTCTATGATCTAAATCTACCATTGTAACCTTCTATTCCTATCTCACCCAAATACTTGTCTACCTTCCCTTTAAAGAATCAATACTGTTCACTTCACTGTGGTTCCAAGCTCATGTCCTTACCATTCCTTGGGTTAAAACAAAATCTCTACTGAATTACCTATTGGATTTCTCAATTGTCTTAATGACTGATGACCTTTAGTCATCCTCCTGACCGTAATAACAATATTGCACAGAAAACAAAAATTGAAACAGACTATGAAAGGATGTTTGAAAGATGGCAACACATTTTTAAATTTTCAATTTTAGATTTTGTACATTTCATAAGGAATTGCCTTTAGCTGAGGTTTCTAAACACCAGAGATTATCTAAATCAGTAAAAATGATATAAATTAGCCCAATGTGTATCCTAAAACTTCATAGTTTAAGGTATGGTATAATATTCATTAGACAAACAATAACACGTGGCTCCAATGAGCTTACTCTGCATTTGAAAAATCATAGAAAGTAAAATGGGTTTATTGGGTAACAATGAATTGAACTGAAATCCATTACTTAACTCAGCAGTGCTACTAAAAGATACTGCTATTATAAGGAACCAAGATGCTAATTTATTGCAGCACAAACATTACTTCCAGTTAACAACATAATTATAGCACAAAGAAATCTCAGATTTCACGTGTAGACAAATGTCATCCTTATTTAAAAACTTTTTCCAGCGAAGTCCTGGAACTGCATGAATTAAGCATGTACCTATTAAAGCTGATCCACTTCTTAATCAAGTCAATTTTAACTCACTGTCTCTTACTAAAATTGAACTGTACATCTGGACAATGGATACATAAATAAATGCACCCTACCTATTACAAAGCAGTGATATACCAATAATAGGGCAAGTTATGGATACATTCATCATTTATACGAGTATACTTTTGTGATATGCTCATTACGACGTACATACGCTCTACACGGACAACTGTGAACATATCTGAGCATATTTAAACATACAGAATGCTTATGCCAATTATGTCCACATTTGAAAACGTGCACAAATTGGTGTGTAACAATTTTATGACACATGTACCAATACATTTTGTTTCCAGAACAGAGCACTATGACAGAGAAAACACGCTATTTCTGGGCCATTTTAAACAGTAAGAACGCAGGGGGCAGAGTTAAGAGAAACAAAAAAAAGGGCAGAGGGAGGCTGGCGGTTCCGGGTATGTGGGAAGAGAAACAGAACTGGTCTCTGAAGGCAAATCGGAGAAGAGAATGGAAATTAAGGGTTCGGTGGGTCATCGTATTGCATATTTAATCCCCAAATCGCACAAAATCCCCACTCTCCTTCCGAAGAACAGCTTCTGGCCCAGGCTCCGGGCAAAAGGGCAGGCCGGCTTCCGGCCCATCATGCTTTATAATTCGCCGGTGAACAAGCCCAATGTTTCCATCACAAGAGCCATCATCGCCCGGCTGGGCCTGTCCCAACTCGGCCTGACCCGGGGCCTTGATCTCTTCCCCCACCAACCCACAAAACACCCCGATTCTTATTGCCCTCAGTGCCATCCCATCCCCTCCCATCACCCCACCCCACCCACTCAGCCACCCGCTCCCGGGGCTTCTAACTGGCCTTTCATTCTTCCCACTGCTGCTGGCGGAATCCAGGCTGGAGGTGTGCCGGTTCGGGGCCTCCTCCTTCTCCCCGTTACCCGAGGGGAACCCCCATCCTGACTCACCGTTTAACCGGGACACCTGCAGCACGGCGCCCGAAGTGCCGTCGATGACTTTGACGGTGGAGCGATTGGTGACGGCCAGGATGGCGTTGAGGGACGGGTGGTAGGCCAGGCTGCGCAGGCCTTCCTCGCAGCTCAAGCAGCCGTCGCGGGTGAGGAGCCAGTCCGAGTCGGACTCGGCCGCGGCCGCCGCTCCTGCCGCTGCCGCCGCCATATTGGAAGCAGCTGTGAGACAGGAAGGAGCCGCCACCGCCGCCAACTTTCACCCCGGAGCCGCTCGTCACAAGGAGCCTGGGCAACCGCACAGGAAGCGACGGCCCCCAACGTCACCCAGGGAGGAGGCCCTTCGCAGCGAGGGACAGCCTGACAGGCAGGCAGGGTTAATGGACCCTGTGAGGAGGTAACATGAGCGAGGGAGCATGGGGTAGGAGAGGAGAGAGTGTGTGTGTGCGCGCGCGCGCGCGCGCAGGGGAACTACCCGGTGGCGAGGGGGTTAGAGTAGGGAACATAGAGGGGTGGGGTGTGTAAGGGGATGTGGAAAATGGAAGGAGGGGGAGGGTACAGAGGAATGGGATGGGTACTGAGGGAGTGTGCAGGGGGAAAGGGGACAGAGTGGACTAGGAGGGGGAGGGTGCTGGAAGATGGGGGAATGAGGGTGAGAGGGTGCTGAGGGAGTATGCCGCGGGGAAGAGAGTGGAGTAGGAGGGGGAGGGTGCCGGAGGATGGGGGAATGAGGGAGTGTGCCGGGGGAAAGGGGAGAGAGTGGGGTAGGAGGGGGAGGGTGCCGGAGGATGAGGGAATGAGGGAGTGTGCCGGG
>JAHRHZ010000018.1:14765742-14783584 GCA_024137785.1 Ginglymostoma cirratum
GGAATGAGGGAGTGTGCCGGGGGAAAGGGAAGAGAGTGGGATAGGAGAGGGAGGGTGCCGGGGGAAAAGGGAGAGAGTGGGGTAGGAGGGGGAGGGTGCTGGAGGATGGGGGAATGAGAGAGGGTGCTGAGGGAGTGGCACATGTTTTGGGCCAAGAGATGGTACAGGCCAATTAGGAGGATAGAGGATTGGGAAAACAGCACTTGGGAAAAGGAGGAGAGATCCAAGAGGACGGATCCAAGATGGTGACGGAGTAAGCTTCAGTCAGAGCTTGTCCACTCCATCTGTTTCCTTTTCTTTTTATTTCCTCATTGTGTTTTTTTTACTCTCTTGCTTCTTGGCCTCTGCCTCCCGGCCTCTGCATGGACTCTCAGCCTCTGTGCAACAATCTCCTGTCGGCATGTGGCGGTCTCGCCTGGCCTGATGGTCTTTTGGCAGCCAATGGTGGCCTTTCAGCCCAAGGTGGCCTTAGCGTAGCCTTCTGGCGACAAGGTGATTCCAGAGCAGTCTCCCAGCTTCGAGAGCCTTGAAGTGAAGCCTGGCACGGTCTTGAGGCTAGGTGGCAGTCTGGACTGGTTTGAAGGAGAATTCTGAACTCTTTATTTCTCTATTTTCTAATTTATTCCTACGATCTGTAATGCTGGCCTTTTTATTTCTTTATTTTTCCTGTGAACTTGTCCTGAAGAATTTGTACCTTGGTACCTTGTACCTAAGATGGTGCCATATGTGGTGATTTGTAAACTTTTCACTGTACTGATTTTAATACATGTGATAACAAAGCAAATTCAGTTCAATTCAGAATAGTGGGGCATTGGGTGGAGAGATGGTATGGGGATTTGGGGGTATGGTGAGGGAGAAAGTGTATAGAGGGATTGTGTGCAGTTTTGGGTCTCCCTACCCAAGAAAAGAAGGGCTTGCCATAGTATGCAGCAGAGGTTCACCAGACCAATTCGTGAAATGGCAGGTTTTCATACAAAGAGAAATTGGGTTGACTGGACTTCAGAAGAATGAGAAGATCTCAGTGAAACATAAAATGCTCATAGGACTGGACAGACAAGTTGCAGGGATGATGTTTGCCCTGGCCATTAGGTCCCAAACAAGTGGTCATGGTCTCAGAATACTTGGTAGGTGATTTTGGACAGCGAGAGATGAAATTTCTTCACTCGGAGGGGTGTTGAGCCTGGTGAATTCTCTACCACTGAAGGCTGTTGAGTGCAAATCATTTAATATATTTAAAGAAAAAGTAGATTTTCTAAAAGCTGAAGGTGTTGAGGGGTATGGCATTGAGACAGAGGATGAGCTAAGATAATGTTAAATGACCGCGCCTTAATGGGCTCCTATTTTCTATGTTTTAAAATTGATAGCTTGAAAATCTATCTGAAACTAACATTATTTAAAAGAAATTGGATACGTGTTTGTAGACAAAAAGGGAAAGAGTAGCAAAGTAGGATGAGAATAACTGACTTCAGTTGGAGATAACGTTGCCACAGCAGTTGATGAGTCAAATTGCAATTATTCTTTTGTGCTGTACAAGAGATACAAGAGGGTATCAAGAAAATACAACAGGAGAAGAACAAGTAAGAGAATATAAAGGGAAAGAATATAGGAAACTCAGATATGAAAATATATAGAGAAATCAATTATTTCCATACACAATCTTCATATTAATGGAAATGACAATTTGTTTAATTCATTAGATGATAAAATGGTTCATGATAAGCCTTGTATCAGGATACTGATATGTTGAATAGAAATTTGATTTCTTTGTAATTGATGTACAGATTAATTCCTTTTTTGCAAAACTCCCTTTTGTGTTGAAGATGGAGTCTTCGAAATGCTCCAGAGTTGATCTTTGACCTATATGGATATAGTGTTTCAGACAATCTGCTACCATCATTCAAAAGGACTTATTAGCTGTATCTCATGTCCAGCTCAACTGATTATCTTGGAGACAAAAAAACTGCAGATGCTGGAATCCAAGGGGGACAAACAGGAGGCTGGAAGAACACAGCAAGCCAGGCAGCATCTGGAGGAAAAGAGAAGTCAACATTTCGGGTATTAGCCTTCTTCAGGACTGGTGGAGTCGTGGTCAAGGGGGACATGGCATCAGAGAGTTGGCATTCGGCCTCTGATATTGAGGTCCGTCCACCAGACTACCACAGCCCCGCTTTTGTCAGCAGGTTTGATAGTGAAATGGGGATTGGTGCAGAAAGAGTGGAGCACTGCATGTTTGGAGGGGGAGAGATTGGAGTGGATGAGAGGGATGGAGAAATCGAGGCAGCCAATTAAGTTGGCATTTAGCAATGAAGAGGTCCAGGGCAGGTAAGAGGCTGGCAGGGGTCCTCCAAAAGGAGGAGGAAAGTTAGAGGTGGGAGAAGGGGTCTCCGAAGGGTGGTTAAGAGTCTTTATCGAAGAAGAAGGCATGGAGGCGGCAGACAAAGAGTTCCACGTCATGGCGGGCAAGGAACTCGTGGTCCCATAGAAGGGTAATACGTGAAACGTTGACTTCTCCTTTCCTCCAGATGCTGCCTGGCTTGCTGTGTTCTTCCAGCCTCCTGTTCATCAAGCGATTATCTATTCTGTCACTTTATTATTGGCAGATCAGTCAGCGAAGAAAGTTGGTGGTTGCTTATGTTAATGTAGTCTTTGTGTTAATATAGTGCTTATATCAATGTATTATTTTTTCTCCAATTCCCTTTTATTCAATCATAGCACCAGTTTGCTTCCCTTTCATAATTTATGTCACATGTTCCAATGACAATTACTAAATACTATGCAACACATTAACCATACCTCAATTCGCTGTCTTTTTGGTTTCAATCAAAAGAAATTACTGATCACTTTAAAAATGTTTGAGTGTACTTGTATATTATGATTACAAATGACTAAATGCAAAAAGATTTAAAAGGCCATTTCCAAACCGATAATGATATGATTTGTCAATAAAAGGCATTGATAACAAAATGCAAATTCTTTTATGGTGTGTTGGATGTAAAGATGTAGAGCCTCCATTATCTATCAATAATGATGGAATTATTTGATAACTAGGAGATCGCAACAATTGGCCTTACACCAAGGGTACAGTACAGTGGCCCAGATCTTCCTGCAATAAAGACAACAGTAACCTGCACCATAAATTTTGTCAGCGGTGTTATTGATGAACTACACTGCTAGTTTTCTAGTTAGAATACATCTTGACAGGTATCATGACAAATATGGTGCAAAATAGCCTTGCGCATTGAATTAAGTGTCACTTTGGAACCATATAAATGCATTTAAACTATTGAAAAGGTAACTTGCTCTGTTTAACATGGCAATGAAATGTGAAGGCTTTGTAATTGATGATAGATTGTATAGCACTATGACCCTTTCCCAAATCAAAATTTGACTGTAGCCTCAGCTGTATATCCGTTATGGACAGCTCATAACATGTCCATGTAAATGCAATTGTCCTATCAGTTTAAATCCACTAAATTGGCTCATTGAATTTCATACGCAATCTCGGATGCCTGCAGCCTGAAAAACCTGTTTGAATTTGAAATTAAAGCACAACTTTCAAAAATAACTCAGTCCAAAATATGTTCTGTGAAAACATTCTGAAAATATGACAACCAGTGTTATACAAACATTTAGCTGACAATACTGATTCACAGTAAGAATATGTGAAGAATGAAGTACCATTAAAGTCTGTCTTTTTTCAAGAATGTCCAACTGCTGTCTGTAATCTGCAAAGTGTACAGCAGACATCCACAGGACAATTATTTTGTTTTCCCTTGAATTTAGTCTTTAAAAGTATTCTTACTTTCAGGTACTATTATTTTTACTTCAGTCGTTTTAGCTCTGTTTTTTAACATGCTTTGTTAAATTACAGATTGACAAATAACTATTATTATCTCAAACGTATTTTCTTTCTTAATTTACAAAATATTGTAATCGTGGAGTAAACACGACAATTCATTTTTTTAAAGTGGTTTGATAACTTTGCATCATGTGGAATGAATGTACAAACAATAGCATTTTAGCAAATGTTATAACCAATAATACTATTTTCAGAAATAAAATCATTTCTCTCCAGTCATTTTCTTCTCTCATATATATTTACATGTTCTACATTCCACTCCTTTTGGCTAAGAGAAAACAAAGGAAAATTTCTATTTGTACAATGATTTATCACATCCTGCAAACAAAGCAAAATAACTGTTCTCCACTGAGTTTAAAATGACCTTTTAACTACAGGAGCATCACAATGAAACACAATCATGTTTGATATCCATACACTACATTTCCAGCAAGAATTACTGCATTGCACAATGACAAAATTTCTTCTTTCCTATCCCAGAAATGTAACATCTGTCTCACCAGCCTGACAAAGTGCAAAACAGGGATCAAATCTCATCTGGACGATACAGATTTACTGCACATTTACTCATTGGCTACAAATAGAATATTTTTGAGGGGTATCTGTGCTTTCAATAATCTCTAGTTCCGAGAGACATTTATAAGTCCCAAGTGAAAAGCAAGTAACCTGAGACTACTTTTCAAACAAAGGAGTAATCCATGCTCATCACCCTGTACCAAAGGACAGTCTGTTCATGATTTAATTCTGTAACAATGAAAATGCAATATTCTTCCATACAAAGCTACATTAATTTTCTTTCTTCTACCTTTTGGTCAATGTTACTTTGTACTTTATCTTTCTATCTCTTCCCTCAGTCATATATTTCAACAGCCCCTTGTAATATTTTTGTTTAATAGCCATCAAAATAATACTATTAATAATGAAAATTCACAGTGGATACACAGTAAAATCGCAATGAATCAAAATTGGATAACCCAAAATAATAGCTATGTTGAAATTGTATCAAAATTCTGATAGCCGAATAGGAAATACAATAGAAGGATTCCTAAGATAAATCAAAGTTGCAGAGTGGTAACTCCAGATTCGCCAAACTAGAGCAAGAAGACCACCTTGACCAATTTGAGTGGAGTTAGGCTATACTACAACACAAAATCATAGGTGAGCCATCAGTTCACAATGAGACCTCTTTATGAAATCCTATATGTAGGCTAAACCTGTGAGAAAGTTATAAGTTCTGTCAATTTTAAACAAAGTGAAGTGATACAGTAAGTGAAACACTGGTGTGTGGTAAAAAGCTGACATCGCAAAGGAGTGGGAGATGTCATAATCAAATTTGTCAACCATTCCGAAGCACAAGGTGAAAATCTTGGAGCGTTCCAACAAACAAGTATTGTCTCCAGGAACGAAGTGCAGTTGCCTACCCCAACGTCGAAGAAACTACTGATATGATGCAAGGCATCGTGAATAGGAAACATTCCCATCTCTAGTCCAATTTTTAGGAAAGGGAACCTAAAAAACAACTATTGATCATCGAGACCATTGATAAAAAGCAGAAGCAGAACATAAACTTCCAGAGGTCATGTACACAATGAAGAAGGTGTGGAAGATGGTGATGAAAGCCACTGTCACCAACTGCTTCTATCACATTGGGTTCACACAGGCTACATCCGTAAAATGTCAAGAATGTTGGAGAGTGGGACGAGACCATCCAGCCTGATAACCACATTCCTTTGACTTGCCTGCAAAAAGCTATTACAGAAATTGCAGCAGAAACAATTACAGAAACTTGCATCAAAGTTGGCCATACAAGAGAACGGACATTTGAGGTAATCATAGATGCAATACGTTCTTCACCCAAGAGGGTTGATGTCTGTGAACAATCCATTGAATGCCTGCCCACTTAACTTCTTGGTTCCCAAGCTGAAGCTGCAAAGTGGTGATACTCCAGCACAAAAGAAGGAAAAGATGTTTGAGTGCATTGTCGATGTGATAGACTGTAAAACACTCGTCCAAAGACAGCACTTGAGGCAGAAAAAGAATACTGAGCTTTTCCAGAGCTAATTCCCAACATTTTTCAATGTCTTTTATTGCATAAGGCCAGGTTATTGTTTTGTTTGTCATTTATATAAACTATTTGGATGAGAATATAGGAGTCATAGTTCGTAAGTTTGCAGATGACATTAAAATTGATGGTATAGTAGACAGTGAAGAAGGTTACGAAGAGACTTTGATCAATTGGGTCAATGGGCTGAGGAGTGGCAGGTGGAGTTTAATTGGATAAATGCAAGGTAATGCATTTTGGAAAAACAAACAAGAGCAGGACTTATACAATTGATGCTAGGGCACTGGGTAGTGTTATACAACAGAGAGATCTAGGGGTTTATAGAATCACACAATCATAGAATCCCTGTGGTGTGGAAACAGACCATTTGGCCCATAAGGACCCTTCAGGTACATAATTCTTTGAAATTTGCACCAAAGGTAGACTCGTTAAGAAGGTGTTTAGTATGCTTGCCTTCATTGCTCAGATCTTTGAGTAGAGGAGTTGAGATGTCATGTTGAAGTTGTACAGGATGTTGGTGAAGCATTTTCTTGAGCATTGTGTGCAGTTCTGGTTGCCCTGCTGTAAGAAGAATATTATTAAATTGGAGAGGGTTCAGAAAAGATCTACCAGGAATGAAAGGTTTGAGTTATAAAAGTAGGCTGGATAGGCTGCGACATTTTGCACTGGAGCATAGGAGGTTGCGGGGTGATCTTATAAAATCATGAGGGGCATGGATAATGTGAATAGCAAGGGTCTTTTCCCTAGGGTGGGAGAGTTCAAAACTAGGGGGCATATTTTTAAGGTGAGAAGAGAAAGTTTTAAAAAAGACACGAGGGGCAGCTTTTTTACACAGAGAGTAATTTGTGTGTGGAATGAACTGACAGAGCTAAGTGGTGGATGCAGGTACAATTACAACATTTAAAAGACGTTTGCATAAGAACATGATTAGGAAAGGTTTGGAGGGATATGGGCCAAACACAGGCATTTAGCACTAGTTTAGTTCAGAAAATGGTTGGAGTGGTCTAGTTGGACCAAATGGTCTGTTTCAATGCTGTATGATTCTATGACAATGACTATTGTAAGGTGTGAACAAATTGAAAAGCAGGTCATTTTCACATATTTGCTGAATCGCTGCCATTCCTTTTGTTTCTTTTTGACATGGCACACGTTGTAGTCAAAATTGGTTTCAATGGGACTTTCTGTGTCATCCTGATGCTGTGGTTAATGTAAATTTGTGGACAGGCCCCCTTGCAGTTTAACCTTTCATGATTTTACTGTACAATACCCTGAAATTGGTATTTGGGACTCACATGACTTGTGCTTGTGAATCTTGTTGCAATGTTGACTAGGTGGCTCCAAGCTTTCATTAAACAAACATCTTCTGTCATTCTGATATATGCACAAATTGTATACAAAATCAGCAAATTCTGCTTTCACTAGTAAAAGAATTCTGTGAATTCATGTTGTAGCACAATTAATTGCAATCTGTGTGAGTGCTGTTTCACTCCGGCTTTGTAGGCCTTTCTGACATTGTAAATGTAACAGTTGTAGAAGATGCTATCCTGTGACAATGGAGAGAAATTAGCTTTAACTGGTTTCAGGCTGTTTATTTCTAATCACAAATATATAAAGTGAAAAGAAAACTAAAACCTTGATTCAATCTTAACTTCAATATCACAAATTTTGTTAGTTTCAGGCTGGTTACAGAGAACAATTTAAACTTATGTGATTAGTTAAATTTCCATGTGAATGCCAGTTCCTTTTCAAATCTATGGTCAAATATTCAAAGTGCAGGGAGTCCCAGTGATTTCTTTGCCAGATAAAAAGGATACGATTTTGAAGTGTGGTATCAGAAAGCTGATTTGATTTTCCTTAAAAGAGGTAATAAATCAGTTCAAAATTCCTAAAAGATAGAAGAATTTTGAGGGAAATGTTTAGCTCAATATTGACTTCTGATATGGCAAGCTAGGCAGAAAGGAAAAGAAACATTGTAAAAGTAATTTATAAAAGGTTAGCTTAATTCTTGGAGTTGTAGCCTTTGTACAGTTTTATCACTTATGGACTTGGACAGGCCAATAGAAACTCCACTTCAAAGAAACCCATTGACTGTAAAGTGCTTTAGTATGTCCTAAGGTCAAGAGAGGTGCCAAATAAATGTAATTCTTTATTTCTTCGGTATCCTGTTATATGTATAAATATCTATAATACACCACTGATACATTATCTATTTGCTCACTACTTAATTTGCCAAGTATTTGTTAAATTTAAAACCAGTCTGTTGGAGTGGGGAAAAAATACAAAATGCTGGGAACATCCTATAGGTCTGACAGCATCTGTGAAGAGAGAAAAACAGAATGTAAAATATATTGTCACAGCTACAGAGAAGTTGCAGAGAAAGATGAACTCTAATATATGAGAGTCTGTTCATAAGTCTGTTAACAGCAGGGTAAAAGTTGTTCTTGAATCTGTTGGTTCATGTTTTCAAACTTTTATATCTTCTGCCCTATGTATAAGAGAGTATAGCCGGGCTGGGAGGGATCTTTGATTTATGTTGGCTGTTTTCCCAAGGCAGCAGGAAGTGTAGACAGAGTCAATGGAAGGAAGGCTGATTTTTGTGATGGACTGGGCTGCATTCACAACTGTCTTTAATTTCTTGCGGTCTTGGGAAGAGCAGTTGCCACACCAAGCTGTGATACATCTGAATAGGATGCTTTCTATGGAGCATCTGTAAAAATTGCTAAGAGTCATTGTGGATGTGCTGAATTTCCTTAGCCATCTGAGGAAGTAGAGGAGTTGGTGTGCTTTCTTGATTGTAGCGTGGATGGACCAAGATAGATTGTTGGTGGTATTTACTCCTAGGAACTTAAAGCCTGTCCTCCACCCGCTTCCTGAAGTTGATGACCAGCTCATTCATTTTGCTGACATTGAGGGAATAATTGTGTCTTTACACCATGCCATTAAGCTGTCTCTTTCCTGTACTCTGTCTTGTCATTGTTTGAGATATAACCCACTACATTGGTGTCATCAGCAAATTAGAGCTGAATTTGGCCACACAGTTGTGACTGTATAAGGAGTATAGTAAGGAGCTAAATATGCAGCCTTGCTGGGCACCGCTATTGAAGATTATTGAGGAGGCGTTGTCACTTATCCTTACTGACTTTGGTCCACACGTCAGAAAGTCGAGAATCCAGTTGCAGATATGGCAGCAAAATCCTAGATTTGGAGTTCGGAGATGAGTTTGGTTGGAATTGTGGTTTGAAGGCAGAGCTAAAGTCAGTAAACAGGAATCTGGAGTAGCTATCCTTGTTATCCAGATATTACAGGGATGAGTGTAGGGCCGGGGAGATGGTGTCAGCCATGGACCTATTGCAACAGTTGGCAAATTGTAGTGGATCAAGGCAGTCTGGGAGACTGGAGTTGATGTGTGCCATTATTAACCTCTCAAAGCACTTCTGGATGAAGTCTACTTGGACTGCTAGAACAGCTTAGGACTTATTTCGAGGTCTGATGGCTTGGAGATAATCAAAATTAAACTGTCTCTTCTGCAACAAATAGCAAGGCTGAGTTTACTGCCCAGTTTCCATTATTCAAAATACTGCTTAGAGCTGAAGCGGAATTACAATGGAAGAGATAGAATCTGGTCATCGTAGTCCAAGAGGTACTAACAACACAGACAGGACAATCTACGTAGTCAGTATGAAAGCTCGGCACCAAATTAAGAAGCAGAAGCTCAAAGATAATAATCTCTGGATTATTATCTGAGCCACATGCAAATTGGCATTAGGCAAATAATATTAGAAAAATGAATGCACAGCTCAAAGGTTGTTGTAGGAGAAGTAGGTTCCAGTTCATGGGGCACTGGCATTAGTACTTGGAAAGTAAGGACTGTACCATTGGGAAAGTCAACATGTGAACTGTGCTGAGGCTGATGTCCAAGTGAACCACGTAAGTGGGAAGTACAGGGGTTTTAAGTTAAATATTGGAGGCAAGGGATTATATTTGGGATGCTGTGGTAAATCAAAGAGTAAAGACAAGGGAAGACAAAAGGAGGAGAAATGTAGGAAATCATTATCAGACTTTGACAGTAAGTGACAGACAGTGCAAATCTAAGAAGGGATCAATAGATAAGGCTAGAAGTTACAAAAAAAGTCAAAACTAAAGGCTTTGTTCACAATAGAGATAGTTCAGGAAATTAGGACATAGAAGCAGTTTAGGCAGAGATGAAAAGTGATCAGGCGGGAAGTTACTTGTAGGAGTGGTATACAGGTGGCTTTCAGTAACGTCATGGTTACTGATGTATAAAGGCTTGTCAGAAAGGTACAGTGGTAATCACGGAGGAATTTAATCTGCACGTAGAATGGAAGAGTCAGATGGCTAAACATAGTCCAGTTGAAAAGTTCATAGAGTGTATCAGGACAATTTCTTAGAACAGCACATTCTGGAGCTGACCAGAGAGTGGTTACACTATACCTGGTACTGTGTAACAAGATAGATTTAATTAATAACCTATATTGAAGGCACTCCCAGGTAGCTGTGATCATAATATGATTGAAGTTTATATTCAGTTTGAGAAAGGCAAGTGTGGGTCCAAGACTGGCAATTTTAAAGTTTAATTGTAAGGGCAATAAAGCAAAGTCAACTGGCAGACAAGATTAGGGACAGGTCAATAAAATGCATTGACAGATGGTCAAGAGATTATCTTAGAATATATCAAATATAAAATTCAATGAGAAATAAACTTCCAAGGGGAGGTCCAACCATCCATGGTTA
The DNA here is from genome assembly GCA_024137785.1 of Ginglymostoma cirratum. NCBI lineage: Eukaryota > Metazoa > Chordata > Chondrichthyes > Orectolobiformes > Ginglymostomatidae > Ginglymostoma > Ginglymostoma cirratum. Next base: position 14,776,416 of record JAHRHZ010000018.1, read on the forward strand.
AACTACAAAAAATAAACTTATAAAGAAAGTGTATAATTGCTCAAAGATGCAGGTCAGAAGATTAAAAAAGGCAAACTGTGACAAAGGATTAATGAGTGGGTAGAGTATAAGAGAAAGCTAGCTAAAATATAAAAGGTAAGATTTTCTACAGATATTCGGGAATTAATAGTGGAAAATAATGAGATGGCAGATGAATTGAACAGGTATTTTGCATCAGTCCCCATCATGGAGAGTACAAATAACAGCCCAGAAAGAGCTGTAAATTTGGAAAAGGAAAGGAGGAAGAAACCAAGAAAATTACAATTGTGAAGGAAGTAGTTTAACCAGTTGTGAGTTGCAGCTCCAACAAGTCCCTGGGTCTTGATCAACTTCATCCAAGGATCTTTAAAAAGAATAGTGAAAAATAGTTGATGCATTGGTTTTAATTTTGCAAATCTCCTTAGATTTGGTGAAAGTCCCATTAGATTTGAATTAGCCAATTAGCTTCTGCCATAGTGTTAGAAGCTATTATGAAAGATGTTATGGTAGAGCACTGAGATGTGTTCAAGGTAATGAGGCAGAGTCAACATGACTTTGTGAAAGGGAAGTCATATTTAACTAATTTATCAGAGTTATTTGAGGAACAACATGCTGTGAATAAAGGGGAACTGGTAGATATAATGTATTTAGATTTTCAGAACGCATATAAAATGTCACGTCAAAGATTGTTGTGGAAAATAAAAGCACATAATGTAGGGGTAACATTAGCATGAATAGAGGATTGACAATGGTTGGTTAGATGTAACAAGTGGTACGCCACATGGATCAGTGCTGGACCCTCAACTTCTTACAATTTATATAAATGACTTGGATGATGGGAGCGACAGCTAAATTTGCTGATGACACAAATGTAGGTAGGAAAGTAAGTTGTTAAGAGGGCATACAATGGGACATAGATAAAATGAATGGGTAAAGATCAGGCTCAACTGGAATTAAAAGAACACGGGAGTTATTCCCAGTGTCCTGTGATATTTATCCCTTAGTTGACAACACAAAAACAAATATTTGGTCTTTATTAAATTTGTGGGAGCTTACTATGTGTAAATTGGCTGCTGTATTTCCTACATTGCAAAAATTGACATGTTCCAAATGTAATTTGTTACCTGTTAGGCACTTGGATACATCCATATAAAGGTTCGCACAAACATTGGACTGCTAGTCTTTATTCCCCCGTGAGGGGAGATTAAATAGACAAGGCCTTATTCAATTGAGTTTAGAAGAATGAGACAAGATCTCATTGAAATATACAAAACTCTTAAAGCATCAGACAGGATTGGTGCTTAGAAAATATTTCTCTACAATCGCATATCCAGCTTCTTGAATGTCACCAAGGCAAATAGAGAGTATTCCATCACTCTACTGACTTCTGCCTTGTAGGTGATGGACAGGTTTAGAAACTCAGGAAATGAATTATTTGATTAGGATTCCTAACCTCTGACATTCACAGAAGAGGTCAGCATCTGGAAGATGAAAATGAGATGAAAAATTTCTTCACTCAAAGAGTTGTAAATATTTGGCATTCTCTAACGCAGAGAAACATAGATGCACAATCTTTGAAAATATTCAATACAGATAAGAGAATGATGTGATATGGAGTTAGTTCAAGAAGGTGATTTTAGGTTGATGACTGGCCATGATCTTAAATTGTGGTACAGGCCAGAGGGATCAAATGGCATGCTCTTCCTTCTGTATTTAGCTTTAAGACAGCTTTTCCCTATGATAAAGCTTTTGGACACGTAAATTTCATTGTTTGGTCTGTGGTTGATCTTCGCCCATTTATACTTTGCCGAAAGGCCGGGGAAAGTTTTTTGATGTTAATAGCACTATGTAAATGTAAGTTGTTGTTCCATACTGTTAACCTATTTTAACCTGAGCTACAGTATATTATCATGGCTATCAATTAATTATGCTTGAAGAATCAAAATAGTTTAATATTACAAAATGGGAAGTGTCATCAGTCTTTCAAGGGTCAAATCATGTGGAAATTAATAAATTCACGTACTTGATTGGACGTACTTGATCTCATCTTACTTTGTTTTAAATCCCAAATACAGAAGAACACATTAGGGAAAATACCCCAATCTTGCAAGAAATGCTTACAGAAGTACATTTCCTTCTAGTGGACTTGCCTTGTCACAGGCTAAGGTAACAATCACCTTGCACATTTAGGTATCCTGTTGTGCAAGCCAGAAAAAAATATTTGGACCAGTTTCATTTTCTTAAGGTGGTTTGCGAAGAAATTTGCAGTGTTTCTTGCCCTTGTTTATATCTGTTTATTTCCTTTCTCCAGGAGATTGCATTGCTCACTTTGGGTGGGGTGATTTATGCCACTGAGTCATAAGGTTCCAGGTTCAAGTCCCACTTTTTTATATTTATTAACGGGATATGGGTATCATTGGCTGAGCCAGTATTTATTGCCCATCCTTTGTTGCCCTTTTGGATGGTTATGAGCTGCCTTCTTGCACAACTACAATCCATTTACTGTAGGAATCCCTGTCAGGGAGGGATTTTCAGGATTTTGACCCAGTGACACTGAAGGAACATTGATATATTTCCAAGCCAGGTTGGTGAGTGGCTTGGAGGGGAATTTGCCAGTGATGGTTTTCCCATAATCTGCTGCCCTTGTCCTTTGAGATGGTGGAGGTTGGGGATTTGGAAGAAGCTATCTAAAAAGTCTTGATGAATTTATGCTGTGCATTTCATAGAATGTACACACTGCTGCTACTGAGTGTCAGTGGTGGAAGGAATGGATGCCGTGCCAATCAAGTGGGCTGAATTGTTCTAGATGACGTTGATCTTTTTGAGTGTTGTTGGAGGTGCACTCACCCAGACGAGTGGCAAGTATTCCATCACACTACTGATTTGTGCTTTGTAGGCAATGGACAGGTTCGGAGACTCAGGATATAAGTTACTTTCCTAACCTCTGACCTGCTAGGACTTGTATTTCTTTGGCAGTCCTTTGGTATTCAGAATGATTTGCTTTCACTACAGTTTGATTAGTTCTAAGATGGCAATAATCTGAACGTGTGATTTGCATACTGCCTCATACAGGGCAGTCAGTCCTTGAAGGTTGGGTGAAGTTGTTGAGGGACATGTGCACTCCCTCCAATATATTGCCTTCACTTCTGGATGCTCCCAAAGAATTGTCTCCGTAAACCTTGTCCATTTCGTTTGGTCTCGAGCCAGGAATTCTCATGAGTTGAAAGAGATGTTTAACTACTTTTGTCCTCAAAGCATCCCTAAATTATTCACGTTTCTTTTTGGAATTATTTGGAAAAAAAAGGTTCTAAATAGAGCAGTTGCTGCAGCTGTGGTGTCATGTATATAAATGGCATTTGTTCCACCTTGGAGCTGGTTGAAAGTGATTAGTGGTATAATTCTGTTGGACTTCTTTTGGAAGATCTTGGAGAGGCAGCCTGCTTTGAGGCACCTTTTGAAGGTTGTCCAAGCTGTAGAAGAATAAAGGAGCACAGGGATTATTGCACCTGGTAAACAGCTCAGATATGAGATCTCGGTCCTCAAATTCTCTTTCCCTCAGTCGGCCAAATGTTTACCTGCCACATAACTGTCAATATGTTTTCGATGAGTGGCTCTTAACATACGGAAAATAGTCCATGTTTGCCAGAATCTGAAGTTGATTTGAATCAAAGTGGATTGGAAGGTTGTGCTGTGAGAGCTGGTTGCAAGGGGACTTCAGTTTTCTGTGGAGATCATGACTATATCAAGAAAAGAGACAAGTCTGATTGCAGTAATCTCCATGGAGCATCCCTGCTGTCTGCCACAGTGCAGACCAGTGTAAGGACCTTCATTAATTGCTTTCTGCCAGTAGCTGAAGAATTCCTTCCAGAGTTGTAATGTGGTTTTCATCCAGCAAGAGGAACTGCAGGTGTGATTGCCACTGTGTGACAGCCACTGTGTGACAAATCTAAGAAAAATACAAGGAACGGCACCGACCAGTGATCATGACCTTTTGCAACCTCACAAAAGCCTTCAATGGTGAAGGTTTATAGAGTCGTACATTGCAGAAGAGGCCTTTTGTTCCATCAAATTTGGGGCAGCATGATGGCTTACATGATGGTTAACAATGCTGTCTCTCAGCACAAGGGACCCAGGTTTGATTCCAACCTCAGATGACTGTCTGTGAGAAGTTTGCACATTCTCCCCATGTCTGCATGGGTTTCTGCCAGGTGCTCCAGTTTCCTCCCACAGTCCAAAGATGTGCTAAATTACTCAGTGTTCAGGGATATGTAAATCAGGTATGTTAACCATAGGAAATGCAGGGTTACAAGGATATGGTAAGGGGATTGGGGCATCCCCCAATCTCTTCAGTGGGTTAGTGCAGACTTGTTGGGCCAAATGGTCTGTTTCCATCTTATGAGGATTCTATATTTAACAAAATGTAGTCTGTACCAACCAATCCACACTAATCCCAAATTCCAGCACTTGGCCAATAACATTGAATGTTTCAAGTGCTCATCCACTACCTTTTAAAGATTGAGGTTTTCCACCTTCACTACCTTCCCACGCAGTGCATTCCAGATTTTCACCACCTTTGGAGAGGAAACAATTTTTCCTCAAATACCCTCTAAACCTCCTGCCCTTCATCTAAAAATTATGCTCCCTTATGATTGACCCTGAAACGAACAGGAACAGCTAGAAACATAGAAAATAGGAGCAGGAATAGGCCATTTGGCCCTTCAAGCCTGCTCCACTATCCAAATCAAAAGCCTAATCTTGTTTTTCCCTGATATCCTTTGATCCCTTTAGCCCATATTTCTATATCCAACTCCATCTTGAAATTGTATGATGTTTTGACCTTAACTGCTTTCTGTGTCAGTGAGTACCACAGGCTGACCACCCTCTGGGTGAAGAAATTTCTCATCTCAGTTCTAACAAATGGTTGATCCCAGAAACCTTAACTGTAGCCCCTGGTTCTGGACTCCCCTGCCATCGGAAACATCCTTCACAGTCTAGTGCTGTTCGAATTTTATGGTCTCTACGAGATCCCCCTCATTCTCTGAACTCCAGCAAATATCACCCTAACCAATTCAACCTCTCCTCATATGTTATTCTTGCCATTCTCGGAATCAATGTGGTAAGCATTTGCTGCGCTCCCTCTAATAGCAAGAGCACCGTTTGTTAGACAATGAGACCAAAACTGCACACAATATTCCAGGTGAGGTTTCACCAAGACTCTGTATAAGACATCTGTGCTCCTGTACTGGAATCCTCTCGCTGTGAAGGTCAACTTGCCTTTTGCCTTCTTCACCGCCTGCACGTTTACCTACAGCGACTGGTGTACAAGGACACCCGGGTCTCTTTGTACATTTCCCTCTCTCAATTTATAGTCATTCAGATAATAATCTGCTTTCCAATTTTTGCTACCCATCCACATTATGCTACATCTGCCATACATTTGCCCATTCACTCAACATGTCCAAATCGCACTAAAGCATCTCTACATCCTCCCCACAGCTCACCCTCCCACCAATATTTATGTCATCTGCAAGTTTGAAGATGTTACATTTAGTTCCCTCATCCAACTCATTAGTAAAAATTGTGAATAGTTGAGTCCTAGCCTTGATCTGTGATACCCCACTACTCACTACCTTGCCATTCAGCAAAAGACACATTTATTCCGACTCTGTTTCCTCTCAGCCAGTTTTCTCTCTATCTCGAAACGTTATCTTCAATCCTGTGCCTTGATTTTACAAAGTAATCTCTTATGTGAAATTTGTCAGAAGCCTCCGAAACAACTGACCTGAGGAGTGGGAGTTGTTTAGAACTCAAAGGAGGACAAAAAGATTGAGTAAGAAAGGGAAAATAGAGTACGAGCATAAGCTTCTAAAAAGCCTCAAAGTCAAATTAAACCACCTCCAATGACCTTCCCGAGCCATCAACTCTACTCGTTACATCCTCAAAGAATTTCATTAGATTTTTCAAGCATGATTTGCGTTCATAAATCCATGATTTTTCTGTCTGATCCTGCCACTGATTTCCAAATATTCAACTACAAATGTGTTCTGGCATTTTCCCACTACTGACATCAGTCTGCTTGGACTGTAACTCTTGGTTTTTCTCTCAATCTTGCATCTTATTTAGAAGGGTTACGTTAGCTACTCTCCAATCTGTAGGAACTGTTGCAGTCTATTGAATCTTGGAACACGATCACCAATGCATTCATTATTCCGAGGGCTACTTCCTTATGTACACTTGGATGTAGACAATTGGGCCTGGGAATTTACCGGCCTTTAATTCCATCAATTTCACCCAGGCCATTTCCTCACCAATACTGATTTTCTTTACTTCCACACTCTTGACTAAACCCTGTGTTACTCAACATTTCTGGTGTTATTTGCATTCTCCTTTGAGAACACAGAACAAATATATGTATTTCAAATTCCCCAGTTCCTGACTGTAAGGGACCTACATTTGTTTTCACCAATCTTTTTCTCATAACATACCTGTAGAAAATTTTGCAGTCAGTTACGTTCCCTGAAAGCTTACTCTTGTACTCTATTTTTCTCTTAATCAATCCTTTGAGCTCCTTTACTGAATTGTAAATTACTCCCGCTCCTCAGGGCAGTTGTTCTTTTTTTTGGTCAACTTGTATGCTTCTTCCTTGGATCTAACGCTATCTCTAATTTCTCTTGTAAAATATAGTTTAGCCACCTTTCCTGTTTTACTTTCGTGCCAGACAGGAATTAACAATTCTTGCAGTTCATCCACGTGCTTTTTGAACATTTGTTATTGCCTTTCCACTGTCATCCCTTTATGTTCCTCAATCTATCGTAGCCAACTTATTCCTCATACCATCATAACGGCCTCTATTTAGATTCAGGACCTTAGTTTCAAAATCAATATCACTGTCAGTCTTGATGAGGATTTCTATCATACCATGGTCACTCATCCCTGAGGGGCTTCACACAACTAGATGGCCAATTATTCCTCTCTCACTACGCAATACTCATTCTAGGACGAAGTCAGAAGTCAATGACACCAGGTTATAGCCCAACAGGTTCATTTGAAAGAGATAACAAGCATGGGGCTGGATGAACACAGCAGGTCAAGCAGCATCATAGGAGCAGGAAAACTTGACGTTTCGGGCCTGAACCCTTCATCAGAAATCT
>JAHRHZ010000018.1:14783984-14807892 GCA_024137785.1 Ginglymostoma cirratum
AGGCCCGAAACGTCAAGTTTTCCTGCTCCTATGATGCTGCTTGACCTGCTGTGTTCATCCAGCCCCATGCTTGTTATCTCGGATTCTCCAGCATCTGCAGTACCTTTTATCTCAGGTTCATTTGAAATCCTGATTTCAAATAAGCCTGTTAGAATATAACCTGGTGTCATGTGACTTCTGACTTTGTCCATCCCTGTCTGACCCCAGCATCTCCACATCATTCTAGAGTGGCCTGTTCTCTCATTTGTTCCTGAACATACTAGTCCAGAAAACCATCCTTACATACTCCAGGAATTCCCCCTCTACAGTATTGTTACGAATTTGATTTGCCCAATCTATCTGCAGATTAAAGTCACCCATAATTACAAGTTCCATTACTCCATGTGTCTTTAATTTCCTATTTAATGTTATTCTCTATCACCCCAACAGTTTGGGGGGGGGAGTCCTTATACAAACCCATGACTGTTCTTTGCCCCATGGTATTTCTCAGCTCTACCCATCCAGATTCCAAATCATCCTTCCTCACTTGTGTTAATTTTCTCTTTAACCATCAAATGCAATTCCACCACCTTCTTTTCGGGTGTCCTTCCTAAATACTGAATACCCCTCGATATTAAGTTCCCATTTATGGTCTCCCTGTGGCATGTCTCCAAAATTCCAACCATATCATACCTGTTTTCATCAATTTGTGCGATTAATTCATCCACTTTATTGCAAATGTTCTGCACATTAAACACACAAATCATTAAGGTTTGTCTTTTTAATATTACTTCTCCCGTTCCCATTATTTTTCACTCTGTCCTTGTTTGATCCTGGCCCTTGACTTCTTTGCCTATCACTTTTCTTATTCCCCTTTATCTTTTGTTCTTGTCCTTGATTCTCCTTTAGTCGAACAACTTGCATAGGCCCATGTCCTCATTACTTTATGCACTGCAATCACATGCTTCCTCAGCTTTCTCTGCTCCAAAGAAATCAATGCAAAACTTTCCAGCCATTCTTCACAGCTAAATTGCTCAATCCCAGGCAACATACTGGTGAATCTCATCTTGTAAACTCCAGTGTAATCACATCCTTCCAAAACTAAGCTGACCTGAACTGCATAGTTTTCTACCTGTGGCGTGGTCAAAGTTTTGTAAAGGTCCAACATAACCTTCTTGCTCTCACAATCTTAAAGTCATAGAGTCCCGACAGTATGGAAACAGGCCATTCAGCCCAACAAGTTCATACCACCCCTCCGAAGAGCATCCCACCCAGGCCCCTTCCCCTTCCCCTACCCCTACATTTCCCATGTCTAACCCACCTAACCTAAACATCCCTGGACACTACAGGCAATTTAGCATGGCCAATCCACCTACCCTGTACATCTTTGGACTGCGGGAGGAAACCCACACAGTCACTTGAGGGTGGAATCGAACCCAGGTCCCCAGCACTGTGAGGCAGCAGTGCTAACCACTGAGCCACCATGCTGCCCATGACTGAGAAAAGCATGTGTCCCTATTAACCTGGTTCTGCTATCTTCAAGGATCTGTGGATAAGCATCAACATGTCTCTGTTCCTGGGGTGTTCCTTTCATTGAGTACTCACTTATCTTGTTACTTCTTCCATTACCTCACTTTTCAGGTTTAAATTCCATCTGCCACTGATTTGACCATCCATCTATATCTTCCTGTAACCCAAAACCACCTTCTTCACTATTAACATCTTGCTAAACTTAGTTATCAGCAAACATACTTATCATCCTCCAAACCCCACCCCTCCCCACATTCTCATCTCTATCATTTATAATATCCTGAGCAATAAGGGAGTCTTCGGGGAAATGATGGTGAATTTACCTCCCAGTTTGTAGCAATTCTGCCAATTTGGAGACAACTCACTATCAGAGTCAGACTCGTGTGGTTTAAGATCTGAAGCAATCCAGAAGAGATTACTAATGGAAGGAAAACTATATTTAAACAAAGCACTGGAAATACCGATTTCAATGGAACTAGCAGCCGAGGAAGCTCAACAACTAATCTCAAGCACGAGTTCACAAAATGGCAGCTGCGAGATGAGCTCCAATGAAGATGTAAAACTGCAAATTGTAGGAAAACACGTCACACAGTAGCACATTTTTAATACAAAAATACTTTCTACAGAAACTGCAGTAATAAAAAGGCACATTGGACAGGCATGTTTGGGGAAGAAATTTTAACAATATATAGAAGTACAGAAACTGAAGAATGGGAAGAAATTTCAAATGGTACAAAAAGGGGATGAGAAAAGTCCAGACTCAGCCCAAAGAGGAACTGTTATTAAACATACTGGCCATTTCTGGCAACACCAACCAATAGTGTCACTCTCTTACTGAATGGCAAACCAGTAAAATTGGAGGTGGATTCTTGATTGATCTGTTTAACACCTCAAACTGTACATCAGAAGCAGCTCATGGCCCTGCAACCTTCAAAAAACTGTACTAAGAACAGACACAGGCAAAGTAGTGCCTTTAAAGAGTTGTATCAGTGTGAATGTTCAGTTACATAGTAGGTCTGAAGATCTGTCCTTACACATTGTCGAAGGAAGTTTCCAGCTTTATCGGGAAGAACACTGGAGAAAAATCAAACTTAACTAGGCTAAAAGTCCGCTACTTAAGAAATCTCACTATCAAATACTGGAACAATGACAAACTTCATTGCATGTAGCAACCAAAATAACACCCCCTCAAATAAGCAAGCTAAGCCTCACAACTCAACTATAATTTGATTAATTATGGAATTTAGCTACGATTCCAACTAACATTGTTGGTCTGTGGACGTCTAGGGTTCAATCCTTGTGTTGTGTGGTTCTCTAGAGTTCTGCTGAAGAATCCTTAAGTTGCATTCTGATAGGATTTTTCCAGCTAGTGAAGTTTCTGATGTGACATTAATGATGACCCTTTGATTTATTCATCCACAACACTGATTACACTTCTGGAGTCATCGAGTCTGTAACTTGCCTTATCAGGAGTAACTCTTCTGCTCCTTGTCACATGTGGTATCAAGCTGTCTGCTTGGAACAGCTTGTCCTGTCATTAACCCCTTCACCTCAGGATATTCGTATTCAGGCAAAGCTTAACTGCCCATTTGTCAGAAGACAGCAAGTTATCAAGCAGTCGTTACGTCCTCTCACCCAGAAAACAGCTTTGTGTTGCTTTGACTCCTTCTTCCCAGCAATGGTTTATTGGCTTTTAATTCCTTTATAATAACTTCTGCTTGTACCTTTCATCTCAGGAAACTATTTATTCCAGAAAGTTATTACTAACTCTTTCAATGGTTAAATTTTGAGGTTTACAGAATCACAACAGGGATCGGGGAACATGGAAAAGATCTGTGAAATTGAAAATCTGTGGTGAGAATCAAGGTGAGATCAGTGCTTAATGCAATTGGATTAAGGTCAGGGCTGAATTAACTGGTGAAGACAGAAGTCGTTGAAACGATACAAGAATGATAGAACCACATCTAACATACCAGTGATGAAGACAGATGAATTGGTACACATCTGCAATGATTTTAAGGTCACTTTTATCCAGCATTGTGCTGAGCAGAATCATTTACCTTTAAATCGATAATGTATTCATTGGACCACCCTTTTCAGTAAAAAGAGTCATACAACACAAACAGACGAAACAAAAACCAAAAGAACTGTGGATGTTGTAAAATCGGGAACAAAAACAGATGTTTCTGGAAAGGTCAGTAGGTCTGGCACCATCTATGAAGAAAAATCAGTGTTTCGTGTCCAGTGACCCTTCCTCAGAACAGACCCTTTGGTCCAACCAGTCCATAACAACTAGTCGCACCTGCCTGCACTTGGCCCATATCCCTCCAAACATTTCTTATTCATGTACTTGCCTAAACGTCTTTTAAACATTGTACCCGTATCCACATTCACCACTGCCTCTGGAAGATCATTCCACACACGAACCACTGTGTTTAAAAAAATTGCTTGTCTTTTTTAAAATCTTTCCTCTCACTGTAAAAATGCACCACCTGGTCTTGAAATCCTCCAACCTAGGGAAAAAGACACCACCATTCATCTTATCTGTACCCTTCATGATTTTTATAAACCTTTGAGGTCAGCCCTCAACCTCCTGTGCTCAAGTGAGAAATGTCCCTGCTTATCCAGTCTCTCCTGATAACTCAAACCCTCCATTTCCCACAACATTCTCATAAATCTGTTCTGAACCCTCTCCAGCTTAATAATATCCTTCCTATATCAGGGTGACCAGAACCAGATACACCTCAGAACAGGCTTTACTAATGTCTTGTACAATCCCAACAATGTTCCAACTCTTATAATCAAGAAGTCAGAGCAATGAAGGCAAGTGTGCTTAACCACCCTATGTGTGACACAAATCACAAATAATGTACCTAATCCCACATCTCTTAGCTCTACAATACAACCTAGGGCACTACCATTAATTGTATAAGCCCTGCCCTTGTGTTTTTTTTTACAAAAATGCAATACCTCACACTTATCCAAGTTAAACTCCATCTGGCCCCTTCTGCCCATTCACCCAAATGATCAAAATTTTTTGTAATCTTAGATATCCTTCTTCACTGTCCACTTTTCCACCAGCTTACCAACCATGCCTTCTATATTATCATCTAAATCATTTATATAATGATAAACAAAAGTGGACCCAACATGGATCCCTGCGGAACACCACCGGTCACAGGCCTCCAATATGAAAAACAACCTTTCATCACTGTCTCCTGCTGTTAAGCCAATTTTGTATCCAATTGGCAAGCTCACCCTGAATCTCATGTGATTTAAGTTTACTAATTAGTCAACCATGCAGAACCTTGTCAAAGGCTTTACTAAAATCCAAGTAAACAACATCTACTGCTCTGCCCTCAATCTTCTTGGTTACTTCCTCAACAAACTCAATCAAGTATGTGAAACATGATTTCTGTTGCACAAAGCTATGCTGACTATTCCTAGTAATTCCTTACCTCTCCAAATGCATATAAATCCTATCTTTCAGAATCCTTCAATTTACCCACGACCGAAGTCAGACTCCAGTCTATCATTCTAAGGCATCTCCTTACATCCCTTCTTGAAGGCACAATTTAGCCACTCTCCAGTCATCCAACACCTCACCCATAATTATGACAGAAATATTTCTGCAGGAGGCTCTGCAATTTCCTAACTTCCCACAATGTCCTGGGATACACTGCATTAGGTCCTGGAGATTTATCCACCTTTATATTTTCCAAGATTCCCAGTAAATCCCCTGCTATGTATACTGTTTCCAAAACATCAACATTTATTCCCAAGTTCTCAAGCCTCTAATTCTTTCTCCACAGTAAAAACTGTGCAAAGTACTCATTTAGTATCTCTCTCATCTCCTGAGTTTCAACACAAAGACAATCTCTTTGATCTTTAAGATGCCCTCCTGTCTCTAGTTGCTGTCTTGCTCTTGATGTATTTGTAGAATCTCTGGATAACCATTAACCTTATGTGCCAATGCTATCTCATATCCTCTTTGCCTTCCTGATCTCCCTCTTAAGAATGAGCCTACATCCTGTGTACTATTCAAGAGATTCATTTGAACCAGTTGTCTATACCCAATATGATTCTTTTTTTATTCTTGATTATAACCTCAATTTCTTTATTCATCCATTATTCTCTAATCCCACTAGCCGTACCTTTCACTCTAACAGGAACATAATGATTCTGAACTCTCATTTTTGAAAGTCTCCCACTTATCAGACATCCCTTTACATGTAAATAGTCTACTCCAATCAATTTTTGGAAAGTTCTTGTCTCATACCATTAGAAATTTCCTTACTCCAATTAAAAACTTGAATTTTAATGGAAGGCTTATCTTTTTCCATAACTATATCAAAACAAATAGGGGAACACTTTCGGTCTAGTGATCGTAATTCTATCACTTCACTTGCCGAGGTCAAGTTTTGCTCCTCCAGTAAGAACATTTACATTTTGATAAAGAAAACTTTCTTGAACACATTTAAATTCTTCACCATCTAAACCTTTAACACTATGGTAGTTCCAGTCAATGTTTGGAAAAATTAAAGATCACCTATTACAACATTATTCATAAACTCAAATCTCTCCACATTTGTTCCTCAATTTCCCTGACTATTGGGGCTCTAAAGTACAATCCCATCAAGGTGATCATTCCTTTTTATTTCTAATTTCAACATATTTTCACTGGATGATTTTTCAGAAATATATTCTCTAAGGAAAGCATTACTGCTGTAACTAATCAAAAACACCACTTCCCCTCCTCTTTCTCTAGCATCTAAAAGCCGGAACATCAAGCTGCCAGTTATGTCCTCATCTCTGCCAAGTTTACATAATAGCTATAATGTCCCAATCCCATGTGCCCAAACATGCTGAGTTCAGACTTACCCAAGACCCTTTGCATTGAAATAAATGTAATTCAATTCTCCAGAGCTATTTCATTCTCAGACTTGCTCTTACCTGTCTTTTCTACTTAACTTTTCAGATTCAGAACTATCCTCGTTGATCTTTCTATTTACCCTGCTATTTACAATCCTTCCATTCCCCTCTCCAATAGTTTAGTCTCCTTTAACAGAATTGGCAAATCTTCACATTAGGACATTGGTCCCTTTCCAGTACAGATGAAACCCATTCATTTTGGATAGATCTTTTTCGCCCCAGAAGAGATTCTAATGATCCAAGAACCTGAATCCCCAACTATTATACCTCTTCAGCCATTGATTTATCTCCTTTGTCCTTTTATTCTTTCCCTTATTCAAGCTTGGCACCAGGAGTGAACCAGAAATTCACACTTTTCAGGTTCTGCTTTTTACTTTTTACCTAGTCTCAATATTCACTTTGTAAAGCCTTAATCTTTCTCTTAACTATGTCATTCTGACCAATGCATACAATTTCCAGTTTTGCACCCTTCCCTTTAACAAGAGGCTTCAAATGCCTGGAGATGTCCTTAATTCTGGCACCAGGAAAGCAACATTCCTCTACATCGGGGAAACCAAGCGGAGGCTTGGGGACCGCTTTGCAGAACACCTGCGCTCAGTTCGCAACAAACAACTGCACCTCCCAGTCGCGAACCATTTCAACTCCCCCTTCCATTCCTCAGACGACATGTCCATCCTGGGCCTCCTGCAATGCCACAGTGATGCCACCCGAAGGCTGCAGGAACAGCAAATCATATTCAGCCTGGGAACCCTGCAGCCCAATGGTATCAATGTGGATTTCACAAGCTTCAAAATCTCCCCTCCCCCAACCGCATCCCAAAACCAGCCCAGCTCATCTCCACCTCCCTAACCTGTTTTTCCTCTCACCTATCCCTTCCTCCCACCTCAAGCCCCACCCGCATCTATCTACTAACATCATCCCGCCCCCTCGACCTGTCCGTCCTCCCTGGACTGACCTATCTCCTCCCTACCCCCCCCGCGCCCCGGTCGTCTTTCCTGGCTCGACCCCCACCTCTTTGACTTGTCTGTTTCCTCTCCACCTATCCTCTCCTCTATCCGCCTCCCCCTCTCTCCCTATTTATTCCAGAACCCTCTTCCCCTCCCCCATTTCTGATGAAGGGTCTAGTCCCGAAACGTCAAGTTTTCCTGCTCCTATGATGCTGCTTGGCCTGCTGTGTTCATCCAGCCCCACGCCTTGTTATCTAACATTCCATCCTAGATTGATACTCACCAACCACTGATTCTCCTGTCTGTGCCCTTGATGGGACAGTCTCCTATAACAATTATCCCTTTAAATTGTTAAACCCCGTCTAACAAGACTCATTCTTACTGCTTAAGAGTTAACAGCTTCTATTTTCCTCAGAGACTATCCTTTTCAACAGCACCCAAAATGGAATCTGTTTGAGACAGCAATAGCGTCGGAGACTTCTGAACTACCTTCTTACCTTTCCTGAGTCATGCATTTATCTGACTGATCCTACTGTGTAATCACTTCTTCAGATCTACTAGCCATCTAGTTTGTGTCCTCAATGATATAAAGCCTAAAAAGATTACAAGAGCACCTTTATGTATAAACTACCTTTCCTAAAGAACTAATAAGTAAGCTTGCAATATCAAACTAATATTAAATAAAATCAACCACTTAGCTGAACAGTCAATTTTTTTAAAAAAAGACTCAATTATTGCAGACAGCTTTCAATCTTCTGATATTAAGAGGACTGGCTCCAGAGATGCCCATGAGTCGGCCTCTCCAAGAGCTCCATAAACAACTGCTTCTTTTAAAAAAAAAGAACACTCCTCTCCATAGTTTAATGAGAAAATCTCTTTACCAATGTTTGAAAAATAAAAACTCTTCTACACATATAATTTTTGAAAACAAAACTTCATGATTTTAAGAAATCGCTGGTGATGTTTAAAAAACACCCTTTGGTGATTTTTAAAAAAAAAATCTATTTAGTGATACTAGAAAAGTCTTTGTGTATAGTTTTACAGAATAAGAAAACTGAGCTGTCCGTATGTAGGCCTCTCCAAAACTTTTATTAATAGAACTCTTGGGAAAAAAAAAACTTATGCTACTGAAATGTAACAACTAAGAAATCTAGAAGATGTACAGGCCTTTCCACAAATTCCGTTAACAATTCTGTTTGAAAAATATCACTTGACTATAAAAGAATCAAAAATAAAATTTATACTACTGAAAAGTAATAGTTCTAGAAGTAAACCTAGAAATAAGCCTTCAATCTCAGAGCAGCTACAAGATCCATGCTATTCTCAGTCCACCATTTTAGAATCCATTTTATCAAGCCTATCTCCAGATGGATGTAGATCCTTGGTCACAGAAATACTTGACTGTAACACAAAGAACTATTCAAATACATGGGACTTCCTTTGGAATCACATCTGCATTTGCGTTATTCCAAAGTGCCATGGATCAGATTTCAAATGAATGATTTTAAATGAATTAGGACAAGTGCAGTGTTACCTCAACATTTGTCACAGGGAGAAACAAAGAGCAGTTTTGCAACCTGGCTGCTACTCTGTAGAAGCTTGAAGTTTGTGTTTTCTCACCCCGAAGGCACAATTTGAATTTGAAAAAGCTACCATTGAATATTTAGGCCACGTCATTGAGGCTAAGGAACTACACAAGTCGCCTTCAAAAGTAAAAGCCATAACTAAGGCACTGGTGCCTAAAACTGTCAACTAATTGTGTTTGTGCTTGCCAAATTACTATGGCAGGTTTGTCTCAAATCTTGCAACCATTCACAAAATGTCACTAATTAATGATGAAACACTGGAAATGAGAAGATCAATGTGAAAAGAGGCTTCACGGTCCTGACCCAAAATTACCTTTATAACTAGCATGCCATGCATCACCAAATGCAGTGGGAGCAGTCATTTATCACATATTACCCAATGGTGAAAAGCCAACACTTTTGCAGATATATTTTTCAAAAATCTGAGAGTTGATGGCTGTGACGAGTTGGCATGGAAAAGGAGTGGAGGCCTAGGGCAAGTCAACCTTGATTTTGTTTAACGGTGGGGCAAGCTTGACGGGCCGAATGATACATAGTCATGTTCTCCGTTCCCTTTGTCTTATTACTGAGTATAACTATATGGATTGCTCTTCAGAGTAGGACTCTGAGGCATTGTTCTGCTTCTACAGAACATTACACAAATGCAAATTGTGTTTAGCAATAGAGATGACAAGGTGTAGAGCTGGATGAACACAGCAGGCCAAGCAGCAGAGGACCAGGAAGGCTGACATTTCAGGCCTAGACCCTTCTCCAGAAAATGATGTTTCTTCAGAAACATCAGCCTTCCTGCTTCTCTAATGCTGCTTGGCCTACTGTGTTCATCCAGCTCTACACCTTGTTATCTCAGATTCTCCAGCATCTACAGTTCCTACTGTGTTTAGCAATAATTTTGCAAGAAACAATTATTTTCAATGTAGTTTTCTGTCAAATCATTACAAATCAATGTTCTCAAACCATACCATGCCCAGACCCTCATGCCTTCAGGCCTTTATTTCCTCCCCTTATTACCTAACTATGAGGAAGTTAAAGCTAGTTCTCAGTCACTGTCAAGAACAAGATTTGAGCTTGTAGCTGCAGGTTTCCTTGAATGGTTTCTTCACAACACAAACTGGGCAGCTCATATACTTCATTATGGAAAAATACTATGCAGTCATGTATGTTTTGTTTTGGTGAAGCCAAATATATTGATGAACTTATCTAGAAACAGGTAGTGGATGATTAGAACTTAATCTGGAGGAAGCAGATTCTTTGCAAAATGGCCCGGAGTAGTTATATTGAAAGAGAATTCAGTTGGAAGAAATGGTGAATATAGGAGACAAGAACAAGGAGTTGATTAGATTAGTTGATTTGTCACTTACAGAAATGATAAGAGATGTACAGGTTTTACTTTAAGAAACTGGGTAGCTATTTTCAGCAACAGAAAGGAGCAGGGGCAGCATTGGTAATTGACTAGAACAAAAGCACTGGAAAAGAACAGACAGCTTCTATTCTACCCTTCATCAGCCCAATCATCCCCCACACCTATCTCTTCAACCCATGCGTATTGCCTTTTGAGTGCGTACATATAGTTACCCCAACGTTGTGGTATCACCAAACACTGCCTTTGAAATTACCACTCCCATTTCCATTATGTTACATGAAAACCATCTGGACCAAGTGACTTATTGACTAACCATAACCAGCCTTTCTAGCACTTTTTCCCTTTTGATTTTCACCAGCTTCACAAATACTGGAAATCTATTCAAAAGTTCAACCACCTCTGGAAGAGTACTTTGTGCCATATAATCTAACTGTGCTTTCTTTTATTATTCTGGTCTCTTAGTTAACAAAACAGCCAGAGACTAGAAAAGTGCATTGTTGCTCTAGCTCCGCCAGTCCACGAGTCAAAACAAAACAACTTTCCCAGTTACCAAAATGGCCAGTCAAGTACTGTCTCTGTAATACAGCTTAACTGGTCAGGTTTTGTAATTTTTTTGGTTTAACAAAACATAATTTATTCAAAGCAGCTGTGTTAGCTGGCTGACATTCGGCCAATGAGAGAGGTAAATGCTCACTATTTCAAACATACATTCCAGGAAATTGCTTTGTGAAATAAAAACTTTGGCCAGTGGGCTATTCTTGAATGCAAAAGCATAAAGAAAGTTCCAAAGTCTGTCTCTCTGATATTCTGTGTTTATGCCACCACCCCACCACGAGTCTATCAGATACAGCTTCCTCAGGAAAACCAACATTGAGAAGTTCTTCCAATTATTCTTTTGAAAGAATGAGGTTTCACCCTGAACTCAGCAGAAACAAAGTTGTTTCCGTTAGGTGGGGATACTAGGACCCGTGGACACAGCCTTAGAATTAGAGGGGGTCAATTTAGAACGGAAATGAGGAGACATTTCTTCAGCCAGAGAGTGGTGGGCCTGTGGAATTCATTGCCACTGAGCGCAGTGGAGGCCGGGACGTTAAATGTCTTCAAGGCAGAGGTTGATAAGTTCTTGATCTCGCAAGGAATCAAGGGCTATGGGGAGAGTGCGGGTAAAGTGGAGTTGAAATGCCCATCAGCCATGATTAAATGGTGGAGTGGACTCAATGGGCCGAATGGCCTTACTTCCACTCCTATGTCTTATCGTCTTATGGAAATGAGGGGAAAAAAGAAAATCAGCTAGTCAGCCCTTCCTTGCAGGCTTCTTGTCCACCACCTCCTTCCTTCCTTCCTTCTCTCCTACCCCCTCAACCCCGACTGAAGACCAGATACCAAAGCACTTTTCACCTAGTCATTGCTGAAACAGCACCTGCTGGGCAAAGCAGTTATCCCCAGACATGCAATTTCTAGGAAGTCTGGTTTTAAAAAATCCCCCCCGGCCATGGTGATCTTTCAACAACCTCCAATAAACCACTCCAGGTATTGCCACAACACTTGAAATAAATCAATGTTTCCACAATCCTTCAAAACAAGTAGTACAAAATAAGAATCTAACAGTCCGGTAACTGTTAAACTGTTCTAAAAGAAGGCAGTTTTCTGCAACTAAGCCAGTTGGCTCAGATACAGCACTGCAAATTAAACATTCAAAAGTCAGTCAGTCTATGGTGTTCAACAAATCAGTTCAGCATCAATTTACCTATTTCCATATACAAGATATGGAGCCATTCTCATGGATTTTGCACTTCTGCTCCATCACCCAAGTCAAACCTTTTCTGAAAATAATAATGAAATCATACTATGCAATAGAGAAAAATACCAAATAGTGCCTTTGAATTTGAATAAAATGGATTTACTTATTATTTGCCCAAGGATAACTTTAAAAAAGCCAACACAGACAATTCGTTCGCAGTTTATTTTACAAATGCTTATGTTACTAACTTCTGTACACCAGAGAGCAGCTAAAAAAATCCAAGCCAAAGGCACCCAACTTAAATGAAATTTGAAATTGTCTACACAAATTGAAATTTTAAGATGCTTGGAATACAGCTGTTTGCAGGATTGCATTGCCTTAAATAAAGTTATCTACAAAATAAATGTCGCATTAATTGCAGAAAACTGCACATTTTAAAAAGGTACAATGATCTCAAAACACAATACTTTAACAGTTTTATCCTTCAAGTTGTTTGAAAATCCAAAATGCATTTGACATAAATGTACATCTTGGCTATGTCATTCTTTGGCACAGGGCACTTAGCACTGTCCCATCATTCATTTCCAGTCAAACTGGTCACAGCCTTCTGCCTTGTGTCCGGATTTATTTTTCCACAAAAACCAAAACAATTTTAAAAAAAGAATTAAAATACAAATGTATACAGCTTCTTTCTAGTGTTTAAAACTTTAGATTTATGCTTTAGACCCAAAAACAACCACTTCAAGTCTGGAGGGCAGGGAAGAAACCCAATTTCTTCAGCATCTGGAGTCAACAGCACTTTCCTTCAACAATTTGCTTTCATGAGACCTTGCCAAACTGAGTTCTAAAAGTACTTGAATTATTAGATCCCTTGAACCTCAGACACCGGTGTACAAGGATAAAAAGTAAATATACAGAAGAAATATTGGATATATCAGAAGAGGCTTCTTTGTTTTGAATTCTTCTCCAACCAGTAAGGAAGCAGCACTATAAGCAGCCCAGAATACCCCAAAGAGCTGGAAAAAAAACAACAAAGATTTAACATGTTTGAACATCTTCAATTCATTACACAGAATGCATTCTCTGTTACACATATAGTAAATTCGAGAATTAGAAAGGTACCAAAGGGAAAACCACTTCAAAATTCTACTCCA
This sequence comes from Ginglymostoma cirratum, assembly GCA_024137785.1. NCBI lineage: Eukaryota > Metazoa > Chordata > Chondrichthyes > Orectolobiformes > Ginglymostomatidae > Ginglymostoma > Ginglymostoma cirratum. The sequence continues at coordinate 14,797,214 of JAHRHZ010000018.1, forward strand.
CAATTGATAGCACGTATATCAGCACAAGGTGTACAAAACACCTTGGAGTGCAGGTTAATAGTTCTTTGAAAGTGGAGTTGCATTTAGACAGGGTAGTGAACGCAGCACTTTGTACACTTGCCTTTATTGGTCAGTGGATTGAGACAACAAGTTGGAAGGTTATTTTGCGGCTGTACAGGACATTGGCTTACACCACTTTTAGAATACTGCATTCAACTCAGACCTCTTCACTTTCAGAAAGATGTTGTTAATCTTGAAAGAGTTCAGAAAAGATTTAAATATGTTGACAGGATTGGAGGATTGGAGCCAAAAGGAGAACCTGACTAGTCTGGGGCTATTTTCCCTGGAGAGGTGGTTGACGAGTGACCTTAGAGGTTTAAAAGATCTTGAGGGGCATGGATAGGGTGAATAGCCAAGGTCTTTTTCCCAGGGTAAGGGAGCCCAAAACTAGAGGGCACAGGTTTAAGGTGAGGGAGAAAAGATTTAAAAGGGATCGAAAGGGCAACTTTTTTCACATAGAGAATGGCGTGTACAGAATGAGCTGCCAGAGGAAGCAGTGGAGGCTGGTACAATTCCAACGTTTAAAAGACATCTAGATGGGGGAACGGTGTGTTACAGGAATAGGAAGGATTTGGAGGGATATGGGCCAAATGCTGGCAAATGGGACTAGATTAATTTAGGACATCCTATTACCCAGTAACCTGTTGACATGTCTGAACATGGTAGGACAAGCACCCCAAGAATCCCACTGTTCCTTTGAATTTCCCAGTGTCCTACCATTCCCTTGTCTCATTACTTTAGAAATATACATCCTGACTTTTCAGGGTTAACTTCCATCTGCCACTGATCTGCCATCTGACTAATCCATCTATATCTTCCTGTACCTTTCTCACTATCAACTACCTGTCCAACCTTCTTGTCATCCACATACTTGTGCCACTTCCCACATTCTCACCTATCAATTACATACATACACGTACAATAAACAGGCCTGGAACTGATCCCTGTGTTACACCACTAGACACTGGCCTCCAGTCAAAGTCCACTACAACCCCCTAAAGGAGATTTGGATCTAACTTACCAAATTACCAAGGATCTCTCGTCTCCCACGTGGGATCTTGTCAAAGGCTTTGCTGAAATCAATATAAACTGCAATACACTCATCTACATACCTGTTCACCTCTAAAAATTCAACCAAATTAGTCATGACCTCCTTCTGACAAAGCCATGCTGACAATCCATGATTGACCTTTTCCTCTCTAAACAGAAATTCTCTCCTTCATAATTTTCTCTAATAGATTCCTACCACCAATGAGACTCTCACTGATATACAACTTACCTGGATTCGTCCATCTTTAATTCCACCAAAACGTCCTTAACTTTCTACGTCGATCTGCTCAGAATCACTCAGTCCCTCTTCCTAAAAACTGTACCTACATCATTCTTCTCCCAAGTGAAGACAGGTGTGAAGTATTGTTAAACACCCTACCAATGTCCTCTGGCTCCATACACATTGCCCACAAATAACTTAAACAGTTTGGAATTACATCTTCTGTACATACATCATGGTGATGCAGTGACATTCACAGCTGCAAATGATCATATTAATCATGTGATAAAGAAATGGAAGAATGTTAAAAAGCTTTTCACAAAATTCATAAAGGATAAAGCATTCCCCCTCCAAAAATATTACTTTTTATCATATCACTCAAAAGTGCAGTAGCTTATGTAAACGAACAAGATAGCTATTTTAGCACAATAGATATATGATGTCAGCAGACACATACTGATTCAAGTGTCACATGAACTATTCTTTAAAATAGGCAGAAAATCTAAGTTTGATATCTGGTCCAAAGATTCCACTTCCCACACCACAGCACACCCTTGGCATTATGCTGAAGCAACGAAACAAATGTTGGCAAGTCTTGGAGACAGGCTTGAATTCATTGGGTCATCTGGCCCTTTTTCACAAAACAAGGGAGCTCCAAATTTGAGGAAATTCTGATCAGGATTCCTTCAAAAATCAGTACTTCTGTAGCACAGAAGTATCAAATAAAGGTAAACCACAGAGCCTATTCAGAGTGGTCAGCTGCCATATTGTGAAATGTGAAGATCCTGACAGCCATTTTGACAGCTTCTGTTAAATCGTAAGTACGTAGTGTAAATATGATATTAGAACGCCAGCTAGAGTGCAAGGGGTCCTGTTAAGTGACAGTGTTTAAAGTGGGTTGGGTCAGGTGAGGGGGTTGTATTAGATTAGTTCAGGTCCAGTCTGTGGGGTTGGCATTTGGTAGTCTAAGGAAGGTATACTAGAATTGATGGGTGCAAAGCAGTGGATGTGATCTATGTGGACTTCAGTAAGGGGTTCTACAAGGTGTCTGGTTAGCAAGGTTAGATCACACAGAATAAAGGGAGAACTAGCTATTTGGATACAGAACTGGCTTGAAGGTAGAAGACAGAGGGTGGACGATTGCTTTTCGGACTGGAGGTCTGTGACCACAAGGATCAGTGCTGGGTCCACTGCTTTTCGTCATTTATAGAAATGATTTGGATGTGAACACAGGAGGTGTGTTAATAAGTTTGCAGATGACACCAAAATTGGAAGTGTAGTGGACAGTGAAGAAGGTTACCCCAGAATACAACAGGATTTTGTTCAGATGGGCCAACGGGCCGAGGAGTGGCAGATGACATTTTATTTAGATAAATGTGAGGTGCTGCTGCATTTTGAAAAGGCAAATCACAGCAGGACATATATGCTTAACAGTAAAGTCCTGGGGGGTATTGCTGAACAAAAGAGATCTTGGAGTGCAAGTCTGTAGTTCCTTGAAAGTGGAATTTCATGTAGATAGAACAGTGAAGGCAGCATTTGGTATGCTTGCCTTTATTGGTCAGCGCGTTGCATATAGGATTTGGGGGATCATGTTATGGCTATACAGGACGTTGGTTCAGCCACTTTGAGTACTGCATGCAATTCTGGTCTCCCTGCCATAAGAATGTCGTGAAACTTGAAAGGGTTTAGAAAATATTTACAAGGATATACAGGGTTGGATGGCTTGAGCTATCAGGAGAGGCTGAACAGACTGGGGCTACTTTCCCTGGAATGTTGGGAGGCCGAGAGGTGACCTTCTAAGAGGTTTATAAAACGGTGAGGTGCACGGATAGGGTAAATAGGGAAGGTCGTTTCCCCAGGGTTGGAGGTGGGGGGGGGGCACATAGGTTTAAGGAAAGAGGGGCAAGATATAAAAAAGGACCTGAGGCAACTTTTTCACCTAAAGGGTCTGAAGGGTATAAGTACAAGGTCTATTGAATAGTTACTCAGGATTTTGACTACGTATTTAGAAGTCTAAATTTTCCTGAGTACCTGTCCTATTTAATTGCATCAGAACCCTACATATTCTCCAATTTAAATGAAGCCTTTAAAAGACTTTTAGTGTAGAGGAACTACCCAGTGGAATTTTCAATTTTCCAGCGATTCCTTTGGTGTCTGCTGCAACAGGGATTCCACTGGGTCCTCAGGTGTAGCTACCATTTACAGTAAAATGACAACTGTCTGGCCACTGTGTTGACTTGAAAGGGTGAGAGACTGACTAACTGAATCCAGTTACTTAATTATTTTGATAAAAATGTTCTAACTGGTTTTTAAATGGTTACCCATCTACCAAATGCTTAAGCAGCTCATTCTATGCTGGGCGGCACAGTGGTTAGCACTGCCGCCTCACAGCACCAGAGACCCAGGTTCAATTCCAGCCTCAGGCAACTGTCTGTGTGGAGTTTGAATATTCTCCTTATGTCTGCCTGGGTTTCCTACAGGTGCTCCAGTTTCCTCCCATAGTCCAAAGATGTGCAGGATGGGTGGACTAGCCATCGTAAAAGGCAGGGATAGGGTAGGGGAGTGGGATCCTCTTTAGAAGGTTGGTGGGACTTGATAGGCTGAATGGCCTGCTTCCACGCAGTGGGGATTCTATGATTAACAGGCTGTATATTCCCAATGAATTGGAGGGCTTGAACTTGAGTACTGTTGTTGAGGAAGAAATCAACCCATTAAAAATCTAGCTGTGAAAAAAACAAGACAAGTTGTTACTTGAAATCAGTACTTTAGCTATATTTTGTAAATACAGACTGGAATGATCCCAGAAAGAAGCTGGACAAAGGATAAATGAATTCAAGCTTCCACGACATTAAGGCATAAGAAATGTAGAAAGTGAAATCCAGCACGGTCATAATCTGATGTATTACAGATAAAAGCAAGATTTAATACAATCATGGTAACCACCTCTTGCAGAAAAGGCTAATATTTTCAGCCAGGGATGCTTACCTTTATTGTCGTAGATAAAAGTTCAAAGGATCGAACCACCAAAAGCACTGGTACAATTACAATCAAAGGGAGTAAAGAATACCCAATCACTCCAAGAACCTGACCATATGCAACCTGTAAATTAGAATACCCAAGTTATAAGATTTACATTTCTAATGATACAGATCGACATAACTAATCTCTAGATTTAAGAAAGCAACACATATTAAACAGTACTTACCTCACCACCAAGTACCCGAGCCAATAAGAAGATGGTTAATGATCCAAATATCCAGATTGTGATAATCCATGAAACTACCTAAACAATTAATTACAAATTAAGATATAATAGTTTTAAAGTAAAATACTACAGATATTAGAAATCTGAAATATTAGTGAAGTATTTTTGGAGAAAAGGCACTACTCAAGCTCTTGTTGCAGTTGCACTTATTCTGGCCAGTGGAGATATTCAATCATACCCCTGACATGGCCTTGTTGGTGATGAGAGTATTGAAATTCAAATGAGACATTCAGTACACATGCCCATTCATCTCTTGATCTTCAAGGGCCACAAACCGAATGGAGTCAGAAACGGATCAATAATTCATTGGCACAAATTTTATACAACACATCAGGACTGATTAAAGTTAACTCAGGAACTTCGACTGCATGTCAAATTAGTGCATGATAACTTACATGATGGGGGAGGATAGTCAGCTCCCATCGGGAGATGGTAGCCTGGTGGTATTATTGCTGGTCTGTTAACCCAGCGACCCAAGAAATATGCTGGGGATCCAAGTTCAAATCCTGCTGCAGCAGATGTGGAATTTGAATTCAATAAAAATATGGAATTAAAGCTCTAATGATGACCATGAATCCATTGGCAATTGTTTGAAAAACCCATCTGGTTCACTAATGTCCTTTAGGGAAGGAAACAGCCGCCCTTAGCTGGTCTGGCCTTCATGTGATCGCAAACCCACTGCAACGTGGTTGACTTCTGACTGCCTTCTGGGCAATTAGGGATGGCCAATAAATGCTGGCCTAGCCATCAATGCCCTCATCACATGAATGGGTTAAAAAAAATTAGGCCACAGATGATCTCAGTGCACAAGCAAGAAGCAGTAGACTATTCAGCAGCAAGCCTGTTCCACCATTCAATACAATCAATGCTGATATGCTTTAACATCAAATTTGCATTCTGAGATAATAGGTACTGCAGATGCTGGAGAATCTGAGATAACAAGGTGTAGAGCTGGATGAACACAGCAGGCCAAGCAGCATCGAGGAGCAGGAAGGGTGACGTTTCGGGGTTCTCTTGTCTGTTATCAAGAAGTTTTCATTCCCTTAAGAACCTACCTACAGCTAAAAATATTCAATGTCTCTGCTTCCAAAACCTTTACATGGAGAGTTCAAAGACTCATGACCCTCAAAATTTCACCTCATTTGTTTTAAATGACCCCCTGGTTCTAGATTTTCCCACAAAAGGAATTCCGCCAAGGTCTATCAGGATCTTTAACAAGCCTATCCCGTCCAATCTTTCCTCATAAGGAAATGTGCCAAGTATTAGTCCGGCAAACTTCACTAAATTGCTTCCAATGCCTTTACATCCTTTCTTAAACAGGGTGTTCAGTACATCAGCAAATTTGGCACTTGTAACTTCCATCTCTTCATCCTTTATGAATTGTAAACAATGAGGACCCAGCAGCAATCCCTGCAGCATGCCACTATTTACTTCTTGCTAACCTGAGGATGACCCATGTGTGCCAACTTCACTGCTCAGACCTTTGAAGGTAGAAATTAGGATGTTATGTTGAGAATGTACAGGACATTGGTGAGGCCTCTTCTGGGAGTACTGTGTCCAGTTCTGGTCGCCCTGTCATAGGGAGAATGTTATTAAGCTGGAGAGGGTTCAGAACAGATATACCAGGATGTTGCCAGGAATGGAGGGTTTAAGTTATAAGGGGCTGGATAGGCTGGGACCTGTGTGTCAGTGGAGCGTAGGAAGTTGAGAGGTGACTTTAAAAAAGCTCAAAATAGTGAGGCATATAGATAAGGTGAACAGGAGTCTTTTCCCTGTGGTGAGGGATTCCAAGACTAGAGGGCATACTTTTAAGGTGAGAGGAGAAAATTTTATAGAAAAGACATGAGGCAATTTTTTTTAAAATTCCAGAACGGTTCGTGTGTGAAGTGAACTTCCAGAAGAAATGGGGGATGCGGGTACAGTCATGATGTTTGAAAGACATTTAGACAAGTACATGAAAAAGAAATGTTTGGAGAGATATGGGCCAAGCGCAGGCAGGTGGGCATTAGTTTTAGTTTGGGATTATAGTCGGCATGGACTAGGCAGACAGCGGGGTTTGTTTCTGCGCTGTATAACTCTACAACTGTTTTCTTCCTGTAAGCCGGACAATCGTTTACTCATGCCAACCCCAATACTATTACCTCTTATTTTCCACAGTAATCTTTGAAGTGACACTTATCAAATACCTTCTAGAAACATACGTACAGTCCGTTCATGAGCTACCTTTTCGTGTGACCTCTTCAAAAGAACTCCAATAGATTGACCAAGCACGACTGACCTTTCACAAAACCATCCTGACTCTGCCAAAGTACCTTGAACTTCTAAGTGCCCTATTACTTAATAGTAGCTTCTAACATTTTACCTATGACAGATGTTAAGCTAAATGGCCCATGGTTTCCCGTTTCTGTCTCCCTCCCTTTCTGAATAAAAGTGTTTCACTTGCAATTTTCCAATATAATGGAATCAAGGGTAATTTACCTGCTTTTGCTCCATACCCCTTGGGGCACTAACTTTAAAAAACTCCTCAGTATTGAAGGATTGACTTGATCCAGTTTTTTCAGGCGTGAAAATTCGTAATTTAAACCCCATTGTGTGTCCAAAACTGCTTTCTGATTTCACCCCTAAATGATTTTGTTCTAATTTTAAAGATACTACTCTCCTTGTTTTGGATTCCCTCACCGGAGGGAATCAAATGACCAGCAGATAGGGAAGTTACCAAATTCATTATTTTGCTCATGCATCCTCTTAATTACTGAAATCATAGGCCAAGCTCTCCACCAAATGGCAGGAAAAATACAGTTAACATGAGGCTTATCTGTTGCTTTACATTCAACATACTTACTCTGAATTGTCCATATAGCGAGATCATTGAAAACAGAAGAACCACAGCCAGAGGCCCCCAGAAGTCAGGATTATCCCTCACGACTTGCCTATTAAATCCCAGCGATGGCATTGGCATTAACACACATCGGATTTTGTAGTAAATATCCTTTAAATCAATGTCTAATTCCTCTCTGCATCATTAAAAGAAGGTTTAAGATTTAATAATAGAAATAACAGTTGGGAAATATTATGCTAAACATATCTTAAAATCAAAATACAGCTCAAGATTGATCTGAGGGGACCATGAACACTGATTCAAAAGCTGAGCATCAGACTACAAGGAAATCCCTAGGGCTTTCCTAACAATTCAAATGTTAAGCTGCAGTGAAGTGAAACGAAACACACTCATAAGGGTCCGAGGTTCAATGTCTAGTACATATTGTTCTCAATAGGGCAGCAGCAACGTCAGTGCATATCTAAAAATTAAATGAGAAGTCTACAAGAAAAGACTCCGCTGCAATGTCTGTCTATCCTTACCTTAAGTTCTCATGGCTTGTTGCTATTTATATTCCAGGCTAATAACTGGAAACAACAGACCATTAGACAAACTACCAAAGTATAACTATTTAAATCATTTACCAGAATCTGTGCCTTGAGAAAGGGAGAAACTGGAAACACCATAACGAAGGGAGCTTTGCCATTAAACACATACTCTTATGCATATCATCCAATTTAGCAGCAAGCATATAGAGGTTTATCTCCAAATGGATAAGATCATTGTTTATCATAGAAAACCCACTTTTAAAAAATACATAATAAAAAATCAAAAGAACTGCAGATGCTATAAGTCAGAAATAAAAACAAGTTGCTGGAAAAACTCAGCAGGTCTGGCATCATCTCTGAAAAGAAATCAGAGTTAACACTCTGGGTCCAGTGACTCTTCCTCAGAACTGATGGTAGCTGGGAAAATGTTGGTCTGCATGCAGAAGACAGGGTGTACATCATCTTCTGAGGAAGGGTCACCAGACCCGAAATATTAACCGATTTCTTCTCTCAGATGCTGCCAGATCTGTTGAGCTTTTCCTTTTCTGTTTTAAAAATTACATCTATAGCTATCAACAAAAAAGAAATCAATTTCAGTTCAAACACTAGCTCCATTTTAAATAAAAAGAATATTCAGTGCTGCAGCAGATTTGGATATTTGTTAAATTTATAAACCACAATCTTTTGCTGTGTCTCTATTCTCAGAACTGAAGGAAAAATATATTGAGTTGACATTAACACTACTTTAGAATTTTCACTACTTTAGAATTTTCACCAATTAAACAGTGTTAAATAACTTTAGATTGAAAAGTATATTTAAAAACTGGATCTTATGATACTATATTTGCACTCTTTAATTGTTACATGATTTACAGAAACATTCCCAAGTTCTTTAAAATGGATTGAGACTTTCAATGCAGGATCATACACAAGTGCCCTCACACTGAAGTAGCAATTTTGGCAATCTATGATACACATGACCAGGGCACCCGTTATTAAGCAAGTGACTCAACTGAAGTATACCAGAATTTCACAACATCTCAAATGGAAGCCCAAACAAAACTAGTCTGGTTGGACAATGTTCCTCCTCTCTTCCAGCCACCTTCCCAACAAAATCAAGAATGATATGATTACTCAGATAAGGGAAAGTCTGGATAAGGGATTGTCTTTTTGACAATCTAAATTTATTCCATTAAATACAAGACATTTTCCACTATTCATGGCTTGTGACTGGTCTACATTGTGTGCCTAATTATTACTTTGATTCTGTGTAGAGCTTTCAGAGGTTTATTTCAATGCAGTATTGCGCATCCAGCCAGATATGCACACAAATGGAGCAACTCAGAAAAATAATGCTAAAACAGACTGAAACTGGTTGTACACTGGGTTAGCACACTCACTTTATCATTCCAAATTGATGCTCAGTTACAAGTGATCTAATATTTCAAAATACTTTTTTACGCTTTGGGTTATCTACATTTTAGTATTCGTCTAGAGCTGCCATTGAGGTGGCAGCAGTGGGCCTAAAGCCCTTTGGTGTTTGTGGAGAAGATTTCCACAATGCAGGTTTTGTCAATATCCAGGGAATCTCAATCACACACTCATCATGTTGATCATACACCTCCCAAGGAACTTTAATTGCGAGACAGACATACAGGAGTGGTTTGGTCTCCTCAGAATCATCTTCCTCAACTTCCAGAAGCCATCCATATCCCCTTTTCCTGAGGAATGCAGTTGCAGAGGCATCTTTTGTAGATTCAGTATCCATATTAAGTTTAACCTCTGGAGCAGCCATCGAACCACTGAGGTCTACAGAAAGATTAAACATCAGATGTAATCAAATAGAATTCATGAAGAAACTCATGGGAACGTAATGTTTAGTTTCACATTAACTGCTATCTTTTGAAATAGATGCCGCACTCCCTCATTTTGTCCTAACCAAACAGACTGCATTGATTCAAATCCAAACATTACAGAGCAATATTTCTAACACTTGACAGAGATTATCCCCACAAAAAGAAACTATCAGCTAACACACTTGTAATACATGAAATACAGGCTGCACACCTATATATTAGCTAGAAGATAATGGTCTTCTGTCTAATAAAACTACACCCAATTCCTTCAAACATTCTGTTCTCCACTTTTAGTCAAACCAGACTTTAAAACCAAAGTGAGGAGCACTCGTGAAAGTCTCACAATTCTTCACCTGGTGATCGTTGCTGTTATATTATTCGGCCAATTTCCAGAATTTATTCTGCTATCCTAGTTTTACTCATACACTTTTCATGGGATGCCAATTTCATAATTCTACAAATTCATTCACTCCAGACCTTAAGTTTACTTCTCTGCTTTCCCCCCCCCCCCGAAAAGGAGTTATTCCTATTCCATATTCTTTAGGGAAACAATTAGAGAATTCTATCACTTCTATTTAGAATCACATTGTATAATCCAGCAGCGTCAACTCGGCCTCATGAAGATGAAATCATATCAGACAAATTTATTGGAATTCTTTGAGATGGTAACAAGCAGGATAGATAAAGGGGAAAACAGAAGATATCGTATTTGGATTTTCACAAGGCATCTGATACAGTACTGCACATAAGACTACTTAAGAGCCCATGCTGATGGAAGCAATATTGTAGTATGGATAGAGAACTGCCTAAAAAGTAGAAGACATGTTTGGGATAAAGAGGGCATTATCAGGACCTGTAATTA
>JAHRHZ010000018.1:14812892-14879357 GCA_024137785.1 Ginglymostoma cirratum
GCCCTCCTCCCACCCCAATCATTTATCGCTCGATCCACCCAGAGGAGCTACTGGCTTCTGCAATACGGCCTATGGTTTCTGCTCCGATCATTTCCAGCAGCATAACAGAGATAACAAGCTGTGGAGCTGGACGAACACAGCAGGCCAAGAGGGTCTAGGCCCGAAACGTCAAGCTTTCCTGCTCCTATGATGCTGCTTGGCCTGCTGTGTTCGTCCAGCTCCATGCTTGTTATCTCGGATTCTCCAGCATCTGCAGTTCCTATTCTCATTTCCAACAGCATCTTGCGTTTACACAAATCGCCGCGAAAAACAAGCGCTTACCAGGTGCGTTATGAAGAAAAATCGGACGCAGAATGAAATATTCAGTCAGTTTACCAAGAGCTAGGTAGAAGAAGTGGATTTTAAAGAATGTTATAAAGAGAACATAGCTGAGAGGTTTAGAAGGGAATTCTAGAGGTTAGGAGTGAAGGTACGGCCTTCTATGATGGCACGATTAAGACCTGGGATGCTCAAGGTAGGCTTGAGTTGGTTGAGTGTAAATGTTTCTGATCGTAGATTGCCTTTTTTTATTGCCAAGCTGACCTTGTACCTTTTACTGGTGGAGTTTTGCCTCATTCCAATTATTATCATGGTCCATTTAAAGACTCTTTACAAGCCCACTTGTATTTTACTTGGTGCGTAATCATATCAAGATAGTGCACTATTTTAATGTAGGACAATTGGTGTATCGTTGCTAATGCCAGTGGATATAAAACGGTACAATAATGTGTTAAACGGTGGCTCGGATGACTGAATTAGTTTAAGCAATATGGCAGTATTTATCAATGCACTTGGAAAAAGCGGTTGTGGGAGCGACATTGCAAAGTTTAGTGTAAAACCTTTGGACAAGCATGTCAAATTTGATTTGGCACTTAAGTGGAAAACGAGTAATTATAATAGGTACATACGAAAGGAGAATTGTAAATAGAAACATGAAATGCTGGAAATATATAGTAGGGCAGGCAATATCTGTATTGAATCAGATTGTTAATTTTTTATAATGATCCTTCTAAAGTCCAGGTGTTTAAGAATAGATGTGCAGGTTATGTTTACCTGAACAGGCATGAAATTTAGTGAGACAGCAATGAGCTGTGACAGTCCCTGTGATCTTAAGTGTTCAGTTCAGAAAGTCATGAAGCTGAATTAGACCAAAAATAAGTTATGTCAATTTCAGGGAGTTTAATTGTGGGTTTCATGTACTGCACCTTTCTGGTGCTGTGGTCACATTTTGATGCATTCAATCAGTTCCCACTCCCATCTGCACTTTATTTCAAGCCCAGCTGTGCACCTGCTCAATCATTGCCAGCCATGAATAGCACTTACACAGTTGATTTTTGTTTTTTTTAAGTGTGTACATGGGATGGGGGAAGTCATGATCACAGTTACCTAATACGGGCAGTCAACAATTTGTAACCAATTTTTAATGGTTTATCGATTTTTTTTTTGTTAAAGAAACAACAATTTAGATATGATACTTTTCTTTGTCTAATTAATGTATGTGACCATGACATTTGGGAATGGTTCACTGATAATAGAAGACAAAACAGGCTGTTGGCATGGAATGGTAAATGAAAATAGCATCCTACTCTCTAACTGAGATGTTAGGGAACTCTTCTCTGGGTCATTCTCCTCTTCCAGTCCACCTCCCTTCTGGATTAAACAAATGAGGACCCCCTGATGAGGAATATTGTTTAGCCTGTTCACTTGCTGACCTGCCTATGTCTAGAGGAAGGTAGCTTACACTATGTCACTCAATTTTCAGAATCCTTTTAGCCAATGGCCATGGGACAGCTAGTCATCTTGTCAAATGTTAGTTTTCATTCCTCCAAAGAACCAAACCTTATTTTTCAAAGTATTGCATTCATAAGAGGTAACAAAGTGTAGAGCTGGATGAACACAGCAGGCCAGGCAGCATCAGAGGAGCAGGAGAGCTGATGTTTCGAGTCTGGACCCTTCTTCAGAAAATTCATAAGGCGGTTGTGTGGCACCTGATAAATCTAGTAGACCATATTGAGACACAAGCAGCACAAGCCATGTCACGCAAGTACAGGAGATTTTAAGTGCCGTAGGATTCACGAACCCCTCCCAATCACCTGAGAAAGGCAACTTTGCATGTAAGAACTTATTGGCAAATGCTTACAGTTCAGGGTGAGAGAAAATCAGCAATGTAGCCTTGTGCAGCTTACGAGACTTTTGGTTGTCTTTATGAATTGTGGCATGCGGGTGACACTTCACACTGCCTGTGATTACTTTAGTTTCACAGAGATGTCTATGATCAATTTTTGATGACAGTCGAGAGTGCTTGTGATCATGATTTATGTCCCACATTGTTGGTCACCACATGGATTTGACATGCAGAATTTTATGATTACAGACATCACTAACCTGTGCTGTGTAAATATATGATTTATGTAATTGCCCCAGAAGAGCTTTGCAGTGCTCAGAAGTAGAACCCATGTTCTCAGACTAGAAAACCAGTCTGACAAGAAATCAGGCAAAGTGACAGCTTTTTTTTAGCATCCCAATGCACATTTGCCATTTAGATGAGGATGAAAGGCAACATTGGTCAACTTTACAGAGTAAATCTGGCTCAGCCTTTTAATGTAGGTAACCAAGAAATAAGGCCCCCCACCAAATGTTCATGTCGACTTTCTTCCTTGCACTCCATGTCGATCCCACCATTTCTGAATTTTCACACATTTCTGCCAAACTCTTTCATTTTAAGTCTCCCATCTTTGAACATTAGTTCCTGAACCCCAGGCATACAATTTAGGCATCCCAACTGTTGGCATGAGATGTGCATCAGTGAACAGATTTCCAGGGCTTACTGTGGTTCACCCCTGTGACCAGATTGGAAGAATAGCTCCAACTAATGAGTGACCAGATCTCTGAATGATCACCATGGAGCTTCCTGACTGCCAAACTGCTAACACCAGAGTGGTTGCACTGGACCTGCCAGACTGACTGTGACCCATTCTCCAGATTTTAATGATATGGCCTATACCCCAAGTGGCTGATCGTGTCCAAGCCCCTGGACTAAGATTGGACACTGGCCTTGATCGACCGATGGGACTCCCTGATGGATGATGGTCTCCCTTAAATTGACTGAGCACTTTGCAGTATCCAGTGCCTCCAAACACTTCTTGACATCACGTGTGGTGAAGTGAATTGGCTGAGGATTGGTATCCGTGAAGCTAGGGACCACTGGAGGAGGCCGCAATGGATCGTCCACTCAGCACTTCTGACTGAAGACTGCTGCAAATGCTTCAGCCTTGTGTTTTGCACTGATGTGCTGGACTCTTCCATCTTGGAAGGGGATATTGTGGATCATCCTCCTCCAGTGAGTTGTTCAATTATCCATAACCATTCACAATGGAACGTTATGGGCTTCCAGAGCTTATATCTGATCTGTTGGTTGTGGCATAGCTTAGCTTGACCACTCGCTGCTTCTGGTAACTTAACCAGGTTGACACTTCATTTTTCCAGATGCCTGAATCTGCACCTAACATCTCTCCTGCAATCTTCATTCAACCAAGGTTGATCCCCTGGCTTGATGATAGTGGTTGAGTGTGAGGTATGCCAGGCTATGAGATTACAGCTTGTGCTGGAGAAGAGTTCTGCTGCTGTTGATGGCCCACTGTGTGTCATGGATGCCTAGCCTTGAGTTTCTAGGTCTGTTTGATGTCTGTCCTATTTAGCCAAGGTGGTAGTGTCACACAACACAATGGAGAATATTCTTGAAGTGAAGGCCGGACTTAGTCTCCATAAGAGCCATGCAGTAGTCACTCTCACCAATACTGTCATGGACAAATGCATTTGCAGCCGGCAGAATGGTAAGGATGAGGTCAAGTATCTTTATCCCTCTTGTTGGTTTCTTCACCACCTGCTGCACACCCAGTTTAGCAGCTATGTCTTTTAGGACCTGACCAGCTAAACCAAGAGCCTTTCTTAGTGGTAGACATTGAAATCCCCCATGTAGCGTACATTTAGTGCCCTTGCCACATTCAGTGTTTCCTCCAGGTATTGTTCACGCGGAGCAGTACTGATTTATCAGCTGAGGGAAGACTGGACATGGTAATTAGAGAAGGTTTTCCGAAACCATGAGGCTTGTACTTTGCTCCAGTCTAAATAAACTGCAAATTTGATATCACATACAACATTTGAGATTATGATTCTAATATTTATATTCAAATCATTTATGTACATGGTAGTCAACAATGATTCCGGTACAGACAGCATCCAATTTTCTGTCAATCTGAGAATCTTAATTCCCATTCTTTCCCTGTTTTGTAGCAGCTTTCAACTCATTCTGCTGCCTGGTCCAAATCTTTCCTCATTTTACCATTGTTGAAACTGTCATTTATCAGCTTTTGTGACCTTATGAAAGTTTGTGTATACCACATTATTTCATTGCCCTTGTCTTCTTTTTGTGTTGCTTCAACAACTAATAAGCTTAGTAAAAGTTTCCTTTTGGAAATATTTGTTGACATTTTATTGTATTCCCTTCATATAAGTATTTTTTGTCTTGTTGTTTTACAAAGATTTTCCTCGTGTATATGTCTTGCCACTGTCATGCATCAAACTAAATTAGGTGTGTCTTTTTGAAGATAAGAATTACTTTCAAACTCTTATTTTTAAAACTGTCCTTTGATCGCTACTACTCAACTGTTCTCTAATGCTTGCTTTTCTTATCTGCTCTGATTTATTTTCCACTTTGAAGTCTAGCAGTACGTCCTTGTTGAGCACCTTACAAATTGTGTTAGCAAGGAGTCATTTATATGCAGTAAATATTTCAACCCAGCTGGCTCCCTCCCTGTCAGTTTATTTGAGGATAATTGAAATCCCCATGAATATAATTGCCGTTTACTCACCTATTTGCTCATATATTTCTTTCCACAATTTGATTGTCTGCAATGTGATCACCAAATGACTTTTCATATTCTTCATTTTAGATGAATCGTTATGTTTTGCATCAGCTGTGAGTTCCCAGGCAATATTACAGGAAGTGATGATTGAATCTGTGTTTTCAATCCCTTTAGAAAGCTGGAGGTCAGGGAAAGTTATTGCGCAAGTGGAGGACATAAATGAAGATAAATTCTTGAATGAAGATAAAGATATAGGCAACTTCATGCACTGGGATCAAAGTGGTCCTAGAAAGGGATGGAGCAATAACATGGGAAATGACCAACTGACCTGTCTACTGTGGGTGAGGCAATAAAGGATATTTTGGAAGCTTTGTAAAGTGATACCCTGAGGTTAGGTGCAGTGCAGATGGAACTAGAGTCTTCAGAAGTAGCTGTTTGGTAATAAATACAACTGCAGGAACTGATTGGCATGTAATACATGACAGTAGAAGAAGGAACAAAGAAAAAGCGAAGGGCAAGGAAAACTGTTTGAACTGCACAAAAATGAAAAGGAATAGAAGTTTGAAACTAAATTAATAAAATTCTCTCTAAACAAGAATGAGACTAGACTTGAAGTGTTGCTTTCACAGCTGATGCCAGACCTCCTGTGTTGCTGCAGCATTTTCTGTTTATTTCAGATTTCCAGCACCTGCTTTTGCATTTATTATAATAAAATTCTCCTAACTTGAGCAGAAGCAGGAAGTAATACCATCATAGTTGTTAACATAATAGGAAAAGAAATCGCACTAAAGATCCAAATAGAATGAGAATATTCAACCAAAGAATATTCAACATGTGCTTGTTAGGCGGTGTTATTTTAACTTGTATCTAAAAGATTCATCAACGTTCGTTTAAATGTCAATACTGGAATATGTGCAAGGCCCACAGTGGGGCTTGAAAACTGCAACCTTCCGACTCGGAGTCAAGGGTTTGATTAACTGAACCAAGCCTGCTGCTCCTTTTTAACATACTGAAAGCACATTTGAAAATTGGTAAGTAGCACAGATCGAAGGTTTACTTGACTGTTAATTCAGACTGTGTCTATTTTGCAACTATGTTTTGGAGTCTCAGTACTTTACCACTAAAGACAACTGTTTATGCTGCAGCCACTTTTAGTATTGTAAGAACCTCAATAACCTGCACTCAGTTCAAAAGAATGATCAAATATTTATAACGACTAGATTGGACTTAGTCATAGTCATTTTAACTTTTACTGGTATTCACATTATAGTCCATGCATTTTAGCCTACGAGTACTAATGAAAACTTCAATCCTTAGACAGGAATAAAAGCAGACCATGGGGATTCAAGGGTTGTTGCAGTTTGTTAAGGAAGCCTCAGAGCCAATTCATATCAAGAAGTACAAAGGACAGACTGTTGCATTGGATATGTACTGCTGGCTGCACAAAGGAGCTTTTGCATGTGCTGATAAATTAGCACAAGGAGAACAGACTCATCAGTAAGTTCCTTTTACCTTCTTTTAACTCATGAGTCATTTTGTTTACTTCACCATGAAATATTTACAGCTGAATTTTTTTGCAGTTTTATTTAGTTTGTTTGATAAATATTATTGGTTAAATAAAGCACCCAATGTCATCTGATGCAAATGACTAAAAAATGAACTTTTGCCCACATGCAAATATATAAGATCTCTAATTAGAGAAACCATTTTATAAGTTATTTCCCCTTGAAATGCTAGCCACTCACAGCTGCGAGGAAACAAAACTCATTTCAATATTAATGGTAAGGGGAGATATGGAATTTATAAACTATCAATTTAACAAAATGCCACATTATTCTTATTTTAATAAATGTAGTTGAAAGGTATGAAACTCCTGAGTGCAATATGCTTAAATAGTCTTATTCTAGTTCCTGGTAAGTCTGTAGCACACAACTGCTTACATGTCATCATAAAATTGACTATTACCCAGAGAAGCAATAAAATTAAAAGTATTGTGCATCCTTCTGTGCTATACCTGTCAGTGGTATGCTTTAGAGTTGTGGAGACGTACAGCATGGAAATAGAACCTTTGGTCCAACCCATCCATGCCGACCAGATACCCCAAAATACATCTAGTCCTATTTGCCAGCATTTGGTCCATGTCCCTCTAAATCCTTCCTATTCATATACCCAACCACTTATCTTTTAAATGTTGTAATTGCACCCACCTCCACCACTTCATCTGGCAGCTCATTCCATATGTGCACCACCCTCTGCGTGAAAAAGATGCCTCTTACGTCCCTTTAAAATCTTTCCCCTCTCACCTTAAACTTATGCCTTCTAGTTTTGGACTCTCTCACCCTGGAGGAAACGACCTTGCCTATTTACCCTATTCATGCCCCTCATCATTTTATAAACCTCTCTAATGTCACCCCTCAGCCTCTGACACTCCAGGAAAAGTAGCCCCAGTCTATTCAACCTCTCCCCATAGCTCAATCCCTCTAACCCTGGCAACGTTCTTTTAAATCTTTTCTTAACCCTTTCAAGTTTCATAACATCCTTCCCATAGCAGGGAGACCAGAACTGCATGCAGTATTCCAAAAGTGGCCTACCCAATGTCATGTACAGCCGCAACATGACCTTCCAGCTCCTATACTGGATGCACTGACCAATAAAGGCAAGCATACCAAATGCCTTCTTCACTATCTGATCTACCTGTGACTCCACTTTCAAGGAACTATGAACATGCACTCCAAGGCCTTTGTTCATAAACCACTCCCCAGGACCTTCACATTAAGTGTATAAGTCCTGCTCTGATTTGCCTTTCCAAAATGGAGCACTTCACATTTATCTAAATTAAACTCCATTTGCTACTCCTCGGCCCATTGGCCCATCTGATCAAGGTCTTGTTATACTCTGAGGTAACCTTCTTCACTGTCCACTATACCTCCAATCTTGGTGTCACCTGCAATCCCTTGCTAACCATACTTCCTGTGTTCACATCCAAATCATTTATGTAAATGACAAAATGCAGTGGACCCAGCACAGAACCTTGTGGCACAACACTGGTCACGGGCCTCCTGTCTGAAAAGCAACTCTCTATCGCCGCCCTCTGTCTTCTACCTTCGAGCCAGTTCTGTATCCACATGGCTAGTTCTCCTTGTATTCCACGTGATCTAACCTTGTTAACCAGTCTACCATGAGGAACCTTGTCTAACGCCTTACTGAAATCCACATAGATTACGTCCACCGCTCTACCCTCAATCCTCTTTGTTACTTCTTCAAAAAATCAGTTGAGTTAGTGAGACAATTTCCTATGCACAAAGCCATGTTGACTATCCCTAATCACCCTATTCCTTTCCAAATACATATAAATCGTGTCTGTCTGTATTCCCTCCAACAACATAACTTGCAGCATTGACTGTTTTTATCGACTGACAGGCCAGACAGCATTCATATGGAGAGAAACAGTTAAAATTTCACGTCAATGATCTTTGATCAAAATGATGTGCTTTAAGTTGCTTGCAAATATAAGTTTTAAGATTTGTATTTCATTTAAACAGCTTGGCTATTTTTTATTTGTGATTTTTTTTCTCTAATCCTTCTAAATTTGTGTTTTTTTTTTCAGATATGTTAATTATTGTATGAAATTTGTTGAAATGTTGGACTCATTTGGAGTCAAGCCAGTCTTGGTTTTTGATGGATGCACTTTACCTTCTAAAAAAGAAGTTGAAAAGGCTCGAAGATTGTAAGTAGTAAATGTCTACAGTGAGTTTAGGGTTCTTGTGGTTTCAGAGACTTTCTTATGTTTAGTAATGATAACTTGGAGAAAGTAGAGTCCAAGAGTTTCACTTTATTGTTTTGTTTAACGGGTTGCATTTAAAAAATAACAAAACTCTGTATTAAAATGTTATTACTGTTTTCAATTGATGTGCTGTAGAAATTACTTAATATTCCTGAGGGCTGGATTATTGTGCATTAAATCGAGGTAAAGTTCTTTTGCGCTAGCTATACATTCTAATGTCAGTTTCTTACTCTCAGCAGTAATTTGCTGTTATGTACTGCTGTTCTAATTTGACTTGTGACTTGTCTGTGCAGCTGTTCATGCGTGTGGTTAAGGCACATTCATGCTTCAGTGGTTTTCTGCCTTACAGACGGAGGCAAGCAAACTTGCAGAAAGGAAAGCAGTACCTTCGCGAAGGAAAGACAAAAGAAGCTAGAGAGTGTTTTGCTCGTTCTGTCAACATAACATCTGCCATGGCTCATGAAGTCATAAAAGCAAGTGATTACATGTTTCCTTTCTGCTTCTGTAACTTGTACATAGAACTCAATTTGTAAGTTCAGAATTTTGTTTCTATCCTAGTGATTTTCAGGCCATTGTTTGGATCTTTCTAAAATACTGCGCAAATTCCCAGCTCTACATTACAAAGAATGTACATCATAGAAATGGGCTCCCTAGCCCAATGGTCCATGTCAGTATTTGTGCATCATCCAAGCCTCTTGCCTCTCCAATCTAATTCTGATGGCTTATTCCTCTATTCTTTTCTCCCTCATGGGCATACCTAGCTTTGTATTGAAGGCATCAGTGTTCTTCACTACAATAGCGTACCTGCTCCATGTGGTAGAACATTACACCTTTCCCTGCTCTCTGGATCAAAACGTTTCTCCTGATTTCTTTATTAAAATTTATTAAAACAAGAATTTTTTTAGGAGATCCATTTCATTCCTGAATCTGATCTGTTCAGGAAGACATTTGATCTAAGATTTGGCAATAGGAAGGAAATCATCCCAGGTACCCATTTCTGCTATTGTCTTTTGGTTTTGCAATAGCATTTTATATTGTCTTCCGTTAGGGATTGCTGTGCAAAGGGAAATAAGGCAATTTGCTTCAAAGAGAAGAACAGTTTTTTTCATTTTTTGTACAAACACAGGCAGCAAGAATGCGGGGAATGGATTGTATTGTAGCACCTTATGAGGCAGATGCTCAGTTGGCTTACTTAAACAAGATTGGCATTGCACAAGCAGTTATTACGGAAGATTCAGATCTCTTGGCATTTGGATGTAAAAAGGTAAATAGTGTTATAAGCATTTTTTTTGTTCTTTCAAATGAATGCTTTTATTATTATAATTTTTAAAAATAAGGTTTGGATAGTTTGACATCAGTAAAATTGTTATTTTAAGTAGAACATAAGTTGGATTGGTATTTTTCAGACAGAATTTTTTTTTAAATCCCTGCCCTCTTACTATTTTGTTAGAGTATATTTCTTGTTTTTATGCAGCTATTTCCTCCTCTTCAGCAGAAATTGGCTATTTTAATACAGATATCGGATCAGACATTACATCTCCTGGTTGGCGATAGCTTAGTCCCCCACCTGACAAATAGTTGAGATTACCCATTTTAACTTGACATTCGAGTGAGATTGTAAAAGTTCTTTGAACTTGACTGTAGGAGTCACCCTATTACAACCTAAGTTATGGTTGCTTGAATTCATTTTGCAAACACCCATACCACAAGCAGTGGAAGACAACTTTCTGCAAATCGGTATTACAATTTAAATACTGGAGTTGAAATGAATAGAAGATAACTTGTCATGTTTTCGTTGCACCTTTAGGTTGTACTGAAAGTGGACAAGAATGGGAATGGCATAGAAATTGACAGAGCTCAGTTTGGCAGATGTAAACAGCTCGGCAATGTTTTCACTGAAGAGAAGTTCAGATATATGTGTATTTTGTCAGGGTGCGATTATTTGGCATCCATTCATGGAATTGGCTTAGCTAAAGCATGCAAGCTTCTTCGGATTGCAAACAATCCAGATATCATTACGGTGGGTCTATGAGCTTATGCTTATTATACACTTAAGTAACAAAATAACCTACAGAAGAATGAGCAAGCATGAGTTAATTCAGGAAAACAAGGCAATAATTCTGAAGTTGCCTTTAAGGTTTATTAACGTGGAATATTTATTGGAAAACCTGCCCTGTATAAAGAAAATACTGGCACTTGTCTCGGCCACTGACTGCAACAGATGTGTCAATAATCATCATGAAGATCACTGTGACTTTGGAGGAGAAATTTTTCTTAAAAATAACAAAATGCAGTTCATGCAGATTCTCTAGGGCTTATGCTGAAGTTACAGCAGGAAGTCCTAGAACTTCTTCCCCATTCTCCCAGATGGACAAATTTGCACAGTGTTAATTGTTTTTGTTGATGCATGGAATTTAGTTTCTTATTCTTACTTTGCTATTTTCCAAATACAAAATGGTGTGACTCTCCAAAGATTCAGTGAAAGAAATGATAGAACTTGGAGAGTCACACCATTTTGTATTTGGAAAATAGCAAAGTGAGAATAAGAAACTAAACTCCATGCATCAACAAAAACAATTAACACTGTGCAAATTTGTCCATCAGGGAGAATGGGGAAGAAGTTCTATGACTTCCTGCTGTAACTTCAGCAAAAGCCCTAGAGAATCTGCATGAACTGCATTTTGTTGTTTTTAAGAAAAATTTCTACTCCAAAGTCACATTGATCTTCATAGTGATAGTGAAGGACCTGCTTCATGTCTCCAAGTCCAGATGATGTGTGGCCTGGTGGGAGTATTGCAATTGGTGGCGCTCCAATGCATCTGCTCCCCTTGTCCTTCTAGCTGGTAGTAGGATTTGGTTCAGAAAGTGCTGTCTGAAGAGAAGCTTCCCAAATTACAGCTGTACATCTTGTAGATGCCACTGTTCATCAGTGGTGAAGAGAGTGAATATTGAAGGTAGTGGATGGGCTGCCAGACAAATGGGCTGCTTTTTTCCCAGATGGTTAATAACGTTGAATGTTGCTAGAGGTGCACCTGTACAAGCAAGTGGAGAGGATTCCATCACACTCCTGACTTGGGCCTTGAAGTTGATAAACCGGCATTGGGAGACAGGAGATGAGTAACTCGCAGCAGAATTCCTAATGAAATAAATCTTCATTTCTATTGTTAGAATTGAATTATAGTTTTACTTAAGAGTACATTTTACTCTTAGTTATTTTGGACAATTTTGATTCTTAAAAAATAATGCCTGTTTCTGCCATGCGTTCTTTTCATCACAGGTTATTAAGAAAATGGGGCAATATCTGAAGACAACTTTAACTGTTACAGAAGAATATATAGATGGATTCATTCGGGCAAATAACACATTTCTATATCAATTGGTCTTTGATCCACTGAAACGGAAACTTGTTCCTTTAAATGCTTACTCAGACAATGTTGATCCAGAAACACTTGACTATGCTGGGCGGTATCCTTTACATAGTTCAGAATTTGTTCTAATTCGCAAAGCTTGTCAATTAGCTTAACCAGTTTTAAACAATTTGTTTATTTGTATGATAAATCTTAAAGGGAGACAGAGTGGAGTGGTGTGAAAATGACAAAGGAAAACAAGGATTGCTTAAGAGCATAACAAAAATTAGTGGGTTTATTAAGTCTTTCTGTAGATGATGGCTTTGTCTGCAAATTTTGGGCAATGGGCTGCACTATGTCTGTGTCATTTGATGGATTACACAGTACAACCAGGAATTTTTGCCCAAAGTGCAGAACTTCCTCACAGCATCAAATAATCCAATTTAAAATTTGACAAAATGGTTTTTTAAAAAATTGAATTTAAAGCTGACATGTAGTAGTGGAAATTTATTTACAAATGTTTGCATGGAACATAATTTGCTGCTGTTGGCTTTGACTGATTCTGATGTAACTTGTATAATGACTAATTTTTGCAGAGTGCTGCAGCTGCTTGTGGGTGTAGTAAAACAATTTGTAGTGTTGCATATAATGTCACGCAACTTGTGTTCCAGTTAAAGACATAAGCCAATCCTATTGCACAAAAATCTCTTAGAAAAAAACAGCAGGGTTTAGTTCGTCTCCACTGATCATTTTTGTAAATTTTAACCAGTTTTAAGTCAAGGTTTGCAGTGAAAGTGAAGGTAGATTTTCAGCAGAAATGATTAATCTGTCTTAATTTGCTGCTGACAAACTACTTACTGCAATGAATACAATGCAATCCCACCTGTCAAAATGAATTTATTCAAATCTGTTAGAACGGCAATTTTGATGGGGTGGGAGAATAGAGCAGGAATACATGCATCTAATTTCTGTTATTGGGAAAATTGTCCCTAATTTAGTCAGGGGTGGAATATTGGAATATTTGCTTAATAAAAATTTGCTTAACTCAGATTTAAAATTAACAAGTGGTCCTGCATCCATTGCCATTTGTGGAGGAGAATTCCAAAAGACTACCATCCTTTGTATGTAGGAATGCTTCCTAACATTTCTCCTGAATGATCTGGCCTAATGTTTAGACCATGCCTAGTTCTGGAATCTCCAACCAGTGAAAATTGTTTATCTACCCTGTCTTTTCCTGTTATTATCTTAAAGATGTTGATCAGATCATCCCCTAAAATTCTAAATTCTGGAGAAAACAGGCCTAATTGTATAATCTCTCATCATTACATAACCCCTGACATCCAGGTCCATTCTTGTAAATGAATCCACTCCCTCTAAGAATAATGTATCTTTACTAAGGACATTTGGTGTTGCTCACTTACTTACACCTGCTGGTGTCGCTCACTTACACCTGGTGTCAGGGTTCCACTTACCCTTGAGCTCCCAGAAATTTGGTGGTGGGATTGCATTGTATTCATTGCAGTAAGTAGTTTGTCAGCAGCAAATTAAGACAGATTAATCATTTCTGCTGAAAAACTACCTTCACTTTCACTGCAAACCTTGACACAAACTGGTTAAAATTTACAAAAATGATCAGTGGAGATGAATGAAACTTGCATAGTGTCCTGAACCAGCCAATACTCCTGTTAGGTGTCCCTGCAATCCTTTGTGTTGGGGCTCACGAAGTACATTGAAGGCTGAGATAGACATCTTTAATTAGTATGGGGAAAAGACAGGAAATGGAGTCCAGCGTTGTCAACTCCACTGCTCAATGAGATCATGGCTTAGCTGATTCGATGGGTTAAATGGCTACTTCTACATCCTATGGAAATAGCATATCAAATATGCATCGATGGTATGCTTTACTATATTATCTGTTGAC
The DNA here is from genome assembly GCA_024137785.1 of Ginglymostoma cirratum. NCBI lineage: Eukaryota > Metazoa > Chordata > Chondrichthyes > Orectolobiformes > Ginglymostomatidae > Ginglymostoma > Ginglymostoma cirratum. Next base: position 14,826,849 of record JAHRHZ010000018.1, read on the forward strand.
TTAATAAAAACTATTTTTCTTTGGACCATTCATTGTGCATTTTATTTGTGCCATCCTTTTATTTGGGAGCTAAAGTAGGTTTACATATTAGGCATTGTTGGATAAACAATATTGTATTATAGCTTAGAATAGTTCTTTTCCCCATTGATGGTTTGTTGTTTATATTTTGCACCTTAACCCAGCTACTTGTAGACATTTTGGTGATGAGAAGGCTCTTCATATAGCTCTCGGAAATATAGATGTCAGTACTTTGGAAACCAGAGATGATTACAACCCATGTAGTTTCCAGGTAATGTGCAACTGACATAATGATTTCAAGTTGCATGTGTCAATTTTGTCAATTTTAACAATTTCTACAAAGTCAACTTAATATGCTGTTTCAGAGATAGTAGGAACTGCAGATGCTGGAGAATCTGAGATAAGGGTCTAGGCCTGAAACGTCAGCCTTCCTGCTCCTCTGATGCTGCTTGGCCTGCTGTGTTCATCCAACTCTACACCTTGTTATCTCTTAATATGCTGTTTACAGTTTAGTTATTATATATGATATCCTTTATAATTCTCTTGTGAATAAAAGGGGAAACATAGTGAGAAGTTACTAAGACAAAATGCCCACTTTAAGTAGTTCCTGTGTCTCTGCTTTGGGATAGGAGTAGGTAATCCAGATGTCGAAACTAATACAGATGCTAATCCATACATGCCCATGCCAAGAAAAGGATTGCCAAGTACATGCAGTGACTAGCCAATGTTGATATTCTCAGTTCGGGTGCATTTAAAATCAGGTTCTAAATTAATTTTTTGTTTTTGTTCAGGAATATATTTAAAATGACCAATGATGAAATTCTGTCCCTTTAATCAAACACCATTTTTTTTTTTTAAGATCTGGGTTTCAATCGTTTTCGTTTACGCTGTAAAAGATTACATATCTGATGTTTTAATTTGAAATAGATGGATCTATTTTTTGCTATTTTTTAATCTAGCCAATATTTCTCCCTCAAGCACCCTGGGAAAAAACAGATTGCTTCATTGCTGTTTGAGATTTTGATAAATTTATTAAGGAGTTGTGACAGCGGTAGTGACTATTCAAGAAGTTTGAGATTGGTGGTGGAACACTTGTAGGGTGCCCAATGGTCATGAAAAGTACAGTGTAATTTCAGACTAAAAAAATTATATATCACGTTTTGTTCCAAGACTCCAGCAAAAATTACTCTTGGACAGAATGACAAAGAAGTGACGAAGCAGAAACTGCCACACGTGCTTAGTATTTGGAGTAAAGAGTACAGGCCTTCTGAAAATCAACTTTTGGTCCCAAAGGCACAAATATCACCAGAAAAACCCTGCACAAGGGGTAAAGAGAAAGTTATCAACATCAAAAGATTAAAGCTTCCCAATAGAGAGATGATGGCTAAAAGACCAAGAGAAGGTAACAATGATTTGACTTGTTCCTTTTCTATTTTGTGGTAGTATGTAAGAATTTGTATTCTATAATGAAGCTCAGCAGGAAAGATCTTGTCGAGGAATAAACAAATTGGGAAAAGGACGATCAGTGGAGTGTAAACCAGTAATGTTTATTGGATAATAAAGATTGGTGCTTTCCATTAATCATATGACTCAATATACAAGTTCTTTATTTGTCAGGACTGTCTTTTCCCAAGGATCCTGAGAACTCTGGAGTCTTTTTTTCAATTTCTTGAACCTGTTTTCTGAACCAACCTAGTTCTAACCGACTTGTATGATCGTTTGCAGCTTTTAGACTTCAACTCTAGTAGTTGCTTTTTCACTTTCAATGGATCAAGAATAACTGGCCAGCTCTTCGTCTTCCCCTAAATAAATGTTTACTTGTGACCAAAGCCCGCACTGTCCCTCATCCTTCTGAAGATCTCATTGATGTTGAAAACCTGACTTTCAGCTGGTGATAGCTAGCCCCTGACTGAAACTATTGGCCAAATCACTGAAGTAACTAGATCACACTGGGTGCCTCCAGCCACTCCTTTGCCACGTTCTCATCTTTTGAGCACCTCAGGTTATTCCACCTCACTCACCTTTAAAATTACGTCTCCACATTGAGCTCCTCATTCAGAAAAAGACAGACTAGATAAAGATACACTATTTTCACTGGCTGAGGATTCTAGAACTGGGGGGGGCATAGTCTGAGAGTTAGGGCCAGACCATGAAGGAGAGATGTCAGGAAGCATTTCTACACACAAAGGCTAGTAGAGATTTGGAGCTCTCTTCCAAAAATGGAAATGGATGCAGAATCAGTTAGATACATTTTTGTTAAGCAAAGATATCAAGGGATATGGGTCAAAGGCAGGCATATGTAGACAGGCCGCAGGTCAGCCATGATCTCATTGAATGGTGGAACAGGCTCAAGGGGCTGAATAGTCTACTCCTGTTCCTGTGAGAAATGCTATCTTCCAGCAGCCTATGCTCTGAATGACACTCCATCCTTAATTTCAATTGCATACGCGACTTGGTTTGCTGTTTCGTCTGGTCTCTCTAAAACTACTGTCCTGATTACAGAGCCATCTTAGCATATGTCCCTAGATCTTTAATCACCAATCTTCCTATTTTCTGTTTGACTTAGCAGAGTCATTTTCCAAAGTTATTTTCAGCTGTGGTTCCAATACGCAATTATCTAACCTTTTTAACCTTCTATTCACCTCAATGCTTCTGCAGCTGATGATTTTTAACTATCCCTTGCCCTAGCCTCCAGAAAAGCATCCTGCTTGTTCCAAGGAAACAGCCTAAATTTTTTGCAGTCTCAAGGTACATGCTAGTGCATGTCTGATGTAACCATCATCACTGACCTCCAGACCATATCACGTACCATATGAGCCTTGCTGTTGTTTGCAAAAAGCCAGTACAGGGTCAATATTGGAAAGCAAAGAATACTCTTGGTTGGGTAGGGGGTCTTTTCCCCTGAAATTGAAATTTCTAACCTCAAGATTTAATTTCTTATGTGATAATGCATTGAAATGCATTTTTCTACAAACTACTGTTCTGTGATCAAGAAGATTTCTAAGATGAAGCTCTGTTGTGTTGACATGGTTACAGTAGTGGCAATATTCCATTGATAGTAAATGAAGATATCAGTCACATACTTGTTTAACAGTCTGATTTTTGAGTTACTGTTTATTTAAATCCACAATCTAGGTATGTATATTGATATCTAACTATATACATTAGCATTGTCTTAAAGGTAGTTTTGTTTTCGGTTACCAGATGAAGGTCTTTCGGATGGAGACTTGTTAAGTCAGTACTCCTTTCCAAGTAGCAAAAAACAAGTTGTTGAAAAGTGCCTATCACCACAATCTCCTTCAGAAGAGGAACAACACTCATTAGTGAGCCACTCGGTCAAGGATGAAAATCCAAGGCCTCATCATAAGATGCGGAATCGGTTTGCTACCATTTTGCAAAAGAGAAATCAAGATTCAGGTGCCGTTGTTGTTCCTGGAACCAGAAGCCGGTAAAGTGATCAGTTTTTGTTTTTGTTGAAAGCTGTTTTGGTGTCATTAATCCAGACCTTCTGACTGATCTTTATGTAATCAATGCATTGTCCTGAGGGCAGTTCTGTAACAAGATTGTTTGCAAGTACATAATTCCGAAGTGTACTTTAGGACAAGGAGGGATACCAGTCTTTTTGTTTTCTGTAAAAACATCCATAATTTTCCATAAATTAAGATTATTTTCTTGAGTGCAACCTCTGGTTACTACTGGTCACTCTGAAACATATAGGCCCAGGGGAATAAAAGCCAGTAGTTGCTCGAAACTCTCTTCCTCGGTTTCTTCATTTGTGTAGTTGTGCCAGCCTGACTAAATTCACTTGACTTACGCTAAAGTCCCTTTTATTAGAACTTTTAGGTTAGACAAAATGGGCACACGATCCCACCATTCCCACATAACTTTTCAGAGAAATCAGGTTTGCTCTGATAAAGAGCAGCCATTGAGTGCACTGTTCAGAGAGACACGGTCCAAATTTGGAAATGGTCCCCCTGTTTTGGCAAGTACTAAAATTCTGCTCGTTATTTCTCACAGATATTAACCTTATTATGCAACATTAGTTAGAATTAGGTGGACTGTGAATAATCTGTAATATACTTGATACTGGGTAAAAAATGCTGAGAAAATATTTTCCAAAGCTTAGATTGATCTCTTGTTAATAATCCAAACAGTTAATCTTTCTCTTTTTACCTCCCTAAGAAATGAAATGAGTGTTTCCATTTTGAATATTTTCAATGTATTCCTGTTGTAGTTCAGTTTGTTAATTTTGTGATTTTGTTATGCAGTCAGTACAGTAAATGGTTCGGCCTTTAATTTTCAGATACGCAATTAACTTAAAGACAGCTGTTTCAAAAAAAAACAGAAGCTTGTTACTGTATTGTTCATATAGCTTTTATCAAATATATTTAGATTGATATCTTAGATCCATATTTTCCTCTTTGTGAAATGTTATCTTTGGACATCACTTCACTTTGCATTTGATTTTTCTCCCATATTTCTTTTGTAGGTTCTTCTGTAGTCCCAAAGAAACTTGCGTTTCATCTGATCAAAAAACTGGAACCAAAGCATTATCTGATGCAACAGAAAGATGCAAGGATTTGAATTCAATTAGTTGTTCTAATAGCGAGGAAAATGACATCTTTACAAATATTAAGAAAAATGAATGTGAACTTTTGAACACCAGTCCTAAAGCCAATATGGCTCACTCAGATTTGAATTTAGTGGCCAGAAAAAATATAAGTGCTTTCAGCTGGTCTGGAGATCTGGGAGAAAAATCAAGGAAGCCCAATCCTGCTGCTGGTTTATCTGTATTGCAGCAATTCTGCAGAAAGGTAGAATCTTCACCCGTAAGTGGATATATTGACAGAAAAGTACAAAGCAATCAGAGTGCAATCGAGAACAAGCCAAGCCTTCTAGAACTATGTGAGGAATCCATAGATGATGACTCTGAAATGATGGCCTCCCCACAATCTCCTCTTGGTGTTAGTTCTTCTCTGGACAGTTCATACAGTGGTTTTGATTCCTTGAGCTCTTCTCAAATGTCCCGGAATTCTGACTTGGATGTAAGATGCTTTATGCTTACATTAGATTAAGAATTTAATTGAAATGAGAAATTACATCAGTTTGTCTAATAATACACTTATCATTGTTCCTCTTTTATGAAAGGAAACCAGTAACAAAGCAACATCATGTGATCGGGTTTGCAGTCCTGTCACTCTGCCAGAATTACCTGAAAAAGTGATTGTAACTGTAAAGCACAGGGTAAATGTACTGTTTCTTTCTTACTTTCCAGATCCATATAATCATTCTTTGGCGAACAGGTTTATTCCTAATTCTATAAAAATTTTAAATGATAGAATTTGAAAGCTCTTGAAAAGTAGTCTAGCTTGCATAGGTTCTCACTGATGGGAAGGGATGCCAAAATCCACTCCAAAGTCCAATCCCCTGAAGACACTCTCTCTTGAGTTCTTCGATCACTTTTTAGCTGATTATTCCAGTGTCATGTACATTGAACAGATTACTCTGTTTGATTCTGTGATCTGAAGGACATCGTTTCACTCGTTAGAGATGGTGACCTAGAAATTTGGGCTCAAAATGTATGTTTCTTTCTATTCTTTTTAAGAAGAGGTACAATGTAATTCTCCCGGGGAGAAGTTTACGTATTTGGTAGCCGATGCTTAAACAGGTATATTTTGCCCTCAACCCTTGGTTGTAGCATTTCTTTTAATGCAAATCTGTGACCAGAGGTGGATTTAACTATAACTGTAGATTTACGAAATGAACGTTTTGTTTAGGTTCCTGGGTTGCAAAAGCTGATCCCTGGATCTTTAAGAATGTCCACTAAACTGAAGCTTCCAGGACCAGCCAAAGCCAGTGGTTTAAACAAAAGGTCATTGTCACTACAGAAAAGGACATTTGCCTCAAATAATGAGAACACGCCTGAACTGCAAGCAACCATCCACGATTTATGGCAGAAATTTGGATTTAAGGGGTAAGTACTGCTAGCTGAAATGCTGCTTGTTTTAGGACATTGCCTGTTTCATGCTTGCATTTCCTGTCTGTTAAGACTGAGCCGTGATACATGATTTGATCTTATAGACTGGCATGACAGCCAAGAGCTGTGTGCATCCTATGAAACCTTGATGAAATGAATAAATTAATGGGGCACTTTTCAGAGGAGGAATAAAAAAGAATGAATAATTGAAGGAGAGACTTGCTTTCTAATGGCAAAACTTGCTTTTGTTGAGAGCTTCCCATGTAATGGTGGTTTCTGACTGACGTTGGTGACTGTTTACTTCTGTTTTTATTCATTTGGCTCCAATCATTAAGAAGAAAACTATGAATCTGAACCTGGGGTGTAGCCTCTTCCGGTCTATTCTGTGGATGAGGTGCTTTGATAACTACATGATCTAAATCTTGTGTACAACTGACATGTGGTAAATGTGTTGGCTATCAGCATGGTTAGCAGTAATTAATCCTCCCTTTCGTCATGCCACAAATTTCTCCACTCCCTAGCAATGTGGGCTGTCCGGTCCAGCTAGGTGAAATGTATCTAATATGCACCTGGCTTCTTCGTCCTAAAATTACAATAAATTTAATGTACTCAACATGTAGTTTTGGCTGATCTAATGTTGCAAATTACACATTTTTGTGTTCTCCTCCTGCCTGATTTGAGTTGAACTTTGTAGTTAACTGGTTCAGCCCCATATTTCAGTCCTGCTGATGAACTTTGTTTGTTTGCTGCAAGAGTCTGCATGACTGCTGGTTAATAGGGCTATCATGATTTTTGTGATGTCAAAGTTTTCTTCACTTGGTTTCTTGGACTACACTAGTTTTAGAATATGCAAGAAGCTTTATACAACTGAAAGATGAAACTGTTCTACTGTATCATTGTTTCTACCCTACAACACCTACTGCAAATGTGTGTACATCAAAAGTGCACACGTATTTCAGCTGCTCCTACTTGCTTGTAAACTACAGTCGCTCAGTAATTTTGTGAAGCTTCTGTACTTTTTCACTGTTTCCCCTTCATTTTCTGTTAAATTTCAACATGGAAAATCAGGCAGGACAGGTGACAGAGGTGTCAGTGAGGGAGCACTTCGCTGCCAGTGACCACAATTCCAGTAGTTTTAAAATAGTGACGGAAAAGGATAGATCAGATCTAAAAGTTAAAGTTCTAAATTGGAGGAAGATCAATTTTGATGATATTAGGCAAGAGCTTTCAAAAGTTGATTGGGAGCAAATGTTTGCAGGTAAAGAGACATGTGGAAAAAGGAAAGCCTTCCAAAATGAGATAATGAAAGTCCAGAGATAGTATGTTCCTGTTGGGTTGAAGGGCAAGGCTGGTGGATGTAAGGAATACTGGATGACTAGAGATGTTGAGGTTTTGGTCAGGAAAAAGAAAGAACTATATGTCAGATATAGACAGCAGGGATCACATGAATCCCTAGAAGAGTATGGAGGCAGTAGGAGTATATTTAAGAGGGAAATCAGAAGGGCAAAAGGGGACATGAGATAGGGTTAAGTAAAATCCAAAAGGATTCCACAAATACATGAAGGACAAAAGGGTAACTAGGGAGAGGAGTGTGGAGTGGCAGATAGCGTTTAATTTAGATTAATGTGAGGTGTTGCATTTTGGAAAGGCAAATCAGTGCAGGACTTATACACTTGATGGTAAGGTCCTGGGGAGTGTTGCAGAACAAAGAGACCTTGGAATGGAGGTTCATAGTTCCTTGAAAGTGGAGTCACAGTTAGATAGGATAGTGAAGAAGGCGTTTGGTATGCTTGCCTTTATTGGTCTGTGCATTGAGTACAAGAGCTGGGAGGTCATGTCCTGTACAGCTGCAACATTGGTTAGGCCACTTTTGGAATATTGCATGCAATTCAGGTCTCCCTGCTATAGAATGGAAGTTGTGAAACTTGGAAGGGTCAGAAAAGATTTACGAGGATTTTGCATGTGTTGGAGGTTTTGAGCTATAGGGAGAGGCTGAATAGGATGGGGGTATTTTCTCTGGAACTTTGGAGGCTGAGGAGTCACCTTGCAGAAGTTTATAAAATCATGAGGGCCATGGATAGGATTAATAGACCAGGTCTTTTTCCCATGGTGGGAGAGTCCAAAATTAGAGGGCGTAGGTTTAGGGTGAGGGGGGGGAAAGATTTAAAAGCAGCCTAAGGGGCAACATTTTTCATGCAGAGGGTGGTGCACGGAATGAGCTTCCAGAGGAAGCAGTGGAGGTGGGTACAATTACAACAATTAAAAGGCATCTGGCTGGGTATATGATTAGGAAGGGCTTTGAGGGATGTCAGCCAAAAGGTGGCAAATGGGACTAAGTTTATTTAGGTTGTCTGGACAGCATGGATGAGTTGGACTGAAAGGTCTGTTTATGTGCTGTATGACTCTGACTCTATCTCACCTTTCAGAAAATTGAAATTAAATACTTTCTTTCCATTGGAAATAATGCAGTTTTTCAGCAAATACTGAGAAATTTTCAAATTTGGGCCATGATAAATTATATAGACAAAGTTATATGTACACATTTATTTCTCTATTTCAGTTTCTAACCAAAGATTTTTGTTCTTCATAGGGAGTCCAGGAAGCTTCAATTCAGTCAAAAATCTCACCCAATTTCTCCTGTAAAGGACACCTTGCAAATATTGACCCCAGAGACTGATCAGAGTATTTTATTGAAATCAGAATGTTGTTCTGTTCAAAGGGCCATACAGTGGTGAGGAAATCTATGAAGATATTTAAACTAGTTTCAATTTAACTAGGAATATTTAACCATAATGAATTTTTTTTATTTTTGCCAGGATAAAAATATAAAGTTGGTGTAGATCGCAAGGTGCCACATATCTGCTACTGGTAGAAAATGTGCTGGAGATGTGTAATAGCAGTTATTAATATTAAATCTTTTACAATGTATTTTAATGACTGAATTGATTGAAGACTTGAATGTTATTGTTTTGAACACAGCCTTGTGAAAGGAGGAAACTGGATGGGGGAGCAGGTAAATCTGTCCAACAGCCTCCCCTCAAGTTACCCCTGTGGAGCCTCACATTCCCTCCCCACTGGGAGACCCATTGACTTACCTGGTGCTGGACTCCGGGACTACTCCAGGTGGCTTTGCTGCCACTACATAGTTGCTGGCCAATCTACCCAAATGAAGGGTATTGAGGGGCAACCATCCTCAGTGGGGATGAGTCACTGCTAACTCTTTGGGTGAAGGCACAGGAAACTCTGGCACCCATTAAATTCCGTACTTGAACACATAACCTGGATAAGCATTTTTAGGTGGAACATTAAACCAAGATCTGTCTACTTTCTTGGGTCAACATAAAACACTGTTCGGTACTATATTGAGGAGATGCAGCCCGGTGTTGTAACCAATATTACTTCCTCAATCAATATCATCTAAATGCAATTACCTAATCATTGTCATTGCTGTTTTTGGAATCTTGTTGTGCACTAACTGACTACCACTTTATTTGCATTATAACTGTAACTTTAAAACAAAACACATCTGGAAAAGGTTTTCATACATCACAAGTTGAAAAATCCAGAATAAGAGCAAGGCAGCTAAGCAACCCAGTTTAGGATGTGTTTTTCAAGATGCCACCAGAGGGGAAATATTTCCAGTAATACACACAGTCTGTCACAGATAATGGTAAATGCTGCTAAGTTGCCAATATTTGGAGTGAGGGATTGTCCATACTACTTGTGGAGTTTACACAGTCATTCCCACTGCTGCTAGTGCTCCAAATTTTTCCCTAGGATGTGAATAGGCTAGATTCTGAGCAATGGCAGTCTGATCACATTGCATCAGTTGGAAAAGCCCAATAAAATGTCACAGTTGTTGCTTTACTCCAGATAAAGTGAACGTGATCATGTGAAATAGACCTTTAAATATTTTACAGAAGAGAAATGGATTCATGCACAGGACAGCAGTTTTTATCAGAAGTTGACTTTCTTGTATTTTCATACAAGGAGTCAGTTTTGTGTCTACAGTAGTTCATTGACTTGGTAAAATATTCTGAAAATAAAATCCTGAAACACATTGTGTTTGATTTTATTACAAACACACATACACTGTTCAATGTCTATTCTGTTGTGTTCCTGGGCCTTGTACAAGGTGTTCTAAAAGATTTCAAAAACTAAATACTGAATAATCATGATTTTCACAGAAGAGTCAACAGTCACTGTTCAATGTCAAGTCTTGCTATCATTCTTAAATTGAGTTAATAACAATAAAATTTGGCCGTTCAGTCATCGTAAAGCAGTGAATCTGAAGAACTTAATGACATGGCGTATGGTAGTCAGCAAAGATCTACAAAAGACCATTGTCAGGAAAAGGTTATGGGGGGAGGGGAGGATTCTTTTAGGTTTGGTGGGCATTTGGATACTAACTGGCAATGTCTGACAGAAAGCGCAAAAGTGATGAAAGAACAGGATCCACTGCAGGGTCAGAAAAGAGTCAGAAAAGTCAGGGTCAGAAAAAAGTGAGTTGATCTTTATCTGGAAGAGAAAAAGAGGCCAGCTAGGAGAGCAGAGCCTGGAGAAGAAAACATTATAGATGAAGCGGAGGTAAAAGCAGAAGTGGGCAATATAATGAAGTTCAGATTCTGTGTTCTTTGTTTTGGACTGCATATGGAGTTGGGTCCTCAATATGGAATTGAATAGCACACTAAGATGTTGAACAGAAATCTAGCCTGAGATAAGGTTAGACTTAATGGAAAGGATAGAAGGTTTGGGATGAACGATTGAATACAATGGCTTTGGTTTCCATTATGTTTAACCGGAAACAATTGTGTCTTATTTAAGTAAGTTGGTGGACAAGCAATCACATGTATGTGGAGATAGTAGAGGGTTAAACTGGTTGTACATGTGCCTGGCTCAATGTCTTTTGATGATTTCACCCTGGGATCACAAATGGGGAAGGGGTCAAGAATTAATGTTTGGAGAGATCCTGTTAGTGATTGGTTAGGGAAGACAAAGTATTCCTGTTGATCTGTGATTAGTCGAGTTGAAGGCTGGAAAGAAGTTGAGGAAAAATTCAGCATGGTCAGAAAGAATATTTGTAGCTGATTAAAGCTATTTCAGTGATGTAATAAAAAGTTAGATTGTAATATGGGGTTTCTTAAAAAAATGGATGTAAATTTTGATGGTTGCAACATTCATGTGGTTCACAAAATGGTCTAGGATCAATTTCTTGAAGTACGATAGTATAATGTGAAGTTTTCTTTTCCTGCCTGTGTCAACATGTGCAAGAGTACTAATTAGAATGGGTGTCTCTTGCTCACTAAATTGTTCCTTGTAAATAGCAGTGGTGAATTAAATTATTTCCTATATAAAAGCTCTTTGTAGAAATGATCTACAATGTTCTTCCTCAAAGTGGAAAATGTAAGCCACTCCTACCTTGCCAGCTTCTGGAGGCAATCTAGTTTCTTTCAAACTAAAAGTAAAGTGCAGTGGATGCTAGAGAACTGAAATATAAATAGAGATGGAGAAACTCAGCATGTCTGGCTGCATTTGTGAACAGAGTTTATCTGCAGATGCTAGATCTGTTGAGCTCCTCCAGCACTTCAGAAGAAATTTAAAACGTTGTGTTGCACTTGTCTGGAGATGGTCCTATGCTCCAAATAATGTCACTTTCCAGGATTTTTTACAAGTTGCAGCAAATGTGGGTGTCAATAATTACTTCTCCCTGTTAGTAAATATGGCCAAATGCTTTACAAAAAAATGCTTGAAATATGCAGACATTTCAAATTGAAACTTGTAATAAAATTTATTGCTATAAATTTTAGTTTTACTATAGATTTGAAGTTTGTGATCCTTGCTAATGTAAGGTCAGATGGCCAAAAACTTGGTCAATGAACAAGGTTTTAATAAATGTCTTAAAAGAGGGAAGTGAGGCAGAGAGTATAAGAATAGTAGTTTGGAACTTTAGGGCCTAGGCATAACCACCCAGAACTAAAAAATTAATGCAGATAACTGAGAGGGTTTTGGTGCATGAGATTACAGAGGGACAGGCAAATCAATGGGAGGCTTTACAAATTTGGATGAAAATGTAGGGGTTAAAGATTTCATTTAATCAGGACCCAGTTGGGGTCAATGAGTACAGGTGCATAGGTAACAGGACATGCTGAGAGTTGAGGCAGAATTTTGGATGACCTCCAGTGTGCAAAGGGTAAAATATGGGATACCAGCCAGGAGTGCATTGGAATACTTGGGCCTGGAGGTAGCAAAAGCAAGAATGTGTTTTTCAACAACATTAGCTACGACTGGTGATATTTCAGAGATGGAAATAGGCAGTCTTAATAATAGTTCAAATGAGAATTCAAATGCTCACCTCTGATTAAATCTGAACAGACTAGCTTTATCTGTGACTTATTTGGGAGATCGATAGATGCGGTAGCTAGAAATGACAGGAACCAAAGCCGGTTTCCCCATTGTTTAATTGGATGAAATTTCGGCTCGTGCAGTCTTGAGTGTTAGGTGAGGTCTGATCATTTAGCAACAGGGAGGAGTTGAGAGCTGGCAAGGTAGGACACTATGGATTTGAAAACTCATGGTCTGGATGATGTTGCCAGTTGAGCTCAAAGCTTTAACTTTGTTTCACTCAACAGGTGTTGCAAGAACTGTTGACTTTCCCCATGCCTTGTTTTTATTTTGAATTTCCAGCATCTGATGTACTTTGGCAACATCATCCGGAGCCATAATAAAAGTAAAGGACAGTTGGTGGATGGATAATAGGAAGATGGGGCAAGGATACAGTTATTTAACCTAAAATGTTCACAAAAAATGCAACAACAGCAACACAAGCACACTTCATAATCTTCCAGTTTCCCTGTTGTGTTTAATTTAAAATGCCAGCAGATGGTGCTGATATAGTTTTCTTAAAAGATTTGCCTATAAATGTTCCTTTCAGGCACCAGAACATAGCTTGGTGATCCTGGAGCTCCAGGTCCACAGCACCACCTGCTGTTGGGAGTAGGGTATTCAATTCTAAACTTCTCAAAATTTGACGTTGAATTTGATTTGTGATGTGAAGCCAGTGTATGTGAACCTTTCATTTCAAGAAGTGCTACCTAAATGCAAACGTTATTACAATACTTGACCAAGATCAAGGATTTCTTATCGGACTTGGTTATGGTTTGGTGACCAAGGGGCAATAGGCGAAGCTGGAGTTGAACAGTAGTAAAACAAGCAAGGCAAAAGCCACATTTGCCACTGCTGTATTTTTAGATTGAGTATGGATTTGTGTAAGTAAGTGAGTCTTGACGTACTCTGTAGCTGTAGAGATGTGACAAGCCCCAGTGTTGATTAGACTGCCCTTGATAATGTGTTTTGAATAACCTTTAGCCTCCACATTGCTGTGTCAACTTCCATAAACGGAAGGGTGAACATTACTATTAAATTGTGTCTCGGGTATAAACTGACATGAATGTATTTTCTTCATGGACAAACAAAAACCACAAAGTTACTACTCCTGCACTAACCTTTGAAATAGCAATTGGCACATAAATGGTGCCTTTCACCTTGTGAAATGTTTGGTTGCAGCACAAAACTTAAGTAATTTTTTTTTAAAAATTCAACAATTTGTCAAAGTTTTGCACCTTACATTCGACAGGACATTTGATACTTAAGAATTGTCCTGATAAGTGCAAGATGAAAAGCTTAGACAAAATATGCCGTTTTTCAACAATATTCCCAGTGAAATGTCTGGAAATTACATAATCATATGATACATATGTTTAACTATATGATACAATATGGATGACATAGAGCTCTGCAGTGGAATTGCCCCTACCTCTGAGCCAGGAGATTTGGATTCAAGTCGTTGACTCTGGCAACTATCTGAGACTGAACAAGATTCTCAAGTCAGTATCTAGTCAAATCAGAAATAAGTCCCCAAATATTTCACTTTCACATTACAAAGCAGTTTACTTCATCCCTAACTTTGGCTGTCTCCAACCTTGCCTCAGCTCATCTATGTTCATGTTACTTCTTGACTTGACTCATGCATTCTAATGTTGACTTGGTATACTTAGTATTTTCCATCTTTCATAAACCTTAGCTTGCATGCCCAATTTCCTTTCACCCATCACACCTCTGAACTCCTGGAAATACTTTCTTCCAATTAAACTACACTTTTTAAAACTTCTCATCCTGGTTTTCAAATTCTTCTATTGCTTTGCTCATCCCCACTTCAGTAGATTCCTCCAGCTCTACAACCTTCCAAGATGTCTGTTCTCCTCCAATTATGGTCCTTTGCTCATTTTCTATTTTTCAGAACATGAATAGACCTGCCCTGCTATTTAGTACAATTATGGGCTGATCTATTCAATGCCTGTTATTCACTATCCCAACCATCCTGTACACCACTGGTAATAAGAAATCTATTAATCTCTGCAATAAACATACTCAAAGACAGAGCTTCCATAGGCTTCTGTGATAGAAAATAAATATCGATCACTCCACCACTGGACGTGATCTGTTCTTCAAGCTGTTGAATCTCCTCCATAAATCTTTCCATTCCTATCTCCTGCTTTTTAAAGTCAAAACCCTCACCCAGTTTTTGCCATTCACCATTCATATGGTCATAGATGGCTTGGTGTCAAATTATGTTGTATCATATGACTTATATAATATGTTATCACATACAAATAAACCCACCACACAGAGGAGTAACTGCTGAGGATCTATGATGAATGAAAGCATCCATGGATATCGTTATCTCATTCTAAACTCCTTTGCTCGTCCACGTAGCTTCGATCTCCCAAAGTGTCAACAACCCCTTTGAATTCGTTCTGAATTGGCTAAGGCCTCTGTATGGCTACAACATCAGTGGGGCTGCCAAGACCATCCAGGGTGCAGCTTTGGTCAGTCCAGCAATGGCATGTTATCAAGCATTGTCCACCAACTTGAAGGTAGACTTCGGGACTCCATCTAGCCACTGACAATGCTGTGTTTTCACACTAATCATATTCTAGTGCTCAATAAACAAAATAATAATCCTGAGAGGAGAAGAATATTGTTCATGGATATTTTAAAGCAGAAAGGAAACCTTTCAACCCACGTTGTGGAATCACCCTTATTTTATTTAGTGGTATGAAATGGTAAACATAATCCATCAATCAACACTGCCCATGCATTGCCACCTATATTGAGACCAATGTTGGGTTCCACTAATTGCTCAGCCCATTGTTATATAATGCCCTGCTATTCAATGGTCCTTCTAAAAACAAATGATCTTCCTTGATATCTAGCAGTTGAAATTGCTTTTGCGGCGATTGGGATGGGAGGGCCAATCTAAAATGAGTGGTAGTGCATCTGCAGCTTGTTTTGTGCACCACCCAATTTTATTAACAGTGCTTAAACAGACTGTTGATGTGATATCACTGCTTTGCATCAAGTGGGTTGATAAAGCCAAGTGACTGCCATATTTGCAAGATCAGCAACTCGCCATCAAAGGAAGGCTTGGCACTTCATTTCAGAGTAAAGTTAAGAATCAATCTCATTGCTGCAGAGTCAATGCATATTGGACTATATGTATATTAGCGTAGTAAGTGCTATGCAAATGCATCCATGTGAATTGAAACAGGTGGCTGCTGGAGGACAGGGGCTGTTATCATGCAGTCATAGTTGGTGACTCCAAAGAGATACCCTGAAACCACAGCATCACATCACGTAGAATTACACAATTGTGGATTACAGTACCGGGAAGCCAAAGCAATGATTTCATCGTGTGCGTTGCTCAATACTTCACCATAGCCCAGCAAAGGTGCTCAGAATGTTTACTTGGCAGTGACATGTCATGAAACTTCACAATAAACATGAAGCAGGATGTAGAGGCAATTCATGATGTAACAAAATAGGAGAAGGAACTGGCAAAGTTTTCAACTTGCTCTTCTCTCAGGCATCCCATGTTGGCAAAGATAACTTGCTTCCACGCCAGAAATGAGTTCTCGGTTGACTTAAGAGTCCATGCACAACCAGCAGTCTCCTGTTACAGGTGGTGGTTGTGAGGATGGATGCCCGGATTGCTGTTCATTCCTTTCTTTATTGATGCTTCACTTCAGCTTGCTATCGGCAATGAGTCTTGAGGTGTGCAGATCAGTCACAGATGCTTTTCTTCGGCTTTGGGTAATCTTGGAACAAGGTTTCCCAGGTGTTGATGGGAATTCTGTGCTTTCTTTTTCTGGGGACTTTGTGAGTGTCCTTGAAGCATTTCCTCTACCCTCTTGGGGCTTACTTGCTGTACTGAAGCTCCAAGTAGAGCACCTTTCAGGAGTGTCATGTCATGCATATGAACAATGTGGCCTGCCCAGAGTTGTTGATTGATAATGGCCAGTGCTTCACTGTTGGCCGAACTGAAAACACTTACATTGGTGCACCTACCCTGGCAATGAATTTGCAGCATCTTACAGAGGTGACACTGTTGGTACTTCTCCTGGGTTTTGAGGTACCTGTGTAAAAGTCCATATCTCTAAGTCATATAGCAGGGCAAGTTATCAATATTGCTCTATAAATCATCAGCTTAGGACCAGGTCTGAGATACACACATTCTCAGGTGACTGAAGGCTGTACTTGTACCCTGAAGGCAGTGTTGGACCTTGTTGTGGAAAGTGGTCCAAGATGTCTAAGGCCTTGTCATTGTTGGTGATAACTGTTGGGCAGTGCAGTGTAGTAACAGCAAGTTTTTACAGGTTTGTTGTCTCATGAACATTTAGTTTAAGGCCCATGCTTTTGTAAGCCTCAGTGAAGATGTTGACAAGGGCTTGGAGCTCAGCTCGCGCAGACGTAATCAGTGTATGCACACTGTAGTTCAATGACACAGGATGAGATGATATTGAAACTGGCCTGCAGGTGGCAGAGGTTGAACAAGTTCCCATTTCTTCTGTTGATTAGCTCCACTCCAGTTCAACAAAGATTGGGAAGAGTATTATAGCAGTGACGTAACCTTGCTTGACCCTGGTCCAAACTTAAATTGGATCTGTTACTCAGGAACACTACTTACATGCCATTATGGAGCAGGATGAAGACAACTTTTGGTGCAGCTGAACAGAGGAAGGCACCCCATAATCCCCCACAGTTGACAATTCTCAGGTGACTGACCCAGAGAAATGCAAGAATTGTTCAAATTTCTAACAAAGACGTTACTCAAATGTACTATTTTCACTTCTCCGGCTAAATGTACTCACTTGGCATTTTATAGCTATCATCCTTCTAACTCTGACCTTGTAGCTACACGTGGACAGCCTCTTTAATGTGTAAATACTTCGGGCAATTTGGCAACTTCAGAATTCCAGAGTTCCAATTGCCTTATGACTTTAGTTTCCCTTAAGCTGAAGTTATATTCCTGCTACATATGAATCATGAAATTAAACATTTTCCCAAAAAGCATGATTAAAATATATAGATGAATTTAGTTATCTTTGTCCATTCCATTTTTCCAGCATTTGTCATTAAATTCAGTTGGTAACAAACTATAAAAGCATCAGAGCTTCAAAGTCTGTTCTGTTTATCATTTAACTAAGTTGCACATGGCTGTCAATCACAGAAATATATCCAGATTGGAGGTACGGGAAAGAGACTTTCTGTATGCATATAAAGACAAATCAGTATTGACACATCTCACTCTTCAACGTTGAATTAACCTTAAGTATGAGCATGTCACCAACAATGATCAATCTTGAACATTAGTTATATAAAGTTTCATTTTCAGTTGGAACATTGACATTAATATTATGGTGTAGCTGAAATTTGATTTGCGTATTAATAAGCATGTTATAAGGCCTTCCAATAAAAAAAAACAACTTGCATTGAGATAGTGCCTTTAACATATAATAAAACGTATTTAAGCATTTCATAGAAGTTTTATTTGTTATGTGTAGGTGCCTTTAAACTTGAAGTGGTCAAATATACATTAGGACATCCAATCTTCTGGTCTAACCAGAAGAGTCTTTTTGAGTAAACAGTGTGAAATTTATTGCATTACTGCAAATATTTACAGATTACATGATTAAGACCTTCATTACGACAAAGATTTTGGAGCACACTAGCCCCAGGTCTGTCTCCTGGAAGCTGTTCACTTTATCTGAGGAAATCCCCACAACATCATCACAGTGGGTGGTGCTTAATGTGCTCAATAACGTTGTTACCCTTTCAGACACATATACAACATCATCAAAATAAAATTTGACACCAAGCCACGTGTTAAGACAGATTACCAGAAGCAATAAATACTAAACTCTGGAAAAAAAACAGAAGTTGCTGGAAAAGCTCAGCAGGTCTGGCAGCATCTGTGAAGAAAAAGTCAGAGTTAACGTTTCGGGTCTGGTGACCCTTCCTCAGAATTAGAACTTTGAATACTAAACTCTATTCCCTAGCAACCGACTCCATACGTCCTGCTGGAAACAGTGTGAGATTATGCCAGTCTGTTCACATCTTTAGTGTCACATGTAATTTCAAGATGAGCTTCAAATCTTGTAATCAGTTCATCACTAAGACTGCCTGTTTCTACTTTTTGCATCAAGACCCATTCTCCTATCACCCCCGTGCTTGACCATTGGTTCCTGCTCGAATGATGTTGCATTCTTGATACACGATTCCTCCATGGCCTCACTGTTACATTTCTCTGTAATCTCCTCCAGCCCACAACCTCTCAGATATCTGTTCTCTAATTTTGGTCTCCTCTCCATCCCCAATTTCATTTAATTGTTGGAATCCAAGGTCTGTAATATGCAGCATGCAACTCTCTGCCACTCTACCATACTTTTGTCCTTTAAGACATTCTTTAATATGTACCATGTTGACCAAGCTTTAGGTCATCTGACCTAATATCCCTTGTGTGGCTTAGTGACATATTTTGTTTTGTAATGCTTAGGCAAAGTATGATGGGAGATTACATTATTAAAGGTGCTATATAATTATAAGTTGTTGTTGAGGTAATTTAGTAACAATGCCTTTAGTAAGAAGAAGGGACAGAGCTACAAAGCTGTAGGGAGGGAATTCCAGATTTTAAAGTGTAGGCAGCTGAAAGCCTGGCCACCAATGGTGATGAAAATAGGTGACGCACAAAAAATACCAAAGTAGTAGGAATGCAGAATTGTGGGGCTGGACAATAGTGAAGAGTGAGGCCATGGGGACTTGAAAATCAGGGTAAAAACTTTTAAATGAAGATGTTGTCAAATTGAGAGCTGGTCAAGGTCAGAAAGCAACATTGTAATAGGTGACTGGGGTTTGTGGAGTCTGAGGAAGGGTCACTCAACCTGAAATGTTAACTCTAATTTCTCTCCACAGATGCAGCCAAACCTGCTGAGGCTTTCAAGCAGTTTCTGTTTTTGTTTCAAATTTATGAGGGATGAATGCCTTCCAGGGTGAGTCAGAATGATCAAGTCTAGCAGTAACAAAGACATGGGTGAGGATTTCAGATGCAGATGGGCTGAGGCAGTGCAAGAGCTGGGCGATCTTATAATGGTGAAAATGAACTATTTCAGGTGATGACACAGATGTGAGGTTTAAAGTTAACTTTTGAGTCGGATATGACACTAAGGTTGTGTGGTTGTGAGGTAAGGTTGAGTCAGTCGCAAGTAGTTACCTGAGATAGAGATGGAGTTGATGGTGATGAAAAAATGATGGCAGGGATCAAAGACAGTAAACGGAGTTTTTAACCACTAACAGGAGCAGGCAGAGCAGTGTCCACATGTGGAATTTTGCACCCCAGTTGGTGTGCAGATGTCCTGGTTCTATCTAGCCCTGGCCTATTTTCTGGAAGGTGGGCGGGGGTGGACTGGAATTGTGGGGCAGTTGACCTGCAAGCAGCAGGCTATTGACACTATGAACAGCTCAGTAAGAGAGATTGGTCTCAGAAAATCCTCTAAGTTCTAATTAAGTCTCTACGGGTGATGGTGCAGGTAGCCAACTGATAGCAGACCCAGAGGGCTAGCTTTCCAAAGTAAACTTGAGGGCTATCAATGTCTGCCTGGGATGCACTGCTGCCCGAGTCCACCTCCAATTCTGAGGAAGTGTCACTGGACCCAAAACGTTAACTCTGACTTTTTCTTTGCAAATGCTGCCAGACTTGCTGAGCTTTTCCAGTAACTTCTGATTTGTACTGTTTTGTAAGAGGTTCTCCCTCCCACCCACCCACCGCACCTCTCCACCACCCCCCCCCAGACTGTAACCATAATGATGACCTGTTCCAAAGGCCATTTTTACTTTTCGATGCACCTTTCCTGGCCTCACCTATCCTGCTGCAGCTTTCAAGCAGGAGGGTCTCCTATTGGCTCTTCAGATTCAGGAGTCCTCCTGTCATCATCACCTCTCTCCAGTCATTCAGGGAAGGTCACAGGGAATGTCTGTTCTCCATACAGTGCATACCTCGGACCCCATTTGGGTCTGACAGCAGAGGAATTCATTTGTCCACAGGTAAAATACCCCTGACAGCTCTTTTTCCCCAAAGTACCAAAAGCATCAATTAAGAGAATATAACTTTCAACTGAGTCACAGTGAGCTTCATTTGCAGCTGTAGTGTCAGTTTGCCTTCGTTGGATCCAGAGAACCCGATGCAGGGTTTGTTGGGCAGGTCTGTTGTGTATGGACGTTCTCGGAGACATTGAAATGTAATAAATGTTGAGGGCTGGGCACACTCCAGACAGTCAGTTCCTTTCAATCTGACACAATAGGCTGAATTATTGGACCCACCCAATGTCAAGTACAGAGGCGGGAGGGCCCCGAAAATATCAGTGCTGGGCACTATGCCAAATTCCAGACACTGATCTAGGTGTCAACAGAAATCAGCAAGGTGGAGAGAGGGTGTGACAGGAATCCCATTCTCTTAATGGAAGCTACTTAAAAGCTTGTTAAGAGCTCGTCAAGGTTTGAGATGTGAATTTTTTTCAAGGGCCAAACAGCATGTCCACATCCTCAGAAAGAGAACATCTGGAACCAGAAAAAGAGAGAGAGAGACATGGGTACAGTTTCAGGAGCCAGTGAGGACTGTTTCAGAGTGTCAGCCTAGCCTAAGAAGAGATTGTGCAGGGAAATGAGGGTCACAGCATTCGGAAAGGTGGTGCCCTTGGAGCTGTCAGTGTGGCAGGGACAGTGGGTTCTCAGCACCCGGGATTTGAATGGTGACTGGAGTGCAATTGGAAAGGCTACCAAGGATAATAAAGTAGCCACTTGCCCAAAAGAAGGGTTACAGCTAGCAAAAGGGGCACAGATGTCAAATTTTGGGCACCGTAGTGATGAGGGGCAGCGTCCTCCACAGGAAAGGCAGGATGCTGGGCATCAGAAGTCCATAGGAGAAGGAAGGAAGAACAGGAAAGCAACTGAGATCAAGCTCTCAACAGAGGATCCACCACCAAACATGGAGATTTCCTGAGATGCCTGCGAACCAGTGTTGCAGGAGACTGCAACATTGCAGGCAGATAGATGCACCTTAGAATACTGAGTACAATGCCAGGCTAGGCTGTCAAAGTTACTGTGGCTTTGAATTTCCTTAGTTATGGCTCCTTCCAAAGTTTAGCTGCTGACCTTAATAGCATCTCAAAAATAGATGCACACCACAACTTCTTTCTGGTCACTGATGTCCTCTTAGCCAGAGCTAGACAGTACATTCAGTTAATGACAGTCTGACCCTTCAGGCAGTACTTGGCCTTGCAGTGAAAGGGGCATTGGGTTATAGGTGCATTGCCGGATTTCCCTTGGTGCAGGGTATCATCAATCAAATCTGTACGGCTACCAAAGCACCTAATAACTGATGAGTGGATGGCATCAATATGAAAGGCTTCCACTTCCCTAATGTTCAACTGACCTGTGACCACAAGTTTCTTCCAGGTGTGTGCTAACTTTCCTTGTAGCCGCCGTGACTCTTTCATCTTCTATCAATCCAAGCAGCTTCAGATCTTTAAACTGTGTGTTGGTCGATCCTAGGGGACAAGAGAATTCCCTTGAAGAGATGTCTATTGACCTACTGTGTACAATGTAGTCAGTAGGACAACAACCTAGGACTTCTGAAGATATGATTCCTAGGCATGGACCCATCATGTGGTTCATGTTTATCTTCCTGAAAGGGTCTTGTTCATTTGCAGTGATCTACAGCACTCTCTATGATATAACCCTCCAAGGACCCAGGTGCCAAACTGTCCAGAGTTTCTGGGACTATCCTGTAATTTGACCCTTTGTACCATGTCCTGGGTCAAGCCTTCCTGGGATGTGTTTTACCCATATATCCATGTCATCATTTGTCTCTTCTGTGCATGAATAGGGCCCACTTATTCTCATGATTGTCTTGGGGGTGACTGTGGTTGGGCAGGATCTGGGCCATCAGGTGGGAGCTTTGGAAAGAGTGTGAGCTGTGGGCCTGCCCCCTTCCCCATATTCTGACCCTTTAGGCAGTACTTGGTACCCCATTGACCATTCACAGGATCGAGGCAGCACCTTACCACCCCCTATTCTTACAGGTACTCTTCCTGTGCCAAAATAAACTCTTTGCTGGAGCTGGTCATCCTACTGTGGACCTGGGGGATGTTGAGGGACTGAATGAAGTTAGCTTATCAGGAGATAAGGGGCAGTTGACACTGAACTGGGAGGAGGCCCTACTCCATAGCAAGGCAGTCTCCTGCCATCCTCTGGGAAGAGGACTCCCTCCCCATCCTTCATGGTCACCAGCATTAGACGTAGGTCTGCATCAATGAAGAGAGGAGCGTTCAGGCCTTTGCTTTGCCTATGACTATGTCACTTCACACTCACCCAGTGACAAGCTTTGTAGCAAGCTGCAGATCTCCCCTTTAGGATAACCAACAGCCTCAGAGATGAGTCACATGTTAAATCTGACCATTTTCTGTTCGCCCACCCCACCCAACTGGCTCAAAGCAAAGGATACCCATCTCCACAGGAGTTTTAATCAGTTTCTCACCAGAGGAGGTTTTTGATCCAAAAAAAACCTCATTTCCTCTGACATAACCTGTCTATCTTCTCTCCCACCTATCCGTTCCTCCCATCCCACTGACGAATCCCCAACATTCCCTACCTGCACTCACTTATTACCATATCACCTACCTTCCCCAGCCCCACCCTCCCCTCTCTATTTCTGAGCTCCCTTCCCCCTCCCCATTTCTGAAGAAAGGTCCTGACTCGAAAGGTCAACTTTCCTGCTCCTCTAAGGCTGCCTGGTCTGCTGTGCTCCTCCAGCTCCACACAGTGTTATCTCTGACTCCAGCATCTGCAGTTCTTGCTATCCCATTTCCTCTTTCCCATCTTTGTGGTGAAAATTTAGCTCAATGATTTACACTATCTATTTCAGATGCTGCACATCTGGAGTCAGGTTCTCTTTGTTCCTTACTAAGTACTGCTATTCTTTCCTAAGAGCCTATTCCTTTCAAATGTTCTGTGGTGAATAACAAGATTTCCCTATGTCAATATAAACATCCAATGTTAGTTTAGGTCATGTCTCAGTCTCTTTCTGATTCCATTATGAAGCATACCAGTAATTACAGTAACCCTAATATTTATGGGCAGAGCATAGGGGAGTTCAAAAATGGTGGAAGACCTCCACAAAGCCAGAGATGTGAAGTCCCTACTAATCCTAATGTAGGATTTCATTACCATTTCTAAAATTTGGTTTCCTGCCTGCCAGCTGGTCAAGTTGGTTGAGGAATTGGCCTTGGTGAGGTGCTGGGAATTGCGAGAATATGAAATATAACAAGATTATCTGGGATGGAAGGGTGACAATTGCAGTGGTGAGGTATTCAGAGGTGAAATCGACTGGTGGGTGGAGGGGGCCAAGTTTCTTTGAAGGATTAGTGGGAATCATCCTTCTTGTATCTGACTCACAAGGAGTGCCAGAAAAAAATATGTGGAGCTAACAGCTGCAGCTACTTTCATTGCCAGAAGTCAGGAAAAGAATACAGCAAGAGTGATTTTTAAATAAGGCTCCCAAGTCCACTGTGGGTGCTCAAGTGACCAAACTCATGCACTGTAATAATTATTGCCTGCGTATGCACAGTATTTTGACGACAAATATACATTAGGACATCCAATCTTCTGGTCTAACCAGAAGAGTCTTTTTGAGTAAACAGTGTGAAATTTATTGCATTACTGCAAATATTTACAGATTACATGATTAAGACCTTCATTACGACAAAGATTTTGGAGCCATTGTTTCCCATTTTAAATAGCCTGATAGCAGGTTCCTAAAGCATCTTCTCTATTCAGGACTCAGTCATTGTAATAAACTCCCAGATGGGTAGCAGAAACAGTTTCGGGTTGTCCTTGGAGCACCCCTGAAAACATCAAATGTCCCTGCTAACTCATGGGACCCTGGGGTGGAGAAGGTTTATTTGGATTGGCACAGAGTACATTGAGAGACTTCCTTGGAAACACACAGAGGCAAAGTCCTGGTACTGGAGCTTGCACTTCAAACCTCTATTCCACTTGTCTACACAACCCTTCGATCAGCACTATACCCCATGTGTGACAGAATCTGTGGGTTATGCATTTGAATTATCAGCAACCTTCAGAACCCATTGAACCAGAGTGGAAGCAAGCTTTCTTTTTTCTGATTGTCATCTGATTTTCTGATTTTCATCATTTTTCTGATGAAGGGTTTAGGCCCGAAACGTCAAGTTTTCCTGCTCCTGTGATGCTGCTTGACCTGCTGTGTTCATCCAGCCCCATGCTTGTTATCTTGGAAGCAAGCTTGTTTGATCCCATGAGACTGCCTAAGAAGGAAATATTTAAGTAACTATCCCCCCACTTCAAACCTTTCTCACCATCATGAGAATGTAGCCATTAATATTATGGTCAATATACATCTGATTGGATTTCTTTCAACTTCACAGTTACAATTTTTCAATTTAAGTCTGGAGACACAGTGTATGATTCTGTTGTTTTGTTAAGATGAATATTTGACATGTTGAATTCATAAGTTTTCTTAATTTTAATGAACAATGGTCTTCTTCCTTGAAAAGACTAACCTTGCAATTATCTATCCCAATCTAAGGACCCATGAAATATCTTCAGTGCTTCTCTGCCCATATTGGCAATTACGGTAGTTATTCCGAAGTTGTTTTTTATTAAATATGTATTGTGCAAAATAATTGTTGCAAATTCTGTTAAAACCTTTTCCATTACTGGCTAAATTACTTATCACCTCTGATTTTCTGGGAATGGTAAACTTTGATTAATAGATGTGAAATAATGCATATTGACTACACTTCCCTTAATGTTTTAGTTTGTATTTGATCTATTTTTAAGTGTAATCATTCCAAGGAGCAGAATACAGTTGAACAAAGACAGTATTTTGTCAGTTTGAGTTAAATTCATAGACCTCTTTAATAAATCATTGCATCAACTGGCTCTGTTTATTTACACGCCTATTAGTACAGTCTGTCATGTATTGATATAAACCCATTGTGAGCCATTCAATTGTCTGAACATTGCAATGTAGCTTTTAAAGCAATAGTCTGACCTGAACCTTACTGCAATAGATTGGGAGGCAAATAGTTAAGTGAGCAAAAGTCACTTTACTCACTATTACATGTCTTCGCCAGATTTCACGCCAAGTTATGATTACAGAAGCACACTCTGTGCCCAGAGGGCACTAAATCAATGAAGAACTTTGCACTCAAATATAGATTTCCAAAGCCTCTTGGAAAGGAACACAGAGAAAACAATTGCTTGCATGTGTGTGTTCCATATCCTCCACAGACAATGGAGTATATTGAACATCTCTCTCTTTTTCTTCATTGCCCAAACTGAATAACAGTGTATTACTCTTAAGTGCATCTTATTAAAATGTATTATTTTAAAGGAAGTGCATATTGTTGGCTTAAGCAGCATTGATTTGTTATCCATCCCTAATTGCCCATGAGAAGGTGGTGGAGAGATGCCTTCTCAAACTATTACAGTCCATATTGTGTAGGTGCACCTATGATGCCATGAGGAATGGAATTCCAGGATTTTAATCCAGCAATGGTGAAGAAACAGCAATGCTGCTCCAAGTCTGCATGATGCGCGGCTTGAACTGGAACTGGTAGCCAATGGTATTCCTGTTTACCTGCTTCCCTTGTCCTTCTAGATAGCAGACTCTGTGTATTTGGTTAGTCCTCCATAGAATCCCTACAGTGTGGAAACAGGCCCTTTGGCCCAACAAGTCCACACCGATCCTCAGAGCATTCCACCCAGAACCCGTCCCCCTACACCACTCATCCCTGAACACTATGGGCAATTTAGCATGGCCAATCCACCTAGCCTTCACATTTTTGGATTGTGGGAAGAAACCGGAGCACCCGGAGGAAACCCACGCAGACACAGGGAGAATGTGCAAACTCCACACAGACAATCGTCCGAGGCTGGAATAGAACCCGGGTCCCTGGTGCTGTGAGGCAGCAGTGCTAACGTCTGGTGCAGGGTGTCTTATATGTGATATACACTGTTGCCATTGTGCATCTGTGGTGAAATGAATGAAAATTTAGGGTAGTGGACAGTAAGCCAATCAAGCAGTTGCTTTGTCCCAGATGGTGTTGAAATTCTTGATTGTTATTGATGCAGTACCCATCCAGGCAACTTGGGATCATTCCATTACATTCCTGACATGTGCCTTCTAGATGGTGAATAGGCTTTGAGAAGTCAAGAGGTGAGTTATTCACTGCAGAATTTCCAGCCCCTGACCTGCTCTTGTAACCACAATATTTATATGGCTGGCCCAGCTCAGTTTCTGGTTAATGGTAACTCCAGGCTTATAGTGGGGAATTCAGCTATGGTAATGTCAATGAATGTCAATGGGAAATAGTTAAAATCTCTCTTTTTGGAGATGGCCAATACCTGGCACTTGTGTGATGTGGTTTGTTACTTGCCATGAATCAGCCCGCCACTAAATTTCGTCCAAGTCTTGTTGCATTTGGACTTGGGCTGCTTCAGTATCTAAAGAGTCACAAATGTTTCTGAGCTTTGTGAAATCATCTGTGAAAATCCTCAAGCGGCCCTTACTTTGGATGGAAAGCCGAAAAAGAAGCAGTTGAGTTTGGTTCGGCCTAGGATACTACCCTGAGGAACTTCAGAAACAATATCTCAGGACTGAGATTATTGGCCCCCAGCAACCATAACCAATTTCCTTTGTGATAGAAATGACTCAAACACTTCAGAGTTATTCTGCTAACCACCTCTCCATGTGCCTGCCCCCCCCAACAAAACCTCCACACCACTCCATCGATTCCCTTTGACTTTGGTGTTGCTAAGGATTGTTGTTGCTACATTTGATCAAATGCCTTGATTTCAAAGACAGTCACTTTTGACTCACGTCTATGTTATTATCAAGAAAGCTCGATAGATGCTATTCATCTCACCTCATTCATGTCATTGCAAGTTCTACATTCTGAACGAATTAATGATTTATTTATTGTGGCTTGCATTTTTACAGTAAATAAAACAGTAAAATACAGTGAAAAACCTCAACAGTCACTACAACCCAGTGCCATTTTGAATAGTTTAAGAATTAAATTGATAAAAGATGTAACTGGAAGAGAATAGTTTGAGAATAAAAATAATAGAAGATATAACTGAAAGATGTCCTGAGCCTCGAGTCAGCTCACCAACGACACATGCACCACCACCACTCCTCCACTGCCTTGCTACCTCTTGCGCCAGACCCACCAATGGAAGAGTTGCCACTCTTTCAGCACCATCTCTTCACTGCTGGGCCCATCTTATCAATGCTGCCTCTGATGCTGTGTCCCATGCTGAACCCACACTCACCCTGCAGCCAGGATTCTCCAGTTCCTCTGCTGCCTTGATGACATCAGGAGTTCTAACTCCAAGAGTGGGATGCAAGGGTCTTTCACACCATTGTTGGTTTCAGGGCTTCTGCATTCTATTTCAACAGAGTAGGCTCTGTCTGTCTGCCCCTAGACTTTTACAACTCGAACTAGGAGCTGCTTCACTTAGCTGCTTGGATTTAGCTTTTGTATGGGGATTCACAGAAAAGAAATGGAAGAGGACACTTTGCGCTTGTATAATTCTAATCAGCTTCATATTCCAAAGGCAGAATCATTGGTTCACTGAATAACCTGGACTAATTTTCCCAATGAAGCACAGTCAAAGAGGGTGATTCTTATCAGCTGCACATAACTGTTTAAAAATACTTATAGGTAACCATCGGATTTTAAAACAAAAATTGTGTTTAGGTAATAAAAACAGAAATTGCTGGAGAAACTCCACAGGTTTTTCAGCAAATGTGGAGTCAGGTACAGAGTTAACATTTTGTGAAATTAACTCTGCTTTCTCTCTAAAGATGCTGCCAGACCTTCTGCATATCAACCACAGGCATACTGCAGGGACAATGCTAAGATGAAATAAGATAAAGTTCTAAACATCTAGTAATAAAATAACAAATTAATTGTTTAATAAAAACACTCTCATTGCTTTAAAAAAAGCTCATTCACCGTATTTAACTTACTGCCACTACTCAATCCTTTATAAAATACACACTTGTATTCATAGTTCCACTTCAAAGACTTCAGAAGCATTTTGAGCTGTCAGTGAATCTGTAGGCTAACATCCTGCTGTGATAGTGACAGGTGTGAAAATCAGTCATGAAGAGCAAATCCTATAATTCTATCCTTCAGGCTTATGTCAACAGACTGCATGAATACCTAGCACCGATTTGTTTTACAGAAAGGCCAGGAGATATAAATGCCTTGTCAGCTTGACAGTTCAAAAGAGTTTGACTGTTCCAATGAGTTTATCTATTTTTGTACACCTCTGTGAACACTCACAATAATTCCAGAAGGCTCCTGACTTCTTCAAAAGGGCATTTAACCTCTCAGAAAAGGCACCTGACTTTTTCTAAAGAGTCCCATGCCTCACTCAAAGGAAATATGACACCTAACCAAAAGAGTACCTACCTTTCCAACATGTACCTGACTACTTCAAGGAACTCCAGCAGGTTTTGATCTTCTCCTGAAAGATTTAAAGCCCACAAGTGGTATTTTAGATATGCCATCAATGAAAATTAGAGCTGATTGACTGACTGCATTTTAATACATGCTATTGTCTCCATGAACTATGGATATACAAAGTTCAACTGGCCCCCTTACCCATCGCCACTAGCAACAGTGGTAGGTGCCAGGATTGGGGGCAGAAATTCCAGAATTTGGCACCATTTTGGCTAAGCCAGCGATGTCTCTATCATTATAAAAATCTAGGCCTATGTTATCCTTACACCTTGCTTCCCGTAAAGACTGTATTCCATTCTTCCGCTTTCTCCATCTCCATCGCATCTGTTCTGATGTTCCACAAGGGGCATCCAAAATGTTCACCTTCTTCCTCTACCGAGGGTTCCCCACCACTGTGGTCAACAGGGCCCCCAATTGGATCTGAACCCATCTCCCACACTTCAGCCCTTGCCCCTTCTCTTCCCTCTCACAACTCCGATAGGGTCTCCCTGGACCTCACTTTCCCACCAACGTCCACATTCAAAGGATCATTGGCCATCATTTCTGCCACTTCCAGTGGGATGCCAATATCAGACTAATGTTTCCCTTGCCTCCCTTGTCAGCGGTTTGCAGGGACCATTCCCTCCAGGACATCTTGATACACTCTTCCTCCACTCCCAACACTACCTCAAACCCCCACTGCACTTTCCCCTGCAATTACAGGAGATATAACACCTGCCCATTTATGTTCTCCTTCCTCATCATCCAAGGGCCCAAGCATACCTTCCACATGAAGCAGTGATTTACCTATACTTCATTCTATCTAGACTACTGCATTTGCTGTTCACAATGTGGTCTCCTTTACATTGGGGAGACAAAATGCAGGCTGGGCACCTATGTTCTGTCCACAGAAATGAACCTGAGCTTCCTGTTATCTGCCAGTTCAACACACCACTGTGTTACCTTGCTAACATCTCTGTCTCAGACTTGCTGCTGTGCTCCAGCGAAGCTCAGCACAAGATGGAAGAACAACACCTCAATTTCCACTTGGTCCCCATTAGCAGCTACTGATCCTCCCATGCTGATCTTTATCCCTTCCCTTGTCTGCCCAACTGTTGTTCTCTTTCTCTGGGCTCCATCGCCATCTAATATTTAACTACCTCCGCACCTGCCCACCTCCATTCCCACCATATATACCAACCTTTTCCCAGTTACAGTCAGTTCTGAACAAGGTTTACTGGACCTGAAACTCTACTTTCTCTTCACAGCTGCTCCCAGACCGGCTGAGTTTTTCCAACAATTTCTATTTTTGTTTCTGATTTCCAGCATCTGCAATTCTTCGTATTTTTTCTCCAACGTCATTCCCGTTTAGTTCTGCATTTTGTGACGCCGTTTTAAAAAAAGTTTGTTTTCTGTTCTTTTCCTTTTTCAGTTTTCATTTATGCCAATTCCAATGCAGTTTTTTCTGAGTCTTTCCATTCAGCAACAATGAAGATATTTAAACAATATGAAAAGAAGGCACTGGTTTAAAATTCACAACCTATTTGTGCTTAGTATAATCTGAACAAATTCACAGCAAATATTTACAAAATAGAAACAATTTTCCTGTAACTCTGAAAGCTTATGAAAAGCAACAACTGCATTAGCTCATCACAATGGCAAAAATTAATCTTTGCCTGTCTCAGGTTTCAATTGTATTTTGCTTTGCGAGAAACAACATGCCAAAACATTAGTGCCAAAGCATTAGCATCCAAGTTTTGCAAAGTATTTCTCAACAGAAACAGCATCAGTTCAAAATCCACAAGGCCACACCAACCCTTGGAGCATCCCACCCAGCCCCATTCTCGCTATAACCCTGAACACTACAGGCAATTTATCATGGCCAATGCACCTAGTCTGCACATCTATGGACTGTGGGAGGAAACCGGAGCACCTGCAGGAAGCCCATGCCGACACGGGAAGAATGTGCCAACTCCACACAGACAGACGCCCGAGAGTGGAATCAAACCCAGGTCCCTGGCACTATGAGACAGCGGTGCTAACCACTGAGACACTGTGCTGCCTTTCTGGCTTCACAACATACTTCTTATAGCAGGAAGACCAGAATTGCATGCAATACTCCAAAAGTGGCCGAACCAATGTCCTGTACAGCTGCAACATGGTCTCCCAACTCCTATACCCAATGTACTGACCAATAAAGGCAAGCATCCCAAACACCTTCCTCACTATCCTGTCTACACGCAACTCCATTTTTCATGCAATTAACTACAACAAAACTGAATTATGTCTCATTATCACTTCATAATTGTTAATTCAAAGATCTCAGACATACCCCCAATTATTTTGATCTAGTGGCCCTGACAGTTATGCAGAAAAATGTCCTGTACTGGCATCAAACAGACATGTCGGATTCCTAACAGGAAACTGTTGGATAGATCATTTTTTTTAGTGATAGAAAGAACTGCAGTTGCTAGAGTCAGAGATAACCCAGTGTGCAACTGGAAGAGCACAGCAAGCCAGGCAGCATCAGAGGAACAGGAAAGTTGACATTTTGGGTTGGGACCCTTACTTTCTTTTTACTTTTATTGAGACACAATAAACAATGTTGAGTCTTTGTTTAACGAAAGTTTGTTAACAGTTAGGTAAAGGAATGGAAAACACCTTTCTTTATAACAGATTCAAAGACTTTTAAGCACACAATAGAAAAGATCTATCCATTCTATAAAATGAATTGAAGGAACAGCTGTGTCTGAAGCTATATATCCTGACACAACTGCTTACCTTGTTGCGATTCTAAGAGCACCCAGTTGTCCACTTCACTTCCTTGAAGTTGAGTAAAATTTCAACTCATCTGCTGAAACTGTAGATATTTTCTTAATTATTGTGCTCCTGACTTAGTTTCCTTCCAGTGCCATGTTTTCCCTGCTGAAACTTTTCGCCTATCCTGTTTGACTTGTTTTAGTAAGAAGGCAAATATCTGTGGAATTATAACCATTTGACCATAACTGCCTGTTCATACTTGGCTTCTGTGCTGAGACTATGACTGGAGTCATGCAGGATATTGGTACCAGTTTTTGAAAAAAATGAAATTAGGAAGAATTCCACTGATTCCGACAAACCTCGGTTCAGAGTCCAACAGAGAATGCCCAATCTGCACACACACTCAGTAACGACAAGATCACTCAGAGTATCAGGTAGATAGATTGCAAACATTTCTCCCTGTTTGGCACAGGTTCAACTATTTTGTAACTGACTTCCTGGATTTTGATGACAAACAGCTGGAAAACTGTTTTTATGCACTTGTTGTAAATTCCTAACTGGCATAAAGGCAAACATTTTATGCTAAGAGTTGAATAGACAGTTTTAAGGAAAATTAATTTCTTGATTTTAATATGTACATCGATTGAATTTTTTTCTTTCAAAGCTCGATTAGGTATTTTTAAGCTGATTGAAGCAGTTTGGTGTATTCTGCTTATAATAGCGAGCTCTTAGCTGATGGATAGGGAGACTTTTAGAGATTAAATAGTTGATTGATTGTAAGTGGAATCTAGCTGAATTGCAAACTTTCTTCCTTGAAGGATCATAGTGTACAACAACAAAATACAACAGGCCTACATAAACTGTATTGAAACCACATTCTGACTGGACCAAGCCTTGGGTTTGAATCTTAAAAATGTTTTCTCTTTTAATAAACCAAGAAAATAATCACAGCTGGTATGTAACATATATTTCACATCTTGCAGGTGCAGTGCACAAGACACGAAATACAAAGTGGACTAGTAGATTCTAGTTAAAGTTTGAGAATGTTATAACCAGACCCCGGGTAATGTTGTCTAATTTGTTGTGGTTCCAGAAGAGATACCCAAATCTGATTGATTGATTGATTTATTGTCATGTGTACCAAAATACAGTGAAAAGCTTTGTTGACCAGCCATACAGGCAGATCACAGCAAGGAAAGGATGTACAGGTCAAAAAGACTTAGGGGCATACAGGTTACATTATTTGAGGCTAGAGCCTGCTCAACAGTCTGATAAGGGCCAGAAAGAGGCTGATCCTGAACCTGGTCATGTGTGCATTCAGGCTTCTGTACCTTCTGCCTGATGGAAGAGGTTGTGGGAGGTCATTACCAGGGTGCGATGGGTCTTTGATAATGTTGACTGCCTTACCACAGCAGTGAGCCGTGTAAATAGGATCCATGGATGCAAGGTCGGCTTCCATGATGGTTTTAGAATCATTAGAATCCCTACAGTGTGGAAACAGGCCCTTCGGCCCAACAAGTCCACACCGACCCTTGGAACATGCCACCCAGACCCATCCCCCTATAACCCACACACCCCTGAACACTATGGGCAATTTAGCATGGCCAATCCACCTAGCTTGCACATCTTTGGACTGTGGGAGGAAACCGGAGCACCCGGAGGAAACCCACGCAGGCACGGGGAGAATGTGCAAGCTCCGCACAGACAGTCACCTGGGGCTGGAATCAAACCCGGGTCCTTGGCCGTGCCGCCCGGCTGTGCACACCACCTTCTGCAGTTTCTTATGGTCCTGGCAGAGCAGTTGCCATACCAGGCTGTTAGGCATCCGGACAGTATGCTTTCAATGGTACATCTGTAGAAGTTGGTGACGGACCTTATGGACATGCCAAATTTCCTGAGTGGCCTGAGGAAGTAGAGGCGTTGTTATGCCTTTTTGACTGTCGCATTTACACTGGAAGTCCAGGACAGGTCATTGGTTATCATCACTCCTAAGAACTTTATGGTCTTCTCTCTCACAGCTGCAGTTCCATTGATATAGATGGTGGGGGTGGGGGGGGGGGTGTCCTCCTCCTTTATTTCTGAAGTCAGTGATCAATTCTTTAGTTTTACCAACGTTGAAAGACAGATTGTTTCCATTGCACCACGTCACCAAGCCTCTATCTCCCTTCTGTAATTTGACTCGTCTTTGTTAGATATCTGCCCCACCACAGTGGTTTCAACGGCAAACTTGTAGATGGCGTTCATTCAGAATTTGGCAACTCAGTTGTGGGTGTAGAGGGAGTACAGTAAGGGGCTGAAGGCACATCCTTGGCGGCCTCCAGTGTTGAGTGTTATTGTGGCAGAGTTGCAGTTACCTACCCTCACTGTAGTCTATGGGTCAGAAAGCTGAGGATCCAGTTGCAGTGGGTGGAGCTGCGACAGAGGTGATGCAGTTTTGAGATCAGTCTGGAGGGGATAATGGTGTTGAAGGCACAGCTGTAGTCAACGAGCAGGAGTCTGATGCAGGTGTCTTTGTCATCCAGATGTTCCAGGAATGAGTGTAGGGCTTGGGATAAGCCATCCTCTGTGGACTTGTTATGTTGGTAGGCAGATTGTAGGGGATTGAGGCAGGTTGGGAGGCTGGTGTGGGCCATGACCAGCCTCTCAAAGCACTTCATGATTATCGAAGTCAGAGCTATTAGGCAGAAGTTATTAAGGTACACTGCGTGTATTTTCTTGGGTACGGGGTTGATGGTGGTATTCTTGAAGCAGGTGGGAACTTCGGCTTGTAGGAGGGACAAGTTGACGATGTCAGTGAATACCTCCGCCAGTTGGTCTGCACAGGATCTAAGTGCTTGGCCGGGGACACCATCTGGTCCTGTCGCTTTCCTTGGGTTGAATCTCAGGAAGACTGATCTGACATCTGAAGCGGTGACAGTGGGAACAAGTGTGTCTGTGGCTGTTGGAGCGGGCATCGCCTCACCAGTGGTATTCTGCTCAAACTGAGCATAGAAAGCATTGAGCGTGTCAGGGAGGAATGTGGGTGAGGGATGTTGGACAGTTTCCTGGGTGAGGAGAGAAGAACTGGTGCCCTTTTGTTATTCACCCACACCCCCTAAAGTTGGTTGCAACAAGGTTAATTTAGAAAGGATCCCTTCCCTTGTGTATACCTTTGTCCCAGCCCCAAATGAACTTGTGTTTTAAAAGGAGTCAATTTAACCAATCTTTTAATTAACACATAATTATGAATTACTAAACATGAGAAGAAATGATAATGCAATACACGCATAGAATGGAAGTAAAAAGTCGATCCAAAGAGACAAAAGTTAAATGAAAGATCAGTTACTAAATTATTTGTTAAGAATTGATAAGACAATGGTGCAGCTGTTATTGGATAGCACTTATAGCACTGGAGTGGGCAGTGGGGCACTTGATTTTGAGATTTCTTGGCTTGAAGGTCGGTGGAAATTCTTTTGTTCTTGTTTGTTTTGACAGTGATTGAATTTCAGCATTCAGAACGTGGACAGTCTTTCCCTTCGCTTTATCTGCAGTGCAGAGATGTTCTCAAATCTATGGACTTTACAGCACTCTATCCATAGAGCAGGTCATCTGGCCAATCACACACACACACACACACACACACACACACACACACACACACACACACACACACACACACACACACACACACACACACACACACACAGAGGTGACAATAATGGTTTACCGTTTGTTTGCATATTCCTGGAAGATAAACAGACACACTCCCAAGAAGTGGCTTTCTGTTGTGAGGGGATAGTCAGCCTCTTCAGTATCTCTTCTTGTAAAATCTTTTTGAAGTTTTCCTGACATTCCATGGGCTTCACACAGGACTTTGATAATCACTGAATTTAAATTCATGGGTGTTTTTCTGTAGCAGTTCTCATTTTTCTTTTACAAAAAACACATTTTGGAATTAAAAATAAAACTGTCTTTAAACATATTAGTCATCTTAACATGGGTTTGATAGTATTCAACATTCATAAGGACTCAGAGCACCAGTTATTGGGATAGTTCCAGGATAAGATTCAACAGGACTATTTTCGGTGAAGGAACACTATAAGATGGGTTAAATTTCTCACAATGCCACAAAATTATTTTTTGTAAACGCTTGATAACACCTGAATACTTCTAAGAGTTACAAAGGACATTCAGCATTAAGGGGTTTTCACAGTTGCTCTTGTCAAAACCTAATGAAGATGTAGGATGTTGGATGTAGGATATTCAACTTCTCAAACCTGTTCTTACATTCAGCTCTCCCATGGTTAATCCGTCTCACTTAACTGTCTTTGTTCCATAATCTCTTCGTGGCCAAAATTGTTACTGTGGCCTGGTGTCCAGAATTTAGTAATACTCCAGGAGTCTGACCAAGACACTAGAAACTGAAGCATGACTTACCACTGATGTATTTCGGGCTCTTAGATAAACACATACATTCCTTTCATCTTTTAGATTGCTTTGTATACCGATCAGTATCTTTTACTACCAACACGAACACCCAAATATCTTTGCTCCCCACAATTTCTGGTTTCTCTCATTTAAGAAACATTGTTGTTTATCTTATTCAGATCCAAAGTTGATAACATCACACTTATCTGCTTTGAACTCGATTTGCTACAGTTTTGGTCACCCACTTAATCAGCCTGTATCTGTAAGGCATTTTGATATTTTGCTTATATCTGTTATGCTGGAAGCATATTTGGGATGCTTTGCACTTCGGCTGGTGAGTAAAATGTAACCACTTGTCATTTGGACCAGGGTGTGGAGATCAGCACTGAGTGCGGTAACTGGAAACATCAGGTTTAAAGAAGAAGAAATCTGACTAAAGTCTTCATCATTCGGGGTTATATTGAACTTGGTAAAAATAGAAACAGAATTTCTACTGAATTTATACATGCACACAAATATAACAGGACATGTAGTAATGGCTCACCACCAATAACTTTTACAGACAATGGCTGTCTGGATGTGAATGCCTTTCTCCCTGTTTTAGAGAGATAGATATCACACCCAATGCTGACATGCTACCTGAAGACACTCTCTGCGGAAAACAGGAGATGACAAGGGACTAGGGTCAGAAAGGGAATCCAGCCACTGTCCACAAAAACATTGCAGATGCTGCCAGGGAAACACGACAGAGGTGATGTATGGACAATTCATTTGGCAGCTAAGCGACAAACCAGGAACAAGCTCTTGTACATGGAGTCTCATTAAATAACTGCTGTTGTCAGTAAATGCTATTGTTTAGTGGGGTAACAAAGGGTTTTTAGTTTCCAAATTTGTTTTGTATCAGAATCTAGAGCACAGGACCTTAGAGGATAGGGACACCTCCCATTTATGAGTCTTACAATTTCTTTGTATCTTTCGGCTCCCAACTACACCAATTATCACAACCCGCCAATTGGAATGTGTATTTTTCATCTCTATTCAGTTTCCTGTCCTCTAGCAAATTTCTAATAGCCTTGAATTCTATGCAGTTTTATCTTTCGCTAATAATCTCTCCTGCAGCCACTTATCCAATATCTTCTGGATAGCCATCTGATGTAAATACAGATATTTTCTAATCCATCATGTTAGCGACCTCCTCAAAAGTTCAATTGGATTGGTCAGACATGATTTATTTATTACAAATCTCTAACCAGCCCATGTTTGTCCATGTGTTCTCTACTAACAATAGATTCTAGTAACTTCCCACTGACTGATATTAGATTGAAAGGCCTGTAATTACCTGGTTTTCCTCTCCCACTCATCTTAAATGATAACTATGAATATTAATGTCTACATTGACTTCTTTGAAACCCTGTATTGAGTTTGAAAAGTTGACTATTTTAAGTTAATTCTTTTCATTGCTGATTTACAAAGTTTAAAGTAATTCATTCATTCTCTTGATTTACTCAGAATTTCCTTTGCTGGTGTTTTGTGGTCCAGACTGAACGTGGCAGTGAAACGATTTCTAGGATATTCCTATCTAGTGAATATTGAAAGCAAGTACCTGTAGATATTAAGATGTTGATGCAATGATTGAACACAGTGTATTTCCAGTAGCTGACAATCCGGGAAGCTTGAGAAATTCGAATAAGTTTGCACAAGTGTAATCATTGGGCAGAATCTCATAGGAGCCTGAAATCATGGGCTATGGCGAGAAATCTGGGAGAATTGCACAAGAAGTCCAATGAGGTATATCTCGACATAGGGAGCAAAAAGTTGCATTTTCAGGGTTCTCGGCAGCAAAATGAGATTCTCGCTAGGGAATGGTGAAATTCCTATTCAGGAGGTTTATTGCTTGTAACAGCTTCATTAACAACGAATCTTGCCTCAATATTATGCAACTTCCTATTCTACAACCTGCCCCAAGGTACCTAGACATTAACAATTCCCAAAACGAAAGTTGAAACGAGTCCCTGAAGACTACAGCTTGCTCCTCTAGGCTGCCATCCTGGGCACCTGGCAACATTATCTCAGGGCACATTCCAGGGCACAGGCTGGACATACCCCCACATCCACAGACATGGCATCTGACGACTGCCAACCTCTCAGAATCTTCATGCTCCCCTCCAGTCCACTTGCAGGGCGCTTCTACATTTTAAAGTTACATTTCAGGGTATATTGACATGCTGCTACAAGGATATCTTGCGTGCAGGAACAGTCGTCCTTAAGACCATAAGATATAGAAGCAGAAGCAGGCCATTCAGCCCATCAAGTGCTGTGCCAGTCAATGTGATAATTTGATAATCTTCAACCCCACTTTTCTGCCTTTCCCCCATAACTCTTGATTCCCTTATTGTTTAAAAACCTATCTATTGCAGTTTAACCAGATTCACAGATTGCACCAGGCTGCATCATAAAGCTGCTTGCTCGTTCTTTTAGTACTCACTCACTTGGCAGTTCCTGCCTCACCTTGCCATGCTATGCCTTTTAGTGTTCTGGTCAGAGGCAAAAGGCTAACAACACTGGCCATAACAATTTGTTGTTGAGTGTACAGACAAGGCCAAGCTGCTCATTGTGCTTGTCATTAGTGATTAGTTCATAGGGCAGACATCTTACTCTGCAATACAGTGATACATCAACCTTACATCTGCAGCATGGGCCAGCTGCCTGCGTGGCAAACACATTACATGATTATCTTCCAAATGGCTATGTTGAGGGTAGTTCTCCAACAGGAGGGTCTGCTGTCCATCAGGAGTTTGGTACCATAGGTTAAGGGGAGGCTATTCATACAGTCAAGGGGCTAGGCCCACATCAGCTATCCCAGTGGGTTGTCACAATCAGGGATACATTTGAGTACAACCCAGGGAGTAGGCTACATTCACTGCTGTAGGGCTATTGCAAGCAGTGAGGGGAATCATGTACCATCAGTTAGGGAGCTGCAAGAGCAGGGGTGTGGGATCTGGTCAGTCCTCTCCTGGGGTTGTCCATGAAAGTCAGTCACGGCAATGTAGAACAACCTGTCCTTGGGGTCCATATGTTGAGCAGTGGAAAGGGGAGCTGGGGGAAAAGGGTGGCCTGTGGTAATAGAGGATGCAAGCATTCAACACTGGGCTTCTGGAAAAGCATAAGCACTTGTTGAAGTGGGCGGCAATGAGCAAAAGTTGAGGGAGAAAGGAGGACAAGCAGTACAGAATAAGAGGGCATGATAGGCTAAGAGAGGGGAGGAGGTTACCACTACGGCCTCTGTTCTATAGTGCACACAACTTCTTTGGCAACATTACAGTATCATGTCAGGCCTTTGGGTCCACAGAGAAATGTTGGATGGAGAGTCCTATTTGGTGGGTTTTCATTTTAGGAGTATCAGTGGGAATGGCCCATCTAACATTGTTAGGTAAAAGGGTACTTGGAAATATTGAGGTGGTATCTGGAGTTCAGGCCAAGTTTGTTGCTGAGGGCTCATTACTCACTTGCATAGGTGCAGATGGACACTGCCATTCAGGACAGATTATTTCATTTAACCCATCCCTGCTACCATGCTTAATATCAACACCATGATTATCAGTGCAGCGTGGCTTCAGTATAGAACATAGAACATAGAACTGTACAGCACAGCACAGGCCCTTTGGCCCACGATGTTGTGCTGAACTTTTACCCTAAACCTAACGTCTATCTAACCTCCACCCCTACTTTATGCTATCATCCATACACCTATCTAATAGCCACTTAAAAGCCCCTAATGAAGCCGACTCCACTACCCTCTCTGGCAATGCATTCCATGCCCCTACCACTCTCTGAGTAAAGAACCTACCTCTGACATCTCCCCTATATCTACCTTCACTCACTTTAAAACAATGCCCCCTCGTAATAGCTACCTCCACCCTAGGAAAAAGTCTCTGGCTGTCCACTCTATCTATACTTCTGATCACTTTGTACACCTCTATTAATTCACTTCTCATCCTTCGTCATTCTAAAGAGAAAAGCCCTAGCTCTCTCAACCTTTCCTCATAAGACCTTCCCTCCATTCCAGGCAACATCCTGGTAAATCTCCTCTGCACCTTTTCCAACACTTCCTCATCTTTCCTGTAATGAGGTGACCAGAACTGAACACAATACTCCAGGTGTGGCGAATCAGGCTTTTGTATATTTGGACCATGACTTCACAGCTCTTGAACTCAATCCCTCTATTAATAAAAGCTAAGACACCATACGCCTTCTTAACAACTCTATCCACCTGGCTGGCAGCTTTCAGGGAACTGTGGACATGAACCCCAAGATCCCTCTGCTCCTCCACACTGCCAAGAATCTTTCCATTAACCCTGTATTCTGCTTTCAAGTTTGTCCTTCCAAAATGAATCACCTCACACTTTTCAGAGTTAAACTCCATCTGCCACTTCTCAGCCCAGCTCTGCATCCTATCAATGTCCCTTTGTAACCTAGGACAGTCCTCTGCACTGTCCACAACTCAACCCACCTTCATATCGTCCGTGAACTTACTAATCCACCCTTCCACGCCTTCATCCAAATCATTTACAAAAATCACAAATAGAAGAGGACCCAGAACAGATCCTTGTGGTATACCACTCGTAACTGAGCACCATATTGAATATTTTCCATCCACTACCATCCTTTGTCTTCTAAGTGTCAGCCAATTCTGAATCTAATCTGCCACATTTCCCCCATCACATGCCTCCTTACTTTCTGCATGAGCCTACCATGGGGAACCTGATCAAACACTTTACTTAAATCCATGTATACCACATCCACTGCTCTACCTTCATCCACATGTTTGGTCACCTCTTCAAAGAATTCAGTAAGGTTTGTGAGACATGATCTACCCCTCACAAATCCATGCTGACTATCACAAATCAAACTGTGCCTATCCAAGTGATCATAAATCCTATCTCTCAGAACCCTTTCCAATAATTTGCCCACCACTGAAGTAAGACTAACTGGCCTGTAATTTCCAGGGTTATCCCTGTTCCCTTTTTTGAACAAGGGAATCTTCCGGCACTATACCTGTGGACATTGAGGACGAAAAGATCATCGCCAAAGGCCCTGTGATCTCTTCCCTCACTTCCCATAGAATCCTTGGATAAATCCCATCAGGCCCGGGGGACTTATCTATCTTCAAATTCCTCAAAATTCCTAGTACATCTTCCGTACTAACATCCACCTCCTCTAGCTGACCAGCCTGTTTCACACTGTCCTCCCCTACAACTATGTCCCTCTCAGTTGTGAATACCAAAGAAATGTATTCATTAAGGACCTCTCCTATCTCTTTAGGCTCCGTACACAAATTCCCTTTACAATCCTTGATCGGCCCTACCCTTTCTCTGGTCATTCTCTTATTCCTCACGTATGTGTAAAAAGCCTTGGGGTTTTCCTTGACCCTATCTGCCAAGGTTTTCTCATGCCTTCTTATAGCTCTCTTAAGCCCTTTCTTCAGCTCTTTCCTGGCTAACTTGTATCCCTCTAGAGCCTTTTCTGATCCTTGTTTCCTAAACCTTATATAAGCGTCCTTCTTCCTCTTAACTAGTCATTTGAACTCTCTTGAGAACCATGGCTCCCTCACTCGACCGCATCTCCCCTGCTCGCTAGGGACAAACATATTGAGCACATGCAGTATGCATTCCTTAAACAATCTCCACATTTCTATAGTGCTGTTCCCTGACAGCATCTGTTCTCATTTTATGTTACCCAGTTCTTGCCTAACAGAATTGTAATTACCCTTCCCCCAATTATAAACCTTACCCTGCTGTATGTACCTATCCTTTTCCATGACTATTGTAAAAGTAACAGAGTTGTGATTGCTATCGCCAAAATGCTCTCCTACCAACAGGTCTAACACTTGGCCCCGTTCATTGCCAAGCACCAAATCCAAGATCCAAATCCTCCTCGTGTTGGGCTATCTACATACTGTGTCAGGAATCCTTCCTGAACACAATGGACAAAATCCACTCCGTCTAAACTATTACAACTCAAAAGTTTCCAATCAATATTTGGAAAGTTGAAGTCACCCATGACTACAACCCTGTGATTTCTGCACCTTTCCAGTATCTGCATCCCAATCTGCTACTCCACTTCTCTGCAACTATTAGGGGTTCTGTAAAAAAACCCCAACAAAGTGACTGCTCCTTTCTTGTTCCTGACCTCAACCCAAACTGACTCTGTAGACATATCATTCTCGAACTGCCTTTCAGTAGCTGCTATACCAGCCCTGACTAGCAATGCCACTCCCCCACCTCTTTTACCACCCTCCCTATTACTTTTAAAGCATTTAAATCCCCTAAGTCCCCAAAGCCACAGGACTTTGTAAATGATGAAGGGATGGCAGCTACATCATCATAAAAGCCATTTGGCCCAACAAGTCCACACTAACCCTCAGAGCATCCCACCCAGAACCATCCACCAAATCTAGGCATCCCTGAATACTACAGACAATTTAGCATAGCCAATGCACCAAGCCTGCACATCTTTGGACTGTGGGAGGAAACCAGAACACCCAGACGAAACCCACACAGACACGAGGAGATTGTGCAAACTCCACACAGACGGTTACCCGAGGGTGGAATTAAACCTGGGTTGCTGGTGCTGTGAGGCAGCAGTGTTAACCTCTGAACCACTGTGCCACTTTGGGTACATCTTGGGGTACGTTCTCCCATCACCAACCTGCAATAGCATCCTGCTGCTTTTTCTGATCTGGAGGACCCCCATTTGAGACAGAGTCCATTGCTATTTCCTCAATTAGAAGGTGATCCTGTCCTCCAGCCACTATTTGACTCATTTAGAAAAACAAATTCTCAGACCGCATAGCTATTCCCCTCACACTGCAGGTTTTTGACCTCTATATTAGCCTGGTGTGACGAAGATGGGTGGCAGGTAAGGTCCCGAGGCCCTGGAAAAATCCCATTCTATTTCCTTCACATTTAGCTACAACTCAAGTTAGCACTCCAATTCAACTAACTGCAGCATGCATGGCGTTTTTACAGTGATAAAATGTTCCAAGGTGCTTCACATATACCTGAGACAGCCAAAAGCCTGGTAAAAGTGCTGGGTTTTAAAGAGTGCCTTAAAGGTTGAAAATGAGAGATCAGAGAGGTGTAGAGAGAGAATCTTGGAGCTTAAGGCCCACACAGTTGAAGGCACATCCACCAATGATGGAGAGATTAAAATCAGAGGAGCTCAACAGGACAGAATTAGACAAAAACAGATGTCTCAGAGTGTTGTGGGACCAGCAGACATTTGAAAAACAAGAATTAGAATTTTGAAATTGAAATAGTTCTTATCTGACAACCAATGTAGGTCAGCGAACACAGGGCTGATGATTGAATGGGATTTGCCTAATTGAAGACGTTTTGGATGACCTCAGGTTTGTAGAATCATAGAATCCCTACAGTGTGGAAGCAGGCCATTCAACC
Source organism: Ginglymostoma cirratum (assembly GCA_024137785.1). Lineage (NCBI taxonomy): Eukaryota > Metazoa > Chordata > Chondrichthyes > Orectolobiformes > Ginglymostomatidae > Ginglymostoma > Ginglymostoma cirratum. The sequence goes on from JAHRHZ010000018.1 coordinate 14,870,411, forward strand.
CATCAAGTCCACACCAACCCTCCAAGCAGCATCCACCCAGACCCATCCCCCTACCCTGTTCCTGTAATCCTGCATTTCCCATGGCTAATCCACCAAACCTGCACATCCCTGAACACTATGGGCATAGCCAATCCACTAACCTGCACATGTTTGGACTGTGGGAGGAAACCGCAGGGCCCAGAGGAAACCCACACAGACACGGGGAGAATGTGCAAACTCCACACAGACAGCTACCTGAGGCTGTAATCAAACTCAGGTCTCTGGCACTGTGAGGCAGCAGTGCTAACCATTAAGTCACTGTGAAGGTAGAATGTAAGAAGCTGACCAATTGTGCTTTGGAATCCTCAATTCTTTAAGTAACAAAGACATAGAAATAGGAGGTCTTAGTGATTGTGTGGTTACAAGCTCACTTCAGATCTAGTATGACACCAAGGCCGTGAGCAGTCTGATATGAAATCAGTTGCTAAAGAACAGAGTTTGTAACAGGTACTGAAAACAATGGCTTAAAACTCATTGGAAATTTCTGCTCATCCAGTAGAGGACATCAGGCAAACTATATGATAATGTAGCAACACTGGGGGTGTGGAGAACCAGATAGTAGTGAGGTATTGCTGCGTCATCAGTGTACATGTGAACACTAAATGCTGTGTTGTTGGATAATGTTGCTGCTGAGAGGACGCATGCAAATGAGAGAAGGGGTCAGGGAATGATCGTTGGGGGAACACGGTGTGGGAGTGAGAAGGGAAGTAATTGCAAGTGATAACCTGGCCATGATCAGATAAATAAGAATGGCCCAGATGGATGACAGTAGAGAGGATTAGGAGGAGCATGGTGAGGTCAACCATGTCAAAGGCTGCAGACAATTTGAGAAGGATGAGGAGGAACAGTTTTGCCTTTGTCTCACAATTTTGACAATTATTTATTTGCAATATTGAAAAAAATGAAAAAATGCATATTGGACCTGGTGTATTCTTTGAGTCATATAGTTTCATTGTACTCTTCATAAATGACAGTGTCCCACAGAAATTGCTTTGACATTCTGCACGGTAGGTGGGCTGCATAGTTTGACATTGTAGAGGGAAACTGATTTTGTTAAGATGTATAATGTGTCTTGTCAACACACAGAACACTCCTTCAGTCTGTATACTTGTCACAGCAATAATATTTTGAAAATGTAATCTACCCGGTTTCCAAGTAGGACATTTCTGTTTTTGGACAGATCTGATTTTGACGAACTGTTAGCAAATCATATCAAAACAGAGTTGAAATACTACTGCTGGATGTTTTCAGCAAGCTGACTAATGTGTTTTTGTAAAATCCTTGCAAAAATGCTACCATGCACCAACAAGAAGGTGCAGGGAGACTATAATAATCAGGACGGGTGATAACCATCTTATGCATTGATTTTATTTAGCTATTAAGTTCCCTGAAAGTTCTGCTGGAGGCTGGGTGGGTGTGGTAAAGCATATCCCAGCAAAGGCTAAAAGTCTTGCAATGATTTTGCTTACACAAATCATGCCAGTGTTAAGAGTTAGTATTTATTGAGAAGGGTGAACAATAGATAGGGTTACTGAAGCTTACTTCTTTTGCAGTCATGCCTGGCACCTACAATTGCAAGCTATTGAAATTCAAACAGAATGCGTGCGGTGTTACACCCAGCACACATGGTAAGGAATTGGACTCCTGGGCTTTTTAGGAATTAAATATCTCTTTGACTATCTCTCATGCTCGAGGCAAAAGCAAGTTATATGGAGCAACAGATCTGTTGGGAACTATGTGACCATCAGTTTAAAAACAATGAAACCTAAGAGGACCTGCTTCACTTGACATAAGATATTAAGGAGTGAACAGAACACTTTCGGGAGCAATGACTTTGGTCACATTGTTTTGTTACTAAAACAATTGCCACTGCAAGATTCAAATATTATTTGCATTAGCTCATAGTACAATGAAATAGGAAAGAATGTTTTACTCCTTAGTACATTCTAATGAAGTTCATTTTTACAATCAGCTTTCACTCTGCGTGTGAGAAAAATGCAAAAATCTAAGAATTGTAGAAATCAGACACATCTCAGCTTTATCATCGAATCCCTACAGTGTGGAAACAGACCATTTGGCCCAACAAGTCCACACTGCCCCTCTGAAGAGCATCCTACCCAGACTCATTCCCTGACTGCTGCATTTTCCCCATGTCTAACCCAAACACTACAGGCAATTTAGCATGGCCAACGCACCTACCCTGAACATCTTTGGACTGTGGGAGGAAACCAGAGGAAGCCCACACAGACACAGGGAGAACATGCAAACTCCACACTGTTGCCCAAGGGTGGAATTGACCCAGGGTTTCTGGTGCTGTAAGGCAGCAGTGCTAACCACTGAGCCACCATGCCACCTTCAGAGGTAGTATGTCTTGAGTAGTGGTGCAAAACAGGTGATATCAGGTTGTCCATTCTGGAACTGAATATCAGCACTGCTTATGATAGACTGGGTGGACAACCCAAGATTGCTTCGTTCTGAGGAAGTGTCGGTAGCCCTGAATCGTTAACTCTCCACAGATGCTGCCAGACCTGCTGAGTTTTTCCAGCAATTTCTGATTCTGTTTCCAAGACCGCTTGCTGTGCATCTCTGTCGAAAATGAATTTCTACCCTTTAATCTAGCACCTTTCAGCCTAAGACCAAAGATTAGAGGCCCTGACAAGAACTGGGGACTTGTGCTCCTCAGCTAGCTATGCCTCAACCAAGTTCTTCTAATTACAGCTACAACACTGACATTTACCAGACTGCATGGTAAGTTGCCCAGGTATGCCAGGTCCTTTAAAAAAGGAACAAATCCAATCCAGCTAATTATCCTTTATCAGTAACCATGAATAAAGTGTTGGAAGGCGGCTTTGATTGTGCTATCAGGTGGCACTCACACAGCAATAACCCACACACTGACATTCAGTTTGGGACCCATCAGGGTCATCTGCCTCCAAAAACTTGGTCCAAAAATGGATGAAGGAGCTGAATTCCAGTACTAGTGTGAGAGTGGCTGCCCTTGACATGAAATCAGTATTTAACTGAGTGTGGCATCAAGATTCCCTCACAAAATTGAAGTTAGTAGATATCAGGAGGGAACCTCTCTACAAGGAGGTGTTAGGCATGGCACAAAGGAAGGCAGTTATGCTTGTTGCTGACCAATCATCTCATCCCAGGATATTACTGCAGGAGTTCCTCAGCGTAGTGTCCTAGACCCAATCATCTTCAGCTGCTTCATCAACACCCTTCCCTCCATCATAAGGTCAGAAGTGAGGATGTTCACCGATAATTGCACAATGTTGTGCACCATTCACAACATCGCCAATAAGGAATGGCTATATGCAGAAAATCCTGGATAACAATCTTGGACTAATAAATCTCAGGCATATTCATACCAGACAAGTGCCAGGCAATGACCATCTCCATAGTATAAGAATCTAACTGACTCTCATCAATGGTATTACCATCAATGACACTCCAACCACTGTCAACATGGAAGGAGGTGCCATTGTACAGAAACTGTACTAAACTAGCCACATAAATAATATGGCAATTAGAGCAGGACAGACACTCGGAATCTACAACAAGTAACCTATTTCCTGACTCCTAAAACGTATCCGTCATCTGCAAGGCACAATTTCGGAGAGAGTATGATGGAATACTTTCCATTTGTCTAGACGAGTACAGCTGTAACAACAATTAAAAAGTTCAACATCATCTAGGTCAAAGCAGCCCATTTAATCGGCACCCCATTCCCTCCCTTAAGCACTTCCTTACTACCAATATGTCAACCAACTAGAAGGTCAAGGGAAGTGAATCCATGGTATTTGCAAGCTTCCCTCCAAGACACTTCTAATATCACTGTTGATGTCAACCCCCAAGGACGGCAGTGGTTTAACAAGGCCACTTACGACCACTAACTCAAGGATAATTAAGGATAGGCAACAAATGCTGGCCATACCAGTAGCACTCACATCCCATGAATTAATCAAAAGAGAATTGGCTTACCCTATTTTTCAGGTTGGGATTGCTGCATAGCAATTTATGATCCAAGGTTCAACGGTAACCAAAAGCATGACAAATAAAGTCAAAGAGTAATAGAGCTGTACAGCGTAGAAACAGACCCTTCAGTCCAATTTGTCCATGCTGACCAGTTAGCTGAAATTAATCTAGTCCCATTTGTCAGCATTTGGTCCTTATCCCTCTAAGTCCTTCCTGTTCATGTACCCATCCAGACGCCTTTCAAGTGTTGTAATTGTACCAGCCTCTATTACTTCCTCTGGCTGTTTATTTCATACATGCACCACCATCTGTGTGAAAAGGTTATCCCTTAAATCCCTTTTAAATCTTTCCCCTGCCACCTTAAACATTTGCCCTCTAGTTTTGGACTCCCCTACCCTAGGGTAAAGACCTTGACTATTCACTCTATCTAGGTCCCTCATGATTTTATAAACATCTATAAGGTCACCCCTCAGACTCCAAGGCTCCAGGGAAAATAGCCCCCACCTATTCAGCCTCTGACCTCCAACCGTGGCAACATCCTTGTAAATCTTTCCTAAACCCATTCAAGTATTACAACATCCATCCTGCAGCAGGGAGACCAAAAGTGCATGCGGTATTCCAAAAATGGCCTAGCCAATGTCCTTAAAGCCGCAACATGTCCTCTTAACTCCTATACTCAATGCGTTGACCAATAAATGCAAGCATACAAAACATGTCCTTGACTATTCTGTCTACCTGCGATTCCACTTTCAAGGAACTATGAGCCTCCACTCCAAGGTGTCTTTGTTCAGCAACACGCCCCAGGACCTTACTGTTAAGTGTTTAAGTCCTGCCCTGATTTGGATTTCCAAAACGCAGCACCTCACATTTATCTAAATTAAACTCCATTTGCTACTCCTTGGCCGATTGGCCCATCTGATCAAGGTCCTGTTATACTCTGAGGTAACCTTCTTCACTGTCCACTACACCTCCAATTTTGGTGTCACCTGCAAACTTACTAATCACACTTCCTATGTTCACATCCAAATCATTTATATAAATGATGAAAAGCAGTAGACCCAGCACCAATCCTTGTGGCACACCGTTGGTCAAAGGCCTCCAGCCTGAGAAGCAACCCTCCACCCTCTGTCTTCTATCTTTGAGCCAGTTCTGTATCCATTGGCTAGTTCCCCACGTATTCCATGTGATATAATCTTGCATTTCCAGTCCACCTTGTTGAATGCCTTACTGAAGTCCACATAAATCATGTCCACCACTCTGTCCTCATCAATCTGCTTTATTACTTCTTCCAAAAACTCAATCAAGTTAGTGAGACACAATTTCCCGTGCACAAAGCCATGCTGAGCTATAATCTCAGTAATTCCACAGAAGGGGCACAGACACTCCTGAATAGCAATACTGCTGCGCCCATAAAATTCATGCCCTAAGATTCTCCATTTCTTGCCTTGATGATTTTCATACTGGGCACCTCCTAGGGTCTCACCCAAGTGCCCATGCTTCACAAACCATGAATATTGGTAGGCTATTCAACTTTGACAACTGCATTCTCAGCTACTAAGGCCACAATGAAAACAGGCAGGAAGAACTTTAGTAAAGCTTTCGACAAGGTTCCACATTGTAGACTAATTAGCAAAGTTAGATCACGTGGGATTCAGGGTGAGCTTGCCAATTGGATACAAAATTAGCTTAATGGCAGGAGACAGAGAGTGATGGTGGAGAGTTGATGTGACTAGCAGTGTTCTACAGGGATCCGTGCTGGGTCCACTTTTGTTTGTCATTTATATAAATGATTTAGATGAGAATTTAAAACAGCATGGTTAGTAAGTTTGTGGATGATGCAAAGATTGGTGGTATCGTGGGCAGCGTACGTTATCTAAGATTACAAAGGGATCTTGATCATTTTGGCCAACGGGCTGAAGAGTAGCAGATGGAGTTTAATTTGGAGAAATGTGAGGTATTGGGTTTTGGTAAAACAACGGCAAGACTTATACAATTAAAAGTAGGGCCTTGGGTAATGCTGTTGAACAGAGAGACCTAGGGGTTCAGGTACATAATTCTTTGAAGATTGTGTCACATATTGGTAGTGTGGTTCAGAAGGCATTTAACAGGCTTGCCTTCATTGTTCAGAACTTTGAGTATCAACATTATGTTGAGATTGTACAAATCCTTAGTGAGGCCTCTTCTGGAGTAATATGTCCGGTTCTGGTCTCCCTGCTATAGGAAGGATTTTTTTTTAAGTTGGAGAGGTTTCAGAAGAGATTCACCAGAATGTTGTTGGGATTGAGGGTTTGAGTTAGATGGAGAGGCTGGATAGATTTCGACTTTTTTCACTGGAGTGTAGGAGGTTGAGAGGTAACCTTATAGACATTTATAAAATCATAAGGGATATAGATAAGGTGAATGGCAGGTGTCTTTTCCTTAAGATGGAGGAATTTCAAGACCAGGGGGCATATTTCGAAGGTGAGAGAAAAAAAGATTTAAAAAGACATGAGGGGCAATTATTTTACACGAGAGTGGTTCATGTGGGGAATGAACTTCCAGAGGAAGTGATGGGTGCGCATACAGTTACAATGTTTAAAAGACATTTGGATAAGTATGTGAATAAGAAATGTTTGGAGGGATTTTAGTCAAGAACAGGCAGGCGAGACTAGTTTAGTTTGGGATTATGGTTGGCATGGACTGGTTGGCTTTTTTCCATGCTGTCTGACTCTATGACTGTATGACGTGGGTGCAAGTGGGGCATGGAAATGAGACTTATTGGCCAGGAATCCCACAAGAACTGGAAGTCCTGAAAGTCATACAACTCTGTCATACTCAGCTGGATTCAAAGCTGACTGCCTGCTGGACACAGAGGCCTCTGCCTCCTGGCTGGGGGTGAGGGAGTTAAGTGCTCAATGTGCTGGAGGAGGGCATTACTCAGCAGTGGGTATTGCCAGCAGCTTCAGATACTAAGTATAGGGCTCAGTAATTTCAGCAGCCTCACAGCGGAGATGAGAAGTGACTACACGGAAAGTGTGGTGTGGATGGAGGTGCTAGGGACGGAGGCATGAAGCACCAACTGGAAGCAGACCTTAGGGTCAGGGAGCGGGGGATGAACACTTGATATAGAAAGACTTCCCTTGATGGAAGCTGAGATTGAAGTAAAATAACCTGCTAGTATTCTCCCTGCCCTTAACCTCCTCCTGACATAGAGACATAAACCTTCCTCATTGTTCCTAATGGTTGGAGAACTGTGAGAAAACCCTCATTAACTCACCTGGACTGTGTAGTCTTTGAGACCAAACCTGGATGTGAAAGTTGACAGGACATTCAATATATATGACATCTGAGTTCTGAGGAAGGGTCACCGGACCCAATACGTTAACTCTGTTTTCTCCTCCACAGATGCTGCCAGACCTGCTGAGCTTTTCCAGCAACTTTGTTTTTGTCTTTTGGTTTTTATGTATGACATCACACCAGGTTTAGTTAAGTCTTTGGCACATGCACTCATGTAGGCAACAGCCTTCTTAGAGCAAAGGTCATTACATAATGATCAGGGAACCCAGCTTGTATTTCCTTTCTAGATGGTCCCAATTGCAAATGTTTATCCATGACATTGATAACTGAACTCACCTCAGTGCTAAAGATTGAACCCATGAAAGACATTGTCTGTATAGACCTCCAGCATGTTTGTTATGATGGATTACCGTTTTATTTTCCCACAATTTGTTGAATAAACACATCTAAAGGCTGATCTTGGAGTAAGGTACTGCAGTGGCCGACTCTTTAATGTTTATTTGGTGCGTTCTGCTGTGACCATATTACCGATTATATCCACATGAAAAGGTTGCTTGTGCCCAAATTCCTTTCTTACCTTATCAGCAACTGACCTGGTTATAACACTGCTTTGCTTCAGTCTAAATGTTTAAGAATACTTAAGGCGTCTCCTGTAGCAACTTAAGGGAACAAACATTTCTGGCATCCTGTAATGAGCCACTCCCAGAAACTGTTTATGGCATGAGAAACTCTGTAAATGTTGTTTCAAATATCTGCTTTAGATTTGCCAAATATTAACTCACATCACTATCTCATTGACCAAATAACCAACCTCGATGTACTATATCTCAGCATTTGTGGTAACTCTATACGTAAAATGTTCAAAACAGGAAACCAAAACTATTAAGATAACAAGCATGGGGCTGGATGAACACAGCAGGTCAAGCAGCATCATAGGAGCAGGAAAACTTGACGTTTCGGGCCTAAACCCTTCATCAGAAATGGGGGAGAGGAAGAGGGTTCTGAAATAAATAGGGAGAGAGGGGGAGGCGGATAGAGGATGGATAGAGGAGAGGATAGGTGGAGAGGAGGCAGACAAGTCGAAGAGGCGGGGATGGAGCCAGTAAAGGTGAGTGTAGGTAGGGGGGTGGGGAGGAGATAGGTCAGTCCAGGGAGGACGGACAGGTCAAGGGGGCGGGATGATGTTAGTAGATAGGAGATGGGGGTGTGGCTTGAGGTGAGAGGAAAAACAGGTTAGGGAGGTGGGGGGGTAGGGAGGAGATAGGTCAGTCCAGGGAGGACGGACAGGTCAAGGGGGCGGGATGATGTTAGTAGATAGGAGATGGGGGTGGGGCTTGAGGTGAGAGGAAAAACAGGTTAGGGAGGTGGAGATGAGCTGGGCTGGTTTTGGGATGCGGTTGGGGGAGGGGAGATTTTGAAACTTGTGAAATCCACATTGATGCCATTGGGCTGCAGGGTTCCCAGGCTGAATATGATTTGCTGTTCCTGCAGCCTTCGGGTGGCATCACTGTGGCATTGCAGGAGGCCCAGGATGGACATGTCATCTGAGGAATGGGAGGGGGAGTTGAAATGGTTCGCGACTGGGAGGTGCAGTTGTTTGTTGCAAACTGAGCGCAGGTGTTCTGCAAAGCGGTCCCCAAGCCTCCGCTTG
>JAHRHZ010000018.1:14879757-14920373 GCA_024137785.1 Ginglymostoma cirratum
TGGGAGTTGCGGAGGGAGTGGTCCCTCCGGAAGGCAGATAAGGGTGGGGAGGGAAAGATGTCTTTGGTGGTGGGGTCTGATTGCAGATGGCGGAAGTGTCGGAGGATGATGCGTTGGATCCCCTCCAGCCCCACCACACCCGGCACTTTTCCTTGTAACCGCAGGAAGTGCTACACCTGCCCCCACACCTCCTCCCTCACCCCAATCCCAGGCCCCAAGAAGACTTTCCACATCAGGCAGATGTTCACCTGCACATCTGCACCCAAGTCAGGAGTGTGGATGTTCCTTTGTTGACTTTTTTTAAGACTGAGATAGACAGATGTTTGGTCTCTTTGGGTATATGTAAACATCTGAGGGAGAAATAAGTGGGAAGTGTTAGGATTTGGAGGTTTTTATAAAGCATGAATGCCTGCATGAACCATGTAGGCTGAATGAAGGGTCTAGGCCCGAAACGTCAAGCTTTCCTGCTCCAATGATGCTGCTTGGCCTGCTGTGTTCATCCAGCCCCACACCTTGTTATCTCGGATTCTCCAGCATCTGCAGTACCTTTTAGCTCTGATTTGTTTCCATGCTGTTTAATAAATGCTTGGCAACTGATTAGAATGAGTTGGCTTACTGTGAATTGGATGTGTAACGAAGGAGTCCATTCCATGTAGGAGAGTCTACGAGTGTTTAGGGGGCACCTAGATTTGTGGCAGTAATCCAGCAGTCTGTATTATCATATATGACATAAGATCAAAATTAGTAACAGGAACAACTTATCTACTATACATAAAAATTGAAGCTAAAATTATGAACTTCTTAAAATTCATTCATGGGATGCGAGCTTTGCAGGTTAGACCAGCATTTATTGCCCAGAATGCGGTTAGGAGCCAAATGCATGGTTAAGTTTCTGGAGTCACATGTAGGCCAGACTAGGTAAGGATAGCAGTTTCCTGCCTTAAAGGGCTTTAGTGAACCAGGCAGGTTTTTCCTACAATGGTTTCATGGTCATCATCAGACTTCTAATTCTAGATTTTTATTGAATTCAAATTCCACCAACTGCCATGGCAGGATTTGAACTCAGGTCCCCAGAACATTACCTGGGTCTCTGGATTAACAGTTCACCAATAATACCACTGGGCCACCTCCCCTGCAGTATTTACTTATAACTGATTGTCCTCCATGCTGTGGAATAAGCTTTAAAATTTTCTTCTGCATTTCTCCCTGGGGAAGATATGAGAGCTATTCTGGGGAAGGGCAGACACTAGCATCCAGCAATACCACTCTGTGCCATAATGTGTACATAGTTCCCAGGGGTATTCACTTTCTGGTTTTTCCACATACCTGTAGGAAGCATAGCTGAGATGGGGAGCTCACCAAATGGCGAAGGTGGGTGCATATTGTTAGACAGAGATTATATCTAAAGGTAAATTAACTCAAGTGCATGCACATAATGTGTGATACACATAATGTTCTGGATTGCCTGAGAGACCCAGGCAGGAATTATCTTTGGTTCTTTTCTTTAGCCCTGAGATTTTTGGGCTTTTATGAGGTTCCAGGGATGCTACCAAATAAAAGTAATAGTTCAAGCATCATGGATAGGCACCTGAGACCTATTGCTTACCATTCTTATGCCATGTGGGAAATTCGAGACACTTCATGTTTCTTAGGTGACCACATGTGTAGAAGGTGCCTCTAGCCGCTCTAGCTCAAACTCAGGATTTCCAATCTTGATGGACATCCAGTCACTGCAGAGTAATTCCAGAGATTTGGAGGTGCTGTTGTTGGGCTGGGGTGAACAAGGTTAGAAATCACACGACACCAGGTTATAGTCCAACAGATTTATTTGAAATCACAAGCTTTCAAAGCGCTGCCACTTCATCAGGTGACACAAAGGGAATGAGAGTTTTCAGGAGGTGGTCATCCGTCAAGCAGTAAAGGTGGATGGCCTTTCACAATCACAGAATGCCTCAAAGTACCTTACTGTCAATACAGAAAGCAGACAGGGCAGCATCCCAAGAAAGGTAACATCCCTCAGTGCCATGTTAGAGAGTGAGCTTTGACTTTTGTGCTCAGGTCCTGGGATGGAATTTATCCACACCCTTCTGCTTTAAAGACAAAAGTCCTACAGACTAAAACATTGCTGACACACCATCCACCAAGTACAATTAGATCACGACTAATTTGAATCTTAACTCCATTTAACAACCATGATTCCTCCTCGTAGGTCATTGACTTAATAAAAAAATCAATCTTAGTTTTGAAATTTTCAATTGATCTCCAACCTCAACTCTTTTAGGGAAAGTGATCAGATTCCCACAGTCTGTTGTATGAAGAACTTCATCCTTAAACATCTAATTCTAGTTTTAAGGCCATGCCCACTTATGTTGGATTCTTGACTGGAGCAAATTTTTCTTTACCTACTTTATCTCAAACAGATTGTCCTTTCATCTCAAGGGGGAATACCAGTGCAGGTAGATGTCGTTACTTGTGTGAATGGCTGACAATATAATCTATCCATCCTCATCAATCACCCTTACATCTTAATCCCTGTCTTTTTGCTGATCCTTTGAGATGTTGTATTTTCAAATCTTTATCTGTTTTTCTTGTAATAGCTCAGAAGGGATTTGCTTCTACCATTAATCACAAAATCATAAAATCATTACAACATGGAAAAGAACATTCATCCCAACGTTTCTGTGCTAACTCTCTGCACAAGCAATCCTGCTGGTCTCACTCCCCATGTCAATCAATTTGCCTAATTCCCATTGGAAGGGATTAAATCTCCTCCGCCCTTCTTTTGAAGCAGGAGTGGCTTTAATCACAACAGCAAGATTTAAGACCATAAGACATAAAAGCAGAAGCAGGCCATTCAGCCCATTGAGTTTGTTCTGCCATTCAATGAGATTAGGGCTGATCTGATAATCCTAAACTCCATTTTCCTGCCTCTTTCCTATAAACTTTGATTGCCTTATTGATTAAAAATCTGTTCATGTCAACCTTGAATATACTTAAAAACCTAGCATCGACAAGCCTCTGCAATAAAGAATTTTACAGATTCACTACTGTCTGAGAGAAGAAATTCTCCCTCATCTCTGTCATAATTGTGTGACCCCTTATTCTGAGATTGTGCTCTCTTGTCCTAAACTCTCCCAAAAGGAGAAACAATCCTTCCACATTTACCCTGCTAAGAATCTTATTTGTTTCAATAAGGTTGCCCCTTCTAAATTCCAGTGTGTACAGTCCAAACCTACTCAATCTCTTCTCATTAGACAGTCCCTCTATACCTGGTATCAGATGAGTGAACCTTTTCTAGACTACTTCCAGTGCCAGTACTTATTTCTTAGATTTTTTTATTCACTCATGGGATGGGAGTATCACTAGGACAGCATTTATTGCCCATCCCTAATTGCCCAGTTAAGAGTCAACCTCATGGCTGTGGGTTTGGAGTCACGTGTAGACCAGACCACGTAAGAATAACAAATTCCTTCCTTAAAAGACACTTCCTTAGATAAAGTTCCCAAGACTGTTCTCAGTATTTCAGTCTGGCCTTATATAGTTGTAGCAAACCTCCCTACTTTTGTACTCCATTCCCTTTGAAATAAAGACCAACATTCCATTTCCCTTCTCTATAACCCTCTTGAACTTGGATACTAGCTTTTTGTGACTCATGGATGTGGACTCCCAAATCCCTATATCAGTCAAAGTTTAAAACATCTGTTGCCAATACAGTTTATTTGTTAAGAATTAACATTACTGTCTCAGAGGCACTTCCTCTGAACATTTTTACGAGGTTACATTTCTGTCATGCCAATCCTTGTGCAACAATATCAGCTGTGTCTACAGATTTAAATAGTGTGTTTAGATTCTCTTGTGACTTCCTGTTGCTAGGTGTGGCACCCATTAGCACTTTATGTATTATAACATGATGGAAGTGAATGTATTTGCATCCTATTTGCCTTGGTTAAGGCACAAGTTTCAGAAATAAATCTTTCTGGAGATAGCTTCAGTCCTACTCTTGAGAAACTGCTCTACTCTTGAAAAAGAGATTTCAAATCACTTGAACTTCAACACCGAAGGAGGTTCCTTAACTCATCATGCCAATGCCCAGTCTACTACAATCATCATTTCTCTGTTGTATCTTGTGCTTCAAGAGTATATAACTAGTTGTAAACTACTTTGGGATATTTGGCATGAAGGATGCCATATGAATGCAAGTCCTTCTTTTCCTGTTCCTTTATTTCTTCATTCCTCTCCTTTCTTCTCTCCTCTTTTCTCTCTCACTCTCTTTTCTATTCATTCACAAATGATAGGAGTGCCAACTATACAATTTCTCCACTCGGCCAAAAGCAGGAATTCTCAGAATTTGTAACCTTATTCGTGGCTCTCAGATGTGGCCTCCCAAAATTCTCACTGGGTAACCTGCATCAATATCTAGTGGCTATGGAGTGTGCATCAGTCGTGGAGGGAAGATCGAGATTGGCTCTGCAGATGGGAGGTTATGTGCCACCTGTTTTTATTAAATTGACTTACAGAGTCTGACACTCTACACCTGGAATGCGGAGAGGTTCTTAACCTGTGATCTCAGATCTAGTCAATGCCTGTTGTCATTTTTTTAAAAAAATGCAGTGACTTCTACATGATCTGTTTTATAATACTGGAACAAACATGTGGGAAGATAAGAACTGGAGAGGTATTCCTTTGTGGTTTAAGCAGAAGATGCAATTCTTGATGTTGTGTGGAACAGGAAGGGTGACACATCTGAATGGTGTTAGTGGTTAAGTTGCCTTCAAACAACAGCAGGGGCCCTACAGTTGGCCACAGGGCTCCTGAAGAAGAATCATATTCAACTTTAAAATGTTAACTGCATTGCTTTCTCCACAGAAACAAAAACAGAAATTTGTGGTAAAGCTCAGCAGGGCTCGCAGCATCTGTAGAGAGAAATCAGTTTTGAGTTCCAAGGAAGGGTCACTGGGCCCAAAACATTAACTCTGATTTCTCTCCACAGATGCTGCCAGAACTGCTGAGCTTTTCCAGCAATTTCTGTTTTTGTTTCTAATTTCCAGCATCGGCAGTTATTTTATTTAGTCTTTCTCCACAGATGCTGATAGAGCAGTTGAGAAATTACTGTTTTTATTTCAGATTGCCGGCATCTGCAATATTTCACTTTTATTTCATTTTGACAAAGTGCTGCAAGGAACTGGTAGCAGTGGAACAACACATCAGTATGAAGTGATACCTTTGGGATAGGAGGAAAAGAAATTGGGCTCAAGCTCAGAATATCCTCCATTCATAATCCACATGGTGAGAGGAGACAGTCAGTGTTACAATATTCTTCCCTGATTTATCAGTAAATAAAGGAACTGCTACCAGTGGCTAAAGGGTTGGTTACCAAGAAATGTGGATTTAAGACATTTGGAAAAAGAATTGGGAAGGGAAGCATATATGAAGAAATGTTTTTATACCATGAGTTGTTATCTTTAATATATGCCTGAAAAAGTGCTGGAAACAGTCAATGGTAAATTTCAAAAGGGAATTGAAAGTAATGAGGAAAGCAGGGAGTGAAACAAATTGGATATCTCTTTCAGAGAGCTAGTATATGCAGAATTGCCTCTTTCTGTGCCACAATGTTCTGTGATTCTCTGTTAAAGCAGCAAACATGGTTATGTGATAAAATTAAACACCGTTACTTAAGTTAATGAGCTCTGCTTACACATAGCCTGATGCGGTGTCAGGAGTTTGCACTTTGAGTCTTGCCCTTTGACCCCTTTATGTCTCATGTATTGAAGGACCCCATGTTGCTGCCCCTGTGTTTAAGCTCCTGTGAAGTTTGATAGGAATGTTTCCTTCCTTCAAAAGCATTATGCAAATGAAACTTGAACTTTCCAACAAAGAATTTAAAAGATTAGAAATATTTTGAAGTGAATTGTGATAGCCCTTTTCTAACTTACCTTGTGATGATTAGAAAAATAAATGCGTGGCAGCACAACCACATTTTATTAGTTTGTAGGAACTGACAGGATGAAAGAATGTAAAATTCATCATGGTAGTTATATGTGGAGACCAGACAAGCATTTCAGATTTTAACCTGTATGTTCTGCAGATGGATGAAACACCTGGCTAAAGGAGACAGGAGCTCCATGAATATTTGCAACTGGCCTGTCCGATTTGACAGCTACAGGATAATGATCCTGCACATGTGCAGAAAAGATATTTTATGCATTTGCATATTTGAAATGCCCTTTTTAAAAAAGATGGTTAGGCCAAACTGCATGTGGAAATCACTTAAATAAAAGCAAAATAATGTGAATTCCGGAAATCTGAATTAAAAACAGAAAGTGATCAAGAAACTCAACTCAGTCTACCAGCGTCTGTGGAGAAAGAAACAGAGATACCATTTTGATCTAATATGACTTCTTTGGAACTGATTCAATTCTGATGAAACAAAGGAACAGGATTAGGCCATTCAGCCCCTCAACCTTGCTCACCATTCAATAAGATCATGGCTGATCTGTGGCCTAACTCCATATGCCTGCCTTGAACCCATATCTCTTGTTACCAACGCTTAATAAAAATTTGTCTAACTCAGGTTCAAATTTAATGACTGAACTAGCATCCACCGATGTTTGAGAGAAAGAGTTCCGAACTTCCATTATTTTTTGTGTGTAGAAGTGCTTTCTAAATCGCTCCTGAATGGTCTGGCTCAAATGCTTAGACTATGTCCCCGGTTCTAGAATCTTCAACCAGAGGGAATCATTTATCTCTATCTGCCCTGTCTTTCCCTGTTAATATCCTGAAAACCTTGATTAGATCGCCCCTTAATTTACTAAATTCTACAGAATAAAGACCTAATTTGTTTAAACTCTACACATAACTTAATCCCTGAAATCCAGGTATTATCCAGGTAAACCTGCATTGAACACCCTCCAGGCCCAAAACATCCTTCCTAAAGTGTGGTGCCCAGATCTGCTCACAGTATTCTGTGTGGGGCCTAACTAGGGTTTTGTTTAACCACAACATAACATCTACAACCCTATGCGCCAACTTTTAGATATGAAGGCCAGCATTCCTTAAGCCTTCTTGACTACTTTCTGCACATGTTCCTGGCATTTTAAACAGCAATGAACCTGAACCCCCGAAGCTCATTGGATATCCGCTGTAACTTTGTATGTAACTTTGTGCCTTCTAAAGAATACCCTGATCTATCCTTTGTTGGTCTAAAATGGATAACCTCATACTTGCTAATAGTAAAATCCACCTCCCATAGCTTTTCCGTTCACCTAATGTATCAATATTCTGTTTACATTGTTGTCAATACTGTCTACAATCCTGCCCAATTTAGTGTCCTCAGCAGATTTCGTATTTGACGTTTTATGCCATCATCCAAGTCATTAATGAATATTGTGAATAATTGAGGCCCCAAGACAGATTCCTGTGGGTCACCACTAGTCATGTCCTGCCAACTTGAGTACTTACGCATTATTCAAACGCTCTGTTTTCTGCCACTCAACCAATTTCCTATCCACGTCAGTAATTTGTCCTCATTCCATGGGCTTCCACTTTAGCTAGCAGTCCCTTGAGTGGGAACTTATCAAAAGCCTTCTCAAAGTCTAATGACTTAGAAGAAGGGTCATATTAGACTCAAAACATTAAATCTGCTTCTCTCTCCTAAAAATAACTTAATTTAGATCAAAACAAATAAAATTGCAATTGCAATTACACTGAGTTAGGAATTTACTTCAGGTCACTTCATGTCTTCCATTCTAGATTTCATTGGATAGTTTTGTACCTTTAAGAATATTTAGGATATATGTTTAGTAAGAGAGCTAATGGAGAAGGAATAAGTGTTAAAAATGATCCATATAATAGACTGGCTTGCTAGATGCTGTTAACCTACTTAACCTTGCCCATTCCTGAGTTTCTAAGATTGCTGTATTACACATGCAGAAAGTATATTAATCAAGTCCAACCCAAGGTAAGCATCCTTTTAATGCAAAGTAAACTAATTTTATGCTCAGAGCTGTGATTCTTTCCAAAATCTTGAAAGGAATTGAGCAAACATACCAGCTTACTGCTAAAGTCTGACATTGCAGTCAACAGTGTTCAATCCTGATCAATTGCATTCACATTTTCTATAAAAATAGAAAAGTGATAGAACATGCAAACACTCAGGGTTTTCAGTTATGTCCCCCATGGTCAATTGCCAGAAGAACTTGCTGAAGCATTTTCTTTTTAGAGAAAAGATACTGAAGCCTCAGGTCAATGTCTCCTCCCTCAACATTGATTTGAATTGGGGAACTAAGCAAAGAAGAATTTGAAGCTCTGTCTGTACTTCCTCTGTGGCACTGGAGATTAGACCTGTTGCGGATTTCTCTTCACAATGTCAATGAATGGTGGTCTCCTGTTATAGTGTGATACATGCGTTGACTTTCTGTGATCCCTTGTACCATTTTCTCTTCTAGTAACCACTTCTGTCTCTCTACAGTCTGTAGATGTCTGGCTGTAACAATTGTCCCAACTATAGGTACCGCTACTGGATGGAAAATGTCTATTTTTAATAAAGTCAGTCGTGTCTGATCTATTTAAATCAGCAAGCTTATAACATGATAGACAAGAAGTTATTATGAGCATGACATTGACATGGTTGTTACATTCACATGTTGGGTCCGGAGTGGTGATGAGCACTGAACTAAACAAAATGTAAATTCTGTCAATGAAGTTTATTACTTAAAGGTTCATTTACAATTTAGCCAAGGCGCTGTCAAAATAAGTCCTGCCTATTTCCTGCACTTTTATCTAGATGGCTTTTAACAACAGCCAAGAATTTTATTTGCATGGTTTTTCCTTTATTTCTTTATATCGCAAACTGAATTCTTTTGCATTTTTACGGAGAACTCATCTGAAGTTTTCTAAATAAGAAGAAAATGTTTATGTAACTTTGTAACATATTCTTTTATTGTGATATTAAATTGGCTACAAATTGGAAATACAGGGCTCTTTAAATATTAGTTTGCTTCTGAAATACAAAGGATATGATCTAAGGTTTTAAAGTGCTGATGGTTTCAGGTAACTTAGATGAAGGGATGTTCTTTACCTCAAACATGAGTGTTGGGATATGAGCTTTTTAAACACAAACTTCTTTCAGGCTTCCCAATGAGGAAAATACACTACTTCTTGTTATCCAGGAATGCATGTGTAACGTTACATAACCAAGGGATGCTGGTATTTGACCAGTAATCAGAGGTTTGGGCTAACAAACCAGAGAATGCAGTTTAATTAAACGATGGCCATTTGAGAATGGAAGTTCAATTTTAAAAGTTTGAAAGATGGTCATAAAATTCACAGTTCTTCACTGTCCTGAACTTTCCAAGTCTTACGTAACCATCTTTTCCATGCCTAAGTCATAGATCCTTAACTACAGTCTGAAATGACCTTGCAAATCAATCCTTTTAACAGGGCACCTGGGACAGAGCATCAAATGCCAGCCTTTCCAGCCAAGCCCATATCCCAAGAATTAATAAAAAGAAAAGGTCCATATTTGATGCGTAACATGATAAATTTGTAAAAAGATCTGGAAACAACAATTTAATTTATTCTTTTTAAGCTTCACTCTTGTTGATGTAAAATATCATCAAAATACACTTCTGCCTTCTTCTCATGCTTGCACTTTTAAATTGGCCGAATATATTCCAGTAAAGAACATAAGGTCTATTCCTTATTATTGAATCTGTAAACCAGACTTCATTTTAACAGGCAATGGGATCTTGTGCTGTGATAACCACATGGTACTTTCCATCTCCACCTTTTATACAGTGCAGCCTGTGTTCTTCACGCATAGCAATACCTGCAATTGCATTATAATATCTACTGTGCTCTTAAAATGTTTCTGCTGAGGATGCCATGAAATGCAAATGAGGCAATAAAAACACGTTGTCCACAATCCAACCACAATAGTTCCCTTTAACTTCATAGTTCACATAAATTTATGCGGATGAAAACAGTTTTGCAGGATTAGGACAAGGTGAGGTGGAAATTAGTAGATACCTCGAATAATTCCTCGTCCAAAGTGAGTACCAGACAGTTGAAGGCTGCAGTGCACTGTCCAGACACTCACCTGGTTCTCCAGTTGTTAATAAAGGCCAATTCAGGTCCTTATGAGAAATTGGTGTCCATGCATGCCTGGGAAAAGTCCAAAACGTGCCTAGCAAATCATGTCAAGAATAGTCAGGAAGCTAGCCTCATAAATGCTATTTGGAAGGATCCTTTTCTTAAAGACTGCCATGCTCTTACTCATTGGAGTCATAGAGCCATATAGCATGGAAACAGACTCTTTGGTCCAACTCCTCTGTGCCAACCAGACATCCCAATCTGAACTAGTCCCATTTGCCAGCATTTGGCCCATACCCCTTTAAACCCTTCCTATTCATTGAGGTGCCTTTTAAATGCTGTAATTGTACCAGTCTCCACCACTTATTCTGGCACCACCCTCTGTGTGAAAAAGTTACCCTCAGGTCCTTTTTAAACCTTACCCCTCTCACGTTAAACCTATGCCCTCTAGCTTTGGACTCACCCACCCTAAGAAAGGACCTTGGCTATTCACCCTATCCATGTTCCTCATGATTTTATAAACCTCTATAAGGTCACACCTCAACCTCCAATGTTCCTGGGAAAAAAGCCCCAGCCTATTCAACCTCTCCCTATAAATCAAACCCTCCAGTCCCAGCAGCATCGTTGTAAATTCTTTTCTGCACCCTCTCAAGTTTAACAACATCCTTCCTATACTAGGGTGATCAGAATTATATGCAGTATTCTAGAAGTGGCCTCACCCATGTCCTGTACAGCCGCAACATGACGTCGCAACTTCATTACTCAATACTATGACCAATGAAGGCAAGCATACCAAATGCCTTCTTCACCACTCTGTCTTCAGGCTCCACCTTGCACCTGAACCCCTAGGTCTTTTTGTTCGGCAACACTCCCCAGGGCTCTGCCACTAACTGTGTATGTCCTCCCTGGTTTGCCTTACTAAAATGCAACACCTCATATTTATCTAAATTAATCTACACCTGCCACTCCTCAGCCCATTGGCCCACCTGTTCTACTGAGATAATCTTCTTCACTGTCCGCTACACCAGCTATTTTGGTGTCCTGTGCAAACTTACTAACCATGCCTCCCTTCACATCCAAGTGATTCATATAAATGATGAAAAGCAGTAGCAAAACTAATCCTTGTGGCATACCGCTGGTCACAGGCCTCCAGTCCGAAAATCAACCTTTTACCACCACCCTCTGTCAACCACCTTCAAGTCAATTTTGCATCCAATTGGCTAGCTCCCCCGTGGATCCCATGCGATTTAACCTTACTAGCCAGTCTATCATGCAGAGCCTTGGCGATCACTTTGCTGAAGTTTGTGTGCAAAACTGCTGACCGTCAGGCCAGTGCACTGAGAACAATTGCCTTGCAGAACCTATGAGAATCCGTTTCATGTAACTTCAGTGTGTTAACAGCTGCGTTACGTTGTTGGTCAAAAGTTCCTCTTTATGCCAACCCACTATTTCATGGAAATTTCAGCCAAATACTGATTACATAGATGGCCGTCTGGTATCCTTTGCAAGCAGGCTTGAATGTCAGCACTCTGATTGACAAGCTGATTCCCAGGCCTTATTATCTCCCTGCTCTTCATTCTGTGCATTCGTACTAGATGTATCTAATCTAGCCCCTCTAACCAATCATTCAGTACCATTCTACCAATCCCTGAATGGGAGATTGCCACTGCAACTCAAATAAAGCCATATTCCAAGGATTTTTTTTGGAACTGACATGGAAGTGACAGATAAGACCTAATATTTAGTGGCATGGGTAAGCAGAGACCAATGAGTGTCTTCTGAAAGAAAAAGGAATTTCTCATACATAACTTGTGTGGGTGACCTTTTGGCACAAAGAGAAACAGAGGAAGATGGTGGAAAACCTCACAGGATTCATTCTTTTTTCTCACCAGATGTACTTCTTGCTCATGAAGTCCATCATCTGTCCTTCCAATGGAAACAGCACATGAAAGAATGGTGTCCGCTCCGATTTCGGGTACCTGCTCACTCTAACTATTTGTAGTCATGTCGTGCAGGCAAGCATGGATTGCGTCAATGTTATTTGAGGATTTCAGGGTAGAATAGTGTTGCTGGTGTGTGAAATAAGGCAGAAGATGCAAGAGAGGTTATTGCACCAGTGCACCTGTATGTAGCAGGTGCATGGTGCTGTTGTAAGACTGGAAGGAGGACAAGCAAGTGTAGGCAGCTATGGAAGAATACCTGGAATGGGGGATGAGGGTGTGGTGGAATTAGAGATGGAGAATGTCAGGGGGTTGAATTCTGGGGTTTAAGGGCCATGTAAATCTAAGGAAGTAAATAATGAGAGGTATGAATTAGGAGACTTACTTTAGATAGGCTTGTGTAGTCATTGAACCTTTTCTTGTTTTGCAACTGTGTCCTAAGGGTTACCTGCTCTGCTGCTCTGCTGCTCTGCTGCTCTGCCCCTTGTAATGGGCAATTTGCTTTATTTGCTGCCTGGTGGAAAGTGCATGTCCTCCTGTAGATCGTTGAATATCCCACTTTCAATGCTTGTCATTTTTTTCCATTCCTCTAATTGCTAGCTTTGTTTAGTTTGTAGCATTCTTGCTTCTGAGTCAAAGGTTTCAGGTTTACAGTCCAGGTTTTCAGTAAATAATCTAAGTCACACTTTCAGGGCTACGAGGTTTGACTGGATTTCGCCACAATGTGCTTCCATGGGCTTGATGAACTAAGTGGCTTTCTTCTGTGTTTCTATGACTCTATGCCCTATGTGTGATACCAACTGTGTATTGTATTTCTGGATGTTACCTATTGTTCTTACCTGATGTTCAATTAATGATGTTGTTACATGGCCAAGTGGACACCGGTGGCTCTGCAACACCTCTGTTTGCATCAAGAGCAAATAAATAAAAAGATCAGGCCAAGCAGGCTTTGCAGCCCAGATCAAACTTGTGCACACTCCAGGTTTACTGGTAACGTTCATGAGAGACAACCAATCTTCACTTCCTTTGACCTGAAATAGCAGTGTCTGCATTTCCTGAAATCAACTTCAGGGATTAAATCCAGGCCTTCCTGTGGGCTGAATAAGGTCTCACTAAAAACTTTTACCCTCAGAATTTTCAGAAGTGTATAAGAAGAATTGTTATGAGGAAATCTTTCTTTCTAGTCAGCTCACTCCTCTCCTTTTGATCCTGGAGACATGATGTCCCTTGCTTGATATAGGTCCACCGACTCTCTGCTGCTTCTAACCGAAGTAGCCATTGCTTGCTTGTAGCCCTGACCATTTATTGGACTGTGGAAGACATCATAACCCTTTGAAACTTGATGCCTTTGCGCAGACTTCCAACAATGAGTTCCTGACCAGGAGCACCAACTTGACTGGATTGTGGAACCCTATTGATTCTGAGACTTCTGAGGCAACTCTGAGGTGACCTGTGAATTTTTTAATTACAAAAATATACTTTATATATTAAAAAAAATCTTTGTACATATACATAATCGCAAATGCAGTTTGGTTCTGTACAGTAGCATATCAAGGAAACAAACAAAAACAGAAGTTGCTGGAAAAACTCAGCAGGTCTGGCAGTATCTGTGAAGAAAATATCAGAAGTAAATCAAAGTTCTGAGGAAGGGTCACCAGGCCTGAAACATTAACGCTGATTTTTTTCTTCGCAGATGCTGCCAGAGCTGTTCAGCTTTTCCAGCAGCTTCTGTTTTTGCTCCTGATTTACAGAATCCGCAGTTCTTTCGGTTTTTATTAAGGAAACAAACAAACATTGGAGTTTCACTCTATCCAAAAAAAAGGCATTTCTTACACACACAAGACTATATTTACATGCATTCGAAGTACTAGGAGGGTCTGATAACTGAACGGACCTGCATTTAACTTCAGCAGGAAGACCTCAGACAGTGGTCTTTCCAGGTGACCTGTAAACTATCAATGGAATGGTAAATATTTTTTAAAAAATACATGTTTTTGCTAGAAATTTCACTTAAACTAGTTAGTGAAGTACATTCTCAGGTAGTGAGACACCAGAGCTTTTTCTAAGTTTTCCAGAAACAAAATAAAACTTTAAAAGAAGCAGTTAGCTGGGAGGAAAGGAATAGTCCAAATTCAAGACAGTGTTTTCAGAATCTACATATGTGGCAGAACAGCGTGTTTGTGTGTGGATTCAAACTCCTCCCGGAGGGGATTTTTAAAACACACCCACCCCATTCTCTGATAAACCTGCCCGATGACTTTTGGAAACAACAAAAGCAGGAAGGAAGGCAGGGGGTGTTACTGCTTCAGTTCACCTGCAACAGAGAGAGAGGCACCACTGTGCTGCCTCTGTGGAGAACTCCTGACACAGTCACTGCAGGTAAGAGTACTGGCTAAAATATTGTGTTTGGGCCAATGGTGATTCCACATCAACTGATGATTCTATGGGAAAACTGTGATATGAGACAGGTAAAATACTTGTTATAGAATATTAGTTTTTTGTTCCCATTTGCTAAAGTGTAGTCTTGGATGGACTCTCTAGCATCAGACTGCTAATGTAGTTTATTGAATACCTTGGCATCCAAACCAGTCTTCTTGATTCCTTTGTCAAGGCTGAGGTGACTGTTTAATATTAGAAAACACGCACTGTGTATTTTTGTGTCTGAATGGTAATCAGCTATTTATCAGTCATTTGGATAGAAAGGGAAAAAAACTGTGTTTGATATCACAGTGAGCACTTTGAACCCAAATGGCAATACTAAGTTTTCAGCATCTTGTACTCCATACAGGCTGGTGCATAGAAATGTAATCAGTTTGAAAGAAGAAAAGGAAAACAAAATCATAGAACTGACAAGTGCAAAAATCAGAATATTTTGAAGGAAGGCATTTTAGAGCTGTTTGGATCAATGTATGATAGTTCCGACATTAGAATATAACTATGAAGGAGTACAGTTTGCAATAAAAACAGAAAGTGCTGGAGGAACTCAACACGTCTACCAGCATCTGTGGAGAGACAAACAGAGCTAAAGTTTCAAGTCTGATATGACTTCCTTCTTCTTCAAGTCATATTTGTTTTGCATTATGATGGAAAATGGAAAATGAAGAAATGGTAAAGGCATTGAACAGTATTCTCACAGGATCACAGAATGTGTTATGACGCAGAAGGAAACCATTCAACCCATCGTTTCTGCATCAGTTCATTAAATTAGTAAATTTTGTGTCTGTCTTCATGGTAGAAGCTTTAGAAAACTTCCCACTGGTAGCTGACAATCAAGGAATAATGGAGGAGATGGGCTTAAAACAAACCCCACCACCAGGAAAAAGATGCTGAAAAAACTGTCAGACCTAAAGGCTGACAAATCCCCAGGACCAGTTGGTCTACATCCTAGGGTCTTATAGAAGCGCCAACCCAGTAGTAGTAGATATAGTAGATTCATCGTTTATAATCTTACAAAATCTCTTAAAATCTGGAAGATTGTCAGCAGATCGGGAAATAGCAAATGTAACACCTTTATTCAGGACAGGAGGAATGCAGAAAGCAGGAAACTATAGACTACTTAGCCTAACATTTGTTTGGAAAGGGGCTGGAATCTATTTTTCAGAATAGCATGTTACCTTTGAAAATCATGATGTAATCAGACAGAGCCAACATGGCTTTGTGAAACAAAAATTGTGTTTAATCTGTTAGAGTTTCTTAACCAAATGACATTCATGGTGGAACCATAGATGTGGTGTAGGTGGATTTGCAAAAAGCATTGGATAAAGTACCATTTTAAAGTCTGATGTACAAGACATGAATGTATGGTGTAGGGAGTATTCATAAAGCATGGATAAAGGATTGGTTAACCACCTGAAAGCCAAGAAGAAGGGTGGCATGTTTGCTCAGTGGTTAGCACTGCTGCCTCACAGCGCCAGGGTCCCACATTCAATTCCAGCCTCAGGTGACTGTCTGTGTGGAGGTTGCACATTCCTCCCACAGCTGTATGGATTTAACTCTGGGTGCTCAGGTTTCTTCCCTCTCTCCAAAGATGCGTAGGTTAGGTTGGATTGGCTTTGCTATAGTGTGCAGGCTAAGTGGGTTAGCCATGGTAAATGTGGGGTCACAGGTGTAGGGTGGTGGTCTGAGTGGGACGCTCTTCAGAGGATTGGTGTGGACTTAATGGGCTGAATGGCCTCTTTCCACGCTGTAGGGACAAATAGATCTTTTACAAGTTGGCAAGATGTAACTAGTGATAGCTAAATTTGCCAGCGGCATGATCGATAAGGTAGATACGAAAGTAAGTTATCAAGAGGGACGTTGAGAGAGTCTGCAAAGGGATATAGACAGGTTACATTAGTGTGCAAAAAATTGGCACATGGAGCATAATGCAGGTATATGTGAACTTGTCCATTTTGGCAGGGAGACTATAGAAGCAGTGAAGAGAGATTGCAGGAGATAATGTTACTGAGAGAGCTGGTGTCAAGGTACGAGAATCACATAAAGTTAGTCTACAGGTACAACAAGCAATTAGAAAGACATTTTAAAAAATATTCATTTATTTTATATTCATCACAGCCAACAAAATCATTTAGACTGCGACAAGGAGAAATTTTTTCATGCAAAGGGGTAAAGTATTCAATGTTCCAGGATTGTTAAATGAAACTTGCTCCATTGTTTTAGATTCCTCAACCAGGTGAAAAGAACCTCTCAGCACTTACATTCCCTCCAATTATTTTTTCTTCTGTACAGACCTCTAAGGTCCATGTGTGGCAAGTCACTATAGGACAACCTGTTCATTCTAGATCAAAGCTGGTGAATGTTTCCTGTGCTGCCTCCAGTACTTCTAAACTAAGCTTTTGTTCCTTGTACAAGTACATCAAAAATTAAACATCAACCTTTATAAATTTTACTCCTTTTAAAAAAAAATCTGCTTTTCTATCCTTATGATTAAAGTGAATGAACTCAAAGTTCCTACATTTTACTCAATCAGTCACCTTGTTGCCCACTCTCTTAACCAGTCTATTGCTCTCTGGAGCCTCTTTGAGGCATCATCAAAGTTGCATTCCAACCTAGCTTTAATTCATCAGCAAATGTAAATACATTCCTCTCAATCTCTTTGTCTGTTAGCGATTATAAATAGCTTAGGCCTGACACTGATCCTTGTGGTTCTCCACTAGGCAGAGCATCCCCAACTCTAAAATGCCCTATTTAACCCAATCTCTGCTTGTGGCCCGTGAACCAATTCTCTATCCACATTAATACTTTACCCACAGGTCCATATTGTGTACTAACGTTTAGAATAGCACCTTACCAAACGTGGTTTGGAAATTAAAATACACCGTCTCTATTGGTTTTCCTTTATCTATATTACTTACATTCTCAAAACACACTGCTAAATTTGCCAAATGGTACTTATACATCCAGTTGAATCATTCTAATCCTACTATCATTTTCTAAGTGCAAAGATTAGTTCTGCACATTGGTCTTAAAGGAAAATATTTGAATCTGGTTAAATTAGTTCTGAGATTAAAAGCATGCAATTGTTTCTGTTCACTTTTATGAGAACATGATGGAAGATGTCATCAACGGTGTTCAGATGCATGTACTGATATTTCTGATAATCAAGATGGTGCTAGTTGGAATTTGGGAGCACTCCATCAGAAATCTGAGCTAACTAACTTTGGGATGTGTAGCCAGAACCATGTAATATTAATCTACACAAAATGTACTCAAACTTTACATTATGGATTCAGTGAGGCAATGTACACAGATTTTCAGAAAACTTTTGACAAGGTGCCTTGACAACTACAATTAAGAATTAGGGTGAGGGTAGAATATAGTATTAATACGGTTAGAAAGGAGATGCATAGAGTAGAAGTAAAAAACGTTTCTCAATGTTATTTGAATTGGATATATACATTTAATGTTGTCCAAAATCTCAGATAATATGAAATTTAGAGCCATGTAATTGATCCAGAGGACCACAGAAGTTGGAAGACAATAAGGTGTTGTAGACACAACATTGTGGATGAATTTCATTGGCAGTAATTGATGCTGACAAGTGGCAAGTAACATTCATGCCACGCAATGCCACGTAATGACCATCTTCAATAGGACACAATCTAACCACCACCCCTTGACATTCAATGGTGTTACTGTCACTGAATCCCCCAATATCAACACCCTTGAGGTTATCATTGACCAAGAACTGGACATGCCACATAAACATGGTGGCTACAAGAGCATGTCAGAAGCTAGGAATATTGCAGCAAGCAACCCACTTCCTGACTCCCCAGAGCCTGTCCATCATCTCCAAGGCACAAGTCAGAAGTGTGATGGAATACTTCCAACTTGTCTGGATGGGTTCAGTTTCCAACAACACTCAAGAAGCTTGACAAATTCCAGGACAAAGCAGCCCACTTGATTAGCACCACATCCACAAACATGCATTCTCTCAACTCCTGATGATTAATAGCTACAGTGTGTACTATCTACAAGATACACTGCAGAAATTCACCATAGATCCTTAGAAGTACCTTTCCAACCCATGACCACTCCCATGTAGAAGAACAGGGGCATCAGATGCCTGGGAACACCATTGCAAGGCCCCCTCCAAGCCACTCATCATCCTGACTTGGAAATATATCGCCATTTCTTCACTGTTGCTGGGTCAAAATCCTATAATTCCCTCCCCAGGGGCATTTGGTGTCAACATACAGCATGTGGACAGCAGCAGTTCAAAAAGGCAGATAACCACCACCTTCTCAAGGGCAACTTGGGATGGGCAATAAGTATTGGCCAGCCAGTGATGCCTATGTCCTACAAATGAATAAAAAATAGAACATGCAAGGTATCAACAATATGAAACCTTGATTATATCACAGTTGTAATGCACAGTTGTGGACTTCATACTGTGGGCAAAATATATATATTATGTCTTTAATAATTTGCTCTATGGTTGGAAGAAGTACAGACATTCCAATAAACTATCTTAGTGCTGATGGGAATTCAAATGCAACTGCATTTGTATTCCAGCTGAGTTTAAACATGCATTTCTGAAATAAAATTTTAACAAGACCATTATTTATCACAAACAGTTCCTCTTTGGTTATGTTTTGGGTTGCAAGTAAAACAGAACTTAATGTATAATGAAGGAAGAGTCCAATAGACCTATTTTATATTCCCATTAATATTTAAAACAATAAATTTTGCACTTACGTATTTTTGTTCATTTGTTCATGGGATGTGGTCATCACTGACTGAGGCAGCATTTATTGCCATTCCCTAATTGCCCTTGAGAAGGTAGCAGTGAGCTACCTTCTTGAACCAGTCCAGTACAGTGTGTGGAAGGGGTTATTGAGTTCCCTATGACTATACATACGGACACATGAATTAGGAGCAGGAATAGGCCATCCAGCCTCTTGAGCCTGGTGCACCATTCAATAAGAT
Source organism: Ginglymostoma cirratum (assembly GCA_024137785.1). NCBI lineage: Eukaryota > Metazoa > Chordata > Chondrichthyes > Orectolobiformes > Ginglymostomatidae > Ginglymostoma > Ginglymostoma cirratum. Next base: position 14,899,215 of record JAHRHZ010000018.1, read on the forward strand.
CGTGGCTGACCCGTTTATAACCACAAATCTGTTTTCCCACTCACTTGTGATAATACTTCATTCCTTTGCTTAAAAAGAATCTATCTACTTTTGCCTTAAAAATATTCAAAGACTTTTGTTCCAATACTTTTTCAGCAGTAACAAAGACATTTAAGGATTCTTTGATTGAGGTATTTAATGTCATTACAGGGTGGAACAGGAGTAGCTATAAGCAAAATATTTCCTGTGGCTGAAGAGTCTGGAATAATAGGGAGAAAAATCTTTTCCCAACAATTCCCCGACCCCCTTATAGATCTGGAACTGGAATCCCTGTGGCTGGTCTGCATGAACTCTTTGCATGGTCCCTGGGGCACAGCTGGAGTTCTAAGTACAATGGTTTGATCTGATGTTATAGAAGGTCCAATCTTGCATGGCCTGCACTTTTGGTGAAGTGTTTGTGTTGTGCTGCACATATAGTTGGACACAAAGATAATTCCTGGACCTAATGTTAAATAGAGCAGATACAATGACCCTAAAATATTAATTCCAAGTGAGTCAGTTGAAGTACTGAAAAATGTGAACAAACTGATGTTGGAGGAAAAAATGCACACAACAACAAACATTTAAAATAATCTATCAATTCACGCGCTGGAATCAAAAACCTCAGTGGTTCAAAGTGCAGTTGAGAACTTTTTAGGGTGATTTGGAAACCTAGAGAGTAAAGCTTATTTGGCTGAATGTATTTTCATTTAATAAAAGAAAGAACTGTGGAAGCTGAAAATCTGAACCAAAAACAGAAATTTCCTTAGAATCTCAGCAGGTCTGGTAGCATCTGTACAGAGAACGCAGAGTTAACCTTTCAGGTCCAGTGACTCTTCTTAATAATGTACTTTATTTTACATTATGTTCTAACATAGTAATCCAAATGCTACAATGGTTCAGTCTGTTTACAAGGAAACTGTTGTGTTTATGTGCTCCATAAATGAACAGCTGCTTGAGAATTTTTAACAGCATGGATGTTAATGTTATAACGAAATCACAGGTTAAAGCCATTCAGAGAAGACCCATAGGTTGGTGACATATTTGTTTTTTTTTATTTGGAGATTATAAAAGCTTTGTTTGTTTATCCAAAGGACAATATGAGTTTCAGTGTAATTGGTAGTTAACAGAACAGTTGTGAAAACACAGTAGAAGGATAATTAATTTAATAATAAAGGGAGCTGTGAGTCAGTTAAATGATGTTTCTTTCTCTCCACCTTCCATCCACGCCTTAACAAGGAATGTCTTCTGAATGTTTACTGAGCTTTTACTCAACATCTAGTAGCTGGGCAAACACTGGTCCAACTTATTAAACTAAATCTGTCCATGAAGCAATACTGCATGCAATTCACAAACAGAGAGAGAACCAGGCACTTTTCCTTGTGTTGAGCCTGAATTTCTCAATCTTAACCAAAGTAGGAATTCCTAATTATGAGGAGTATTCTGACTACTGTATCCAAAATAGCTGATTGACTGCTAGTCTGCCCTGATTAAATTGATGGTTTAATGATAAGATTGTAAAGAGAAGTTCATGTTCCAATAAACTATTTTAATGCTGATTCAAGGCATAAGGATGGGAATTCAAATGCAACTGCATTTGTATTCCAGCTGAGCATGAGCATACATTTCTAAAATAATGTTTTAAGAACGCCATTATTTGTTGTACACAGTTCTCCTTTGATTATTTTTTGGATTGCGAGTAACTTAATGTATAGTGAAAGAAGAGTGCAAAAGACCCATTTTACATTCCCATTAATATTTAAAACAATAAATTGCACTTATGTATTTTTGCTTTTATTAGTTCATGGGATGTGGTCATTGCTGGCTGGGGCAGCTTTTATTGCCATTCCCAAATTGCCCTTGAGAAGGTAGCAGTAAGCTGCCTTCTTGAACCACTCCAGTGTGGGGGAGGGGTGATTGAGTTCCCCATGACCGTACATACGGACACATGAATTAGGAGCAGGAGTACGCTATCCAGCTTCTTGAGCCTGGTGCACCATTCAATTAGATCGTGGCTGACTTGTTTGTAACCACAAATCTGTTTTCCCACCTTCCCTTGATAACCCTTCATTCCTTTGCTTACAAAGAATCTATCTACTTCCACCTTAAAAATATTCAAGGACTCTTGTTCCACCACCTCTTCAGGATGAGAATTCCAAAGGTTCTTGACCCTCTGAGAGAAGAAAAGCTTGATTTGTAATACAGTGACGTCTAGATCTAGATTCTTCTATTACGGAAATATCCCTCTACATCTACCCTGTTAAGAGCCCTCAGGATCTTATGTACTTCCATCAAGTCACCTTTTCTGAATTCTAGTGAATGCAAGGCCAGGCCTGTCCAATCTTGCTTTATTTTGACCCAGTGACAACAAAGAGGCAGCAACATGTTTCCGAGTCTGGATGGTGTATGGCTTAGAGGGTAACCTGCAAATGTATGCTCCTATGCATCTGCTACCCTTGTCCTCCTAGCTTGAGAGGGTCATGGATTTGGAAGGCTCACCCTTAATAGAACAAAATGTCCTAAGATCAATGTTAACAATAAAAAAAAGACATGTAGTTCTAGGTTACTGAGTCTGTTAGGAATGTACATTGTCTGTCTGCGTAAAGCAATCAAGTGGTAAAGTACATTTATCTTCCTATCCACCCTATTTTACATTTTGTCGACTGAATTTAGTTTTCAAATTAGAAAAAGGTCAAAACAATTCTTTTGCTGCTTTCGTAATGTTTTTTCTAGGGATTGAGAGCATAGAGATGTGGTTTTGAGCATTGAGCTGTACATCAAGGTCAAATTGATGACACAAAAGTTTGCTTTTCCAGATCGGTATTAAAAATCCAGAGCAAAATGATTTTAGGCAATCTCAATCCTTTACAAGGAGGCAGTTTATAGAATGATTGGAATGTGCATTAATTAGCACTAAGTGTTTTGGTTGGGTGGGTAAAACAATGTCAGAGTGGTAGGATGCAATTATGAAGTAGGTTTATTCCATCACCAGGAAAGAGATCCCTGCAATCTAGTTAATACTTTGTGTGTGTGTGCGTGTGTGTGTGTGTGTGTGTGTACTTAGCATCCATTATCAGATCTGAACTGGCACTTTAGTGATTTTGGGATGAGTTTATGTCTTTTCTATCATTGAGACCACTTACTTCTTTCCACCTCTGCAATGTTCCCCAACTTGTCTTAACACATTCTGAAAACCCCTCAAGCCTTTAATAACTTTAGATTTGACTATTCTAATATATTGCCTCAAGTTTTGTGTTCTTCTGTGTGACCACTAAGCTCTGTGTTTGGCAGCAATTACTGAAACCAGAACTGGATGCTGGGAATGGCATCAGCTCACTGATCCATATGCACAGACCCTCAAAGTTTCTGTGCAGCCACACGGATGGAGTATTGTGTCCCAGTCAGCCTCTTATCTGTGAACTAGGAATGTTGTAAAATTCTGTTGTCTGTATCCTAATTTGCACCAAGTGCCATTCACTTGCCCTGTGCCCACTGATTTATGTTAGCTCTAGTTCTGGCAATGAATTGACATCAAAATTATCATTTGTGTGTTCAAACGCTTCCATGGATTGACCTTTCCCTGTCTCTGCAGCCTTTTCCAGTCTTATAGACCTTCATCATGTCCAGGCTCCTCAAATTCTGACTTCTTGCACATCTCTATTTCGAATCACTTGGAGAGAAGACTATGATGTCTCTTTGCCTTTTGTGTAGGTCTTCTGTTACCTCCATCAAACATAATTGCCCAGAAAATTGAGAAGCTGGTGTTGACATAGGCTCCTGTCTGGAAAGATCCTGAGGCACAAAAACTGAGGACAGTGGTGACCTTGAGAGTAAGTGGCAGTGCTGTCCTTGCCGTTCTTTATGACAACAGGCTCAGTTGGAGAAAGCGTCGGTTATAATGAGCAGTTTCAGTATCTGTGATCATCTCCTTGGTGAATTGTACCATCTCAGATGCTGCTCTTGCCTAAGGCTGGATTAAGGGATATGGTCTGGCTGTCTGTTGAGGGCCTTCCTTTTTCATCTGCACCTAAGTTCCTCCTTGCTTCTGCCAGTGCTCCATTCTGTGCCCCAAGAGATCTATAAATTATAGTGAGCCCATTACAAAAGTCCATTCTCTTTTAAGTCTAAAAATTTGTGAGAGTCCCTCAAACAATGCAATTCACAGTAGTTTGATGAACTTCACAACCATTAAAGAAAGTCAAAAGTTTCATTCTGATGTATCTAAACAGCTTTATTGTTGGAAAGGGCGCTGGGCAGTTACAGGAAGGGAAGTTACTTACGCTTCTGTTTCCATTCTTAGCCATGAATAGTCAAAAGCAGACTTTCAAAGGATCTGTAAGGTGGAAAATGGCAGGTTCAGTACCATGTCAGTACTAGATGCTGACTGATATTGCAATCAGGATCTGGTGATGGGCATCTTCCCCAAGTACCTGTCCCAAATCAGCCTGACAATTCATTGCCATAATTAACCGTCTTCACCCACAAAAGACCGTAAGATGTGGGAGCAGGAGTAGGCCATTCAACCCATTCATTCTGCTCTGCCATTCAATGAGATCATGGCTGATCTGATAATCATCCAGTTTACTGCCTTTTTCCTATAACTCCTGATTCCCTTATTGATTAAAAATCTGTTTATCTCAGACTTGAATGTATTTAATGACCTGGCCTCCATATCCATTTGTGGCAAAGAACTCCACAGTTTCCCTGCTCTCTGGGAGAAGAACTGCCTCCTCATCTCTGTCTTAAATGGGTGACCCCTTATTCTGATTATACCCTTTGTCCTGAACTCCCCCACAACAGGAAATAACCTCTCTGCTTCTACCTTGTCAAGTCCCCTAAGAATCTTGTATGTTTCAAAAAGATCACTTTCATTCTTCTAAATTCCAATGAGTACAAACCTAACTGATTTAACTCTTCTCATAAGGCAGTCCTTCCATATCTAATTTCAGCTTTGTGAAACCTCTCTAAAATGCCAATATATCTCTCCTTAGATAAGGGGCATAAGCTGTTTATGGTATTCCAGTTGTGGTCTGACTAGTGCCTTGTACAGTTTTAGCAAGACCTCTCTACTTGTATACTCTATTCCCTTTGAAATAATGGCCAACATTCCATCTACTTCAACCATTTGGGCAGCCTTCATCAATGCAAGAGGATGGCTACAATGCACTGGATCAAGTTCAAAGCCTTGGGGAGACTAATCTGGAGGCAGTGAACTGGTTGTGCGATCAGAAGGTCACCAGGAGGTTGAAGTCTAGCTGGAGGCCCAGTTACTAGAGCATAGGGGTCCAATGGTTCACTGAGAATTGTACCGAATTTTATAGTCACAATGGTGGCAAAATATGATTGATTAATTTTCAATTTCCACCATCTGATTTTAATACCTGAGACTTGTGTGGACTAAAATGGTTTTAAAAAGGAAGAAACATGGAACTAAAATGGTTACAGCGATCACCTTATCAAAGATTGAGGTAAGTTCAGGAAAGTAATGTGAAATAAACTAAACGGTGAACTGAAAGTACCATTTTATCTAAAAACTTTGAAGCCAGTCAACTGAATTAGGCATGAAGAAACTCACATCTGCAGTTTTAATTTTCACTTATATGAGGTGTTGTAGATATTGGACATGAATAGTTGCCTGGGAAGGCTGGTGGAGCCAGATGTGGGAATACACAAACAAAGCATATTTCAAAGGCTGCTTGGCAGAGCAGCTGACAGAGAGAAAGCAATTGAATTGGTAACTAGAAGATTCTCTCTCTTTCTCTTTATCTACTTCATTCTAATCACTTTGAAAGTCAGCATCCATGATGAAACAAATTGGAGAATTGTATATTCACTGAGAACTCAAGCTTTCTACAAAGTTTATTTTGTGATGACACAGGATGTTAACTAAATCGTCATGGTCTCTGGTTCAACCATAACAACTCAAGGACTCTAAGAACCTTTTAAATTGCATGTTATTAATCTTCTTATTTTATTATCTAATCTTCTCTTTTTTAAACTTTATACCTGGGTTTGTATGCGTGTGTGTTTGATTATTATATTTTAGTAGTTAGAATATAAGAAATATTCTCTTTCTCTTATGCAAAAGTAACCTTGTAGTTGGCTCCTTTTTTTCTGACCTAGTACAACATTGGAATTGAAGTACAATATAGCTCAGTGCTGAAAAGAATTAAATTTTTTTGTTGCAACCGACTGTGAGGGTTTTAAAGCAGGTAGTCAATTCTCCTCTCCTCACCTGGTTGTAACGTCGATTCTTAAAGTATGTGGAATAATAACACGCTGTCATAACAAGGTTGGGAAACCCCACAACTCATAGATCATCACAAATGTTATAGATTTAATCAAGTTACTCAAAGTTCCCAATTTACCTGTCTGATGTACACGGGATAACAGAAAATGTTGGCCAGGTTTCTGTACTTTATGTGAACTATTATTTATTACAAATAAATTTATTCTAACCACAGGAAAGCAAAAATATGAATTAGCAACATACATCTTTAATAGGTGAAACTCAAACCCCTTCTTAAACACCTGCAAACCCAACGCAGACAGACATAGACAGAAAACAAACATGGATTTTATGGGTGGAGGAAAAAATATTGGGAATTACAGTTCAGTAGCACCAGTCCACAGCATTTGGATGAGGCTCCCCTTTGCTTCTTCCAAGTTATTCAAATCTCTGAACTTTATATCCAAGTCGTTTCAGTTTAGTTCTAGTTTTAAAAGATGATCAGTCTGTCTTGAGGAGTAGCTTGCTCCACATATGGGGCACCTTTGAGTGTCAAAATCTGCCCCACTGCTTGAAGAACGTAATAGTGTGAAAAAAAAAAGCTCACAATGAGTTCCAGTAACTTGTTTTTAAAAATGTAGCAACTCCTTCCACACTCCTTGGTTTACAGCAACATCCTTTTCCCATGCTGGTCCACAATCCAAAATAAAGAAAAACAAAAAACATGTGGTCTTAGATGAACTAAACTGAAAATTTAGGTTGTAGCTAGCAGTGCAATTCAGGAAAGATCCCAGCTTTTAAAACCACACTAAAATTTAATTGTGAAGAAAAAACCAGAGTTAATGTTTTGGGTCTGGTGACCCCTCCTCAGAACTGATTCTGAGGTAAGGTCACTGGACCCAAAACATTAACTCTGATATTTTCTTCACAGGTGTGGCCAGGCTTGCTGAGCTTTTCCAGCAACTTCTGTTTTTGTTCCTGATTTACAGCGTCCGCAGTTCTTTCAGTTTTTATCTAAAATTTAATTGTGCTGTTTAGAACATATGTTACAGATGTATATCCATGGACATGACACCTTATTTGCACCTAAAAAATAGGATCAAACAAAATCTGTTTAGGATCACAAGAGCAAAAGAAAATGACAACATATATTAATGATTTGGACGAGGGAACAAAATGTAACATCTCCAGGTTTGCAGATGATACCAAGTTGGGTGGGAGGGTAAACTGTGACGAGGATGCAGAGATCCTTCAGCATGATCTCAACAGTTTGGGTGAGTGGACAAATCAATGGCAGATGTAGTATAATTTGGACAAATGTGAGGTTATTCACTATGGAAGCAAAAATAAGAAGGCAGATTACTACCTGTGTTGTTGTAAATTGGGAGAGGGAAGTGTGCAGCGGGACCTGGGTGTCCTAGTGCACCAGTTGCTGAAGGTAAGCACGCAGGCGCAGGCAGTAAAGAAGGCAAATGGTGTGTTGGCCTTCATTGCAAGAGGTTTCAAGTACAGGAGCAGGGATGTGTTGTTGCAGTTGTACAGGGCCTTGGTGAGACTATACCTGTGCAATTTTGGTTCCTTTTCTGAGGAGGGATGCTCTTGCTCTCGAGGGAGTGCAGTGAAAGTTTACCAGGAATGGCAGGTCTGACATATGAGGACAGATTGACTAGTTTGGGATTGTTTTCGCGAGAGTTCATCCGAATGAGGGGGGATCTCATAGAGACTTATAAAATTCTAACAGGACTGGACAGGGTAGATGCAGGGAGGATGTTCCCAATGGTGTGGGTGTCCAAAATCAGCAGTCACAGTTTGGGGACTCAGGGTAGGCCATTTAGGACGGAGATAAGGAGACATTTCTTCACCCAAAGAGTGGTGAGCCTGTGGAATTCATTACTACAGGAAGTAGTTGATGCCAAAACATTGAATGAATTCAACAGGCGACTAGATATTGGGATCAAAGGATAAGGGGAGAAAGCAGGGTTAGGCAATTGAGTTGGATGATTAGCCATGATCATGAAGAGTGGTGGAGCAGACTCAAAGGGCCGAATGGCCTCCTCCTGCTCCTTCTATGTTTCTATGTAGAAGGAATTACACACCTCCAGTATTATTTTTCCATAGCCATTAGTATTAGATAGTAAGATTTTAGAGTTTATGTCATATTGACCTGGATTTATTTTACAAGGAATGCAAAGCACAGTGACAGGTAATTTTGCCAAACTAGTCCATGATTATTAATCTATAAAATTTAATAATATTTTATCGATTCTCTAGACTCCAGAACTTATGATTGTTTTACGTCAGATTGATAGTTTTTATTCTTTTATGTGAAGCCTGTATTAAATGCTGGTGTATTGAATCCATTTTAAAAAATGGTCGATAAAATACCAGGAGTGGGGAGGATCTCCACCTTCTCTTCCAAAGCAAGTAACAAATCAGGAACGGGGCTTAGGGTGAGGACTCCCTGATCCAGAATTCCTGTTACTGAAATTCAGTGAGCAGGACCTACTGTAGCAATCTTGATCGACACATCCAGTAAAATGAAAGACAGCAGTCACCGCAAAGATTCATGTGGACAGAATGGCCTATAAGTGGTCTAGACCCTCACAGTTAAAAAGAAAATGAGTTTTGCATTTGTCCCCTTGCTCAAAGGCCTAATGGAACAGTGGCAGATGCACTGATTCTGCTCACGTGGGGTAACTGCAACCAACCGTCCAATGGAAATGAGCCTAGGTTCTAAATAGGATGAACAATTGGAAAGATTTAAGAATCATATGTTCTACAGTTTAGAGTGTAGGTAAAATGGTATTAGATTGTGCAGATTAATAATAATGGACTAATTTGGCCGAATAGCCTGTCTCTGTGCTTTACATTCCTCATAAAATGAATTCAGGTCAATACGACAAAGTCAACCTCAAAGTCGGACCAGATGACATAAATTGAAATGAGTGAATGGCATATTTAAAAATAATACCATGGAAAAGACAAACAAAATATGATGGGTGTGATTTTCCCTTCCTTAATAGAAGAATTAATGAGAAGGGGAAATAATTGGGTGAGTTTGCCCTGGAGAGAAATTCATCCACATCTCAACACCCTCTTAACTAAATGCTGGGGGAGAAAGCTCATTGGCGACTTCCTCAACTCATCACCAGTTAAGGCCCTAAGTAGTCAATCAATGGCTATTTAAGGGCCTCGACTTGCCACTCCCCCAAACACTTGCCTCCTTGGTTTGCCAGAAAAATAGCTAGTTTCCTAACTGGGAAACCTAGGAAACCAAACTCGGAGGGATCCTAGTACATGAATCTGGGACAGTTGGAGGCACAGATAGGCAACAAGGGGATGGCATCTGAAAGCCTGATCTCCCTCTTCCCACAAACTTCATCCTATGAGCAGAAAAGAAGTAGCTGTTCACCACTGAATGTTTCAAGACATAGGCCTTGACCAACAGATTTAGGACCCAGAATCTGTTGACCCCTGATTGGCTGGTAGCTTCTGGCAGACCAAGTCACAGTGTTGAGGCCTGTGATAGTACAAAATATTCACCCTCACTTGCCTGTCAGCTCTTAATTCACCGATGGGCCAACAGTTCAGTGGGTTCTCTCACTAGTTAAGATAATGTGCTAAGTACCACCTAACACACTCACCTTAAGACTCAGGGAGAAAAGGAAAATCATGCCCAATAGGTGGTTTGAATGGAGCTAGATCGTATTTAGAATGTGAGCATTGCTAGCAAGGCATTGCTTGGCATTTGTCATGCATTCCTAGTCATACAGCATGGAAACTGACCCTTCAGTCCAACCATGTGTCCTTGAGAACATGCTGGTGATCTACCATCTTGAACTGGTGTAGCTACTCCCATACTGTTGTTAGAAAGGGGACTCCAGGATTTTGATCCTGCAGTGGTGAAGGAACTGAGATATAATTCAAAGTCAGGATGGTGTGTGGTTTGGAAGGAACTTGTGATGATAAGATCATAAATAATAGAAACAGGAGAAGGCTGTTTGGCCTCTTGAGCCTGCTCTGCCATTCAATAGGATTGTGGCTGATCAGAAACCCCTCACATCCACTTCCCTGCTTTTTCCCTAAAACCCTTGATTCCCCCACTGGTCAAGAATTTATCTCAGCCTTAAATATGCACATGGACTCTGACCCCACAGCTCTCTGTGGCAAAGAGTTCTAAAGACTGACAACCCTCTGAGACAAGAAATTCCTCCTTATTTCAGTCTTAAATTGCCGCCCCTTAATTCTTTGACAATGCCCTCTGGTCTTAGACTCTCCCATGAAGGGAAACATCCTCTCAGTATTTTCTCTGTCAAGGCCCTTAAGAATCCTATATGTTTCAATGAAATCACCTCTTATTCTTCTAAATGCCAATAAGTCGTGTCCCAACCTATTTAACCTTCGCTCCATAAGGCAATCCCTCCATACCAGTATCATCCCAGTCAATGTTGCTGGAAAAGCTCAGCATGTCTGACAGCATCTGCAAAGGAAAAAAGAGTTAACTTTTCAGGTCCAGTGGCTCGTCCTCAGACTGGACCAGAAGTGTTAACTCTTTTTTTCCATCACAGATGCTGCCAAACCTGTTGAGCTTTTCCAGCAACTTTGTTTTTGCTCCTGATTTACAGTATCTGCAGTTCTTTCGGTTTTCATCCTAGTCAAAGCTCTTTGAACTGGCTCCAATGGACTAATATATTTTCTCAAATAAGGGAATCAAAACTTCTCACAGTACTCCAGATGTGGTTTCAACAGCACCTTGTACAATTGCACTCAGAATTCCTTACTGTATATTACAAACCCTTGAAATAAGGACCAACATTGCATTAGCCTTCCAGATTACCCGCTGCACCTGTATGCTAGCTTTCGGTGTTTCATGCTCTAGCATTCCCAAGTCCCTTTATATTACAGTTTTCTGCAGTTTTTCTCCATTTAAATAATACTCTGTATAGTCTTCTTCCCATATCATGCGGGAGAAGTTAATATAGAAACCGAGGATCTTCCTTAGCTGAATGATCTTTTCTTATCCTTGAAATGCTGTTCCTTTATTGGATCCATTAAGCGTATTATTCGCTGGACTGAGAATAGCACAGTCTTTTAATCTCTGCTACCCAATGACGTATCCCAACAGGGAGTTCCACATAAAGCAGGAGTTTCTTTGCATGTTGAAATAGGGTGGGTAGGAATGCTGGAGATCCCGTTACACAGGCAGCATTCTTCTCCCTTAGCAAACAATCCTAGCTCTCTTTCAATAATACTTAATTGTATGTTTTTCAAGTGGTGTTGGTCATACTGTGTAAAGATCAGTAAGCTTTCAAATAGTAGAGCAGGTTTGTTTTTGATTGAAGCAAACAATGAAAGATGAAAATCGAGGGAAAACTGCGAAAGGAAGGCTTATCATTTTGGTAATCAATGTAAATTCGTTCCTTTTCCAATGCTTTCCTCTGTTCTTTGTACCCAACTTATGCAGATTTACATTGGGGTTTGTTCAATGTCACCAAAAGGAATGTTCTGTAATTTATTGAGTCATTGTACACAGGAAAGGAACATACATTTAAAGGTTTAGAATTTCAGATCTGAACATGTTTAAAATATTGTGTCCCACATTCAATTAAAAGACAGGCAGGGCATTTGATCCCAAGTTACGTTATAATTGATATGCATTATTGCTGACCACATCAAAATAAATGGAAATTTTCTATAATCCGAAATATATTGATTATTCATTGTGAGCTTCTTGTATATTTAGCTCACAACCTATGTAGGAATATATGAACTGAGATTAGAATAAAAGCAATTTTCAGGTCAGGAAGAGAATCAGAATCCTGGGGAAGACCTTTGACTTATCATTGATGTACCTTTTGAAGAGAACTTTTTTTTTGTTTTTATGAGGGAGAATTAACAGCCTTTAAAGAAGGATGTAAACTGGTGGTGGTATAGAGTGGAAGGAGGTCCATGATAGAGCAATTAAAACACGAGCTTTAAATGGAGTGGCACGATGAGATGAACAAACAATTCTCATCTGGAAATTGTTATGCTTTGGTTGAAATCATGATGTGGAGGTGCCAGTGTCAGACTGGACTGGACAAGATCAGAAATCACAGGATGCCAGGTTATAGTCCAACAGGTTTATTTGAAAACACAAGCTTTCAGAGCCTCAGTCCTTCTTCAGGTGTTAGTGAGAGAGGTAGTATCAGACACAGAATTTATAAGTAAAACATCAAAGGTTCTTTACGCAGAGAGTGATGGGTGCCTGGAACGCATTGCCAGCGGAGGTGGTAGAGGCGGGCACGATAGCGTCATTTAAGATGTATCTAGACAGATACATGAATGGGCAGGGAGCAGAGGGATACAGCTCCTTGGAAAATAGATGACAGGTTTAGGTAGAGGATCTGGATCGGCGCAGGCTTGGAGGGCCAAAGGGCCTGTTCTTGTGCTGTAATTTTCTTTGTTCTTTATTCTTTGTTCATACCATTGATGACGATGTACTAAACAAACCTAAGAAGGTGTTAAATCTTTAATCAGTTAGAAGGCTTTAATTGATTAATATGTATAATGTAAATCCCCGAATTCCTTTCAAGTCATGGTCCTGAGAGAACTAAAGGTTTTATCAGTGGAAAGAAGAAGTGATGCTCAATACCACCAACTACCAATTTCCAGACACCATGCTACAACTCATCTGCTTCATCCTTGACCACAATGTCTTCACCTTCGACAACCAGTTCTTCATCCAGACACATGGAACAGCCATGGGGACCAGATTTGCTCCCCAGTATGCCAACATTTTCATGCACAGGTTTGAACAAGACTTTTTTGCTGCACAGAACCTCCGACCAATGCTATACATTGGCTACATTGATGACATTTTCTTCCTTTTTGGACTCATGGCAAAGAATGACTGAAACAACAACATAGCAATATTAACAAGTTTCATCCCATTATCAGACTTACCATGGACTACTCTTTAGAATCAGTCTCATTCTTGGACACAAGCCTCACCATCAGGGACAGACACCTCAGTACATCTCTCTACCACAAGACAATGGATAACCTCATGATGCTGCACTTCTCTAGCTTTCACCCGAAACATACTGAAACAGCCATCCCCTACGGACAAGCCCTATGCATACACAGAATTTGTTTGGATATGGAGGAATGAGACAGACACCTGAAGGTGTTGAAGGACACCCTCATAGGAACAGAATATGATGCTCACCTTATTGATCACCAGTTCCAAAGTGCCACAGCAAAAAACCATAATGACATCTTCAGAAGACAGACCCGGGATACATCCGATAGGGTGACCTTCGTCGTCTAGCACTTCCCAGGAGCGGCAAAACTATGCCATGTTCTTCGCAGCCTTCAACACATTATTGACGACAATGAGCACCTTGCCAAGATCTTCCCCATGCCTCCACTTCTCACCTTCACACAACCACCAAACCTTACACAGACCATTGTTCACAACAAACTTCCCAGCCTTCAGGACAACATCGACCACAACGCTATACAACCCTGTTATAATAACCACTGCAAGACATGCCAGACCTTCGACATGGACACTACCATCCCACGTGGGAACACCACCCACCACATGCACGGCAGATACTCATGTGACTTGGCCAATGTTGTCTATCTCATACACAGCAGGCAAGGATGCACTAAGGCATGGTATATTGGTGAAACCATGCAGACGCTACAACAACAAATGAATGGACACCGTGGAACAACTGCCAGACAGGAGTGTTCCTTCCCAGTGGGGAACACTTCAGCGGTCAAGGACATTTGGCCTTGGATCTGCGGGTAAACGTCCTCCAAGACAGACTTCGGGATACACAACAACGCAGAGTCGCCGAGCAGAGGCTGATCACAAAGTCTGGTACCTATGAGGACAGCTTCATCCGGTATCTTGAGTACATGTCACAATGTGACCCCCCGCTTCCCGACCACACACACACACACACACACACACACACACACACACACACACACACACACACACACACACACACAGACTCTCTCTCATCTCGACCACACACCCTCTCTCTCTGTCTCTCTCTCTCTCACACACACACACATGCACACTCTACCCCCCCACACACCCTCCCTCCTGGCCCCCCCCCACCCACATACGTGAATTTATGAGGTAAGGTTGTATTTGCAGTAACATTTTATTTTATTCAAAAAGCACACAAATTATAGACAGTCAGTCAATACAGTATTTTATAAATTCCTACTTTAGAAATAAAACCAGTCTGACTCCAAACCGAAACACAAACAAGTTCTAAACAAGGTCTCACACCTAACGTGCATTGTCTGACCTAAAATGTTACCTCTTCTTTACATTGATAAAACATTTAGTTCTCTCAGGATCGTGACTTGAAAGGAATTTGGGGATTTACATTACACATATTAATTAATTAAAGCCTTCTAACTGATTAAAGATTTAACAGCTTCTTAGGTTTGTTTGGTACATCGTCATCAATGGTATGAACTTTTGATGTTTTACTTATAAATTCTGTGTCTGATACTACCTCTCTCACTAACACCTGAAGAAGGACTGAGGCTCTGAAAGCTTGTGTTTTCAAATAAACCTGTTGGACTATAACCTGGCGTCGTGTGATTTCTGAGCTTGGTTGAATTCATATAATAAAAATCATTTCATGTAGTATTTGGTGTTAAACCTGGCTAGGCTCATTCTTACATAATATGTAAACATATATTTATCTGTAAAATATAAATAAATATTGTTTCATATGTGTGCTATATATATATACAGAACATTTTGAAGGGAAGACGCAAACGTTGCAATCTTTCATTTCTGTGCCTTTTCTTTGAAAGAGCTATCCAATTAGCTTTACTGCACTTCTTTTCCCCTCCTTCTCTTACAGTTTATTTCTTTTCAAGCACTTATTCACTTCTTTTGCTTTTTAGGCAAGGGAGGCAAATTCAAAACTATCAGGCAGTCCATTCCAGATCACAGCCACTAAATTCTCTACACTTCCCTTGGGTTTATCAATTACATTAAATGTGTGCCCTCTGATTAATAACCTTTCTGCCAGTGCAATACAGGTTATTGTTATTTAATGTATAAAAAGACTTACAAATTTGAATTTCTCTATTAAGTCTCCCCTGAACCTGTTCTGTTCTCAGGATAACAATTCAGTTTCTCTGGATTTGCGACATAACTTCACTTCAAATTCTGATTGATGAATTTAATTATTAAAGCTTAAAATACTCAGACCACATACCTACACCTGTTACTTGTACGTAAGTGTGAATTTACTTAAAGCAGAAATGCTAAATCCTGAATTATATTCCTGTCCTCATCATTTTAATGTGACAGCATTAAGTTGTTACATGTACAGTCTGCCTGTTGGAATTTGTAGGGGATGCTTTTCCGGAAGTGCAGTCTGTTACAACATCACAGCCACCTTATCACCATCCCACCTCAACTATCAGGAATACATATTTGTTCATCTCAAAGGACACTTCTACAACTTCCTAACAAACAAACCAGGTGGCAGAGGTTCCATGCTGGAGAAATTGGAAAATCCCTAAAGAAGCAAGTGAATAAATGCCAAAATTTAGTAACAAACACGATAACAGATTTAGTGACATTCTGGCGAGCAATACAAATTTTGAAGATGAAGGGTAATTTCTCGGACTATTCTTTTTCTGTGATCATATACTGTGATTGATTAATTTGGCATTTTTTGTACTTCTGTAGTAAATATAAATATAATTGTTTTAACCTATTAAATGTGATATGCACTTGCAAGGCAACGCAAGTAAGAATATTCAGGTAAAGCAATTGTTAATCGTCGGGGTATGTAACTGTATTGGGGTAAATGCAGACAAAATTGCAACTTCTGCACCAAAGCAGGTTCCACCCATACATGGAAATGATTGTTAAAGGGTGATACATCAAAAAAGTGGGGAACTGTAATATGAACAAATGTTCATTGTGGCTCATATGTTCTTGCTCTCACCTCCTTGTGAGGTAGGTAAACTGTTCTCAGGAGTGGTCCAGTTACTGGGTTTTTCTGTAGGAATATAATGATCTGTTAAGATAGGTTTTGGGCTGTTTGAATTTGTAAATGTAAAACTTCCTAGAACAGCACATCATTTGGGCTCATTGTCTCAATCAGACTGAATGTCTGAATTGTTCATCAGAATGTTATCAAATGCATGACCAAATATATTTCAACTATTCAAACCCAGCCATTTAACCTCTTGCTTCTTTTGACACTTTTCAATAGCACAGAATGTCCCCCACTAGGTTTGAGACTAAAACATAATTGTCCAAAATAGTTGCTACCACGGTGAACATGTAAAATTTCTTTCAGATTTTCCATTGGTGGGAATCATAGCATATTTTAAGATTAAATGAACTTGTAAATGCTAAATATTTGAAGTAAAAGAACTCAATTTGCTAGAAATATACAGCTGCGTTGGAAAAGAGGAAATGTATTGAAACTTTTAGGTTGTGAACGGTTCTTTACAATTTCCCTCTTAAAATGCTGGGAACCCACCTACGTGGATATTCACACACATACAGTATGTTCACACAGGTGTGATCATAAAATAGCTACAAAATGACTGAGAGAAGATAATAAATCACAAAGAAGAAAGAAGCAAAGAAATGTGAAACTAAGTAATTGTGCTTACAAAAACAAGTAATATTGATGGAAGCTATAATTATACATGAGGTGTACAAGAGAATGATTTATGTTGATTTATATGCCAAAAGTTCTATAAACTGCAAGTCTGGCAGGTCTGCAACAAATAGGATGGGAAGTATGTCTGCCTCTGTCCTGTAATGGCAGTTTCCAGAGGATGTTGTTTGCAGTTAGAACAACTGTCTGCCTCAATTAAAGCTACTTCTCATCCGACTCCAATATCAACTTCAGGCAGACCATCCTTGAGTGGAGGGGATCTCTCAGCATGTCCCAGCCTGGGAATGATGGAAGGTACGTGCACTGAAGTGTGGCTGGGGTTGTGGAAACCTAAATATGAGCCCAGGTCGGGCCATTGGCCTTGATCGCTGAAAGATTAGCTGAATGACTTCTTTTTCCCAGCATCATTTCTAAGGGCCCTCCCAGCGTAGTATACCAAGGAGTTGGAAATAGTGTAAAACCCCTTCAACTGTATTTACGACATAAAATGAATATTGTAATTATAACCCATAATTGTAAGTGTAGTGAGGCACCTCAGAGTGCTCATATGAGAAACCATTCTGTTTTGCACTTGATATAAGGTCAAACTGTTATTTACAAAAGCATATTTTTAGACAAAAAGGATTCCTAGAGGAGAAGATTTGGATACCCTCACTTTCTCCCAATCCCCATAATGGGCAGGTGAAGCTGCCCAGTCACCTGCCTATCTAGCAGTGCCCAATACACAACTCTGGTATGGGCACCTATCTCAAAAATGTAAAAGAAGGGATCTTCCTTCAGGAACGGCTGTTGGTGACGGGGGGACTGTCAATAGAGGAATTCTGGTTCTGATGACCCCAGACATTACCCTTTAAAGATTTGCAAGACCAGTATTACAAATATTACTGTGGTGGATCATCTTTAATCTAATGCTCAGTCTGCGTGGAATTTGCTTTCAAAACTAAAGATGAATCTGGAAACTATTAATTAAAGTTACCGTATCAACAGTTAACAACAGTAAGAGGAGCTGTGTCAATATGATACACATTTGTATCCAGTCATAATGACTTACGGAATGCTACAACTTTCTTGACGTATGTCATTTGAATTTACACCAGTTTGTGGACTGTGAGTTTATAAAGCCCTACCCTCGCAGAGGTGGAGGTTTCAGTTTGACTTTATTTTTGATGGTAACACCTTCACGACATAATGTTCTCCGACAAGTTATTGCCATGGAGATGATCTAACTAAGCTAACTAGTTTAGCAATGGCAAGGAAAACAGATGAAAGAAAGGTAATGTGATGCACTGACATGTCAGCTTGCTAATATCATGCTGTAAGCCTGGCATTAGCTGTTTCAAGAAAAGTCAAATATTTTCTGGGCATTAGGAACAAGCTTGGCTCAAAGCTAACTAGACAGAAATGTATTTGTAGCACTCTTGGGTACATTTGGTCACACAAGTCAGTCCCCTGAATTAGCTAACATCATTATTTTAACATCAGTGTTAACCATAGTAGGCTAACAGAGGCAGTTAATTAACACCAATCAGAAAGTCTAGGCTGGTGCAATCGTAATTTGACTTCTCATTTCTTTTGATCATCTGGTTCCAGTTGTGCTTCATAATTTGGACAGCAATGTATCTACATTAGGTCAATTATAGTGCAGTTTCCATATTAGCAATACACAAATGTGCCTTACATCAATGCATGCTCATCCTAGTATCCCAGTAATAATTAGCTATCAATTTTGCTTTCAGCAATATGTGAAACAAGTGATATTGGGTCAGATGTTATACAGCCCATGTAATTTTCCTAGTCAACTAAACAGCTGGAAGAACAGCCTACCTCTGGCTAATATAAGGGCAGTGGGCTTATTTATTATTCTTGTTCATTAGTTTCCCATGTTCAGATTAACCATATGGTTTAAAGTTGCTGGATTTTAATCTAATTAGGCAGTTTTGAAGGCTGTTGCTCATTGCCTCTTGCCGGCTGCTCCAGTGGTGACATCACATTTTCTGGTAATGTAATCAAGTCGCAGCTTAACCTCACTGTGCTGGAATGTGTTCCCAATATCTCTCTCATTACATTGATACCATGATATAATGTTGTCTGACCAATTCTTCACAGATGAACTTAGATATGGACCCAACATTTACATGTGCAGAATTTCCGGTTCTCCACATTGTTGCACACTGCTTTACAAGAAAGTATGTTACAAAACTAAATGCAGGACAACAGCTCCTCATTTTACTTGCTTAGCCCTAAGGGGGTTGCAAACACTAATTTGACTCAGTACAGAGCAGTGTGAAACTGGCAAAATAGTTCACCACCAACAAGAACACTGATATTAAACTGGTATTTCCAGTGCAACAGCAACAGTTCATGCAGTTAGATCATCAATGTAAATAAATATGCATTAATTCTTGTCAGAAGTTGGTATTGCAGGATCAGCTATTGTTGGCCTGATTTGCACTGCTTTACATGAATTTAAATACCATGAAAGTTTGGAAATATTTGTGAGTTAGAATCATGCTGGTGTGCACAGTGGGGTGCAAGTCTGCTATATTCACTAAGTAATAGCACTCAGAAGCCTCTCACAGATGAGATCTTCTTTAGCTTGTTAGTAAACCTGAAAGCGTGGTGCGAACATTTTCCGCAGTTACTGTTTCTAGTGAAACTTGATTAGCATTCTCAAACCCGATGCTACAGAACACTTGCCAACTGGTTCCTGGTCAATATTAATCAAACTAGTGTTTATTGGAGATTGCTATATGGAAATGGGCTGCCATGCTTCCTGTGGTACAGCAATGACTATACAGAAACAACTCATATTTATATTTAGCACCACTAAAGTAATATCACATCTCAAGCAATTCCATTTAATAAAAGACAAATATGACACCAAGGCACACATGGAAGCAAATGTCAGATGACTAGAAGCTTAGGAGTGCCTGAAAAGAGAAAACGACAACAAAAGTAATCAATTGACTGTAGGGTGTTTTAGGATGACATGAAAGGAACTATATAAATGTCAGTCAGAAATAGCAAGAACTGCAGATGATGGAGTCAGAGATAACACAGTGTGGAGCTGGAGGAACACAGCAGGCCAGGCAGCATCAGAGGAGCAAGAAAGTTGATGTTTTGGGTTGGGACCCTTCTTCAGAAAACAACCCTTTCTGATCCTCCAGCTCCACACTGTTATATATAAATGCCAGTCTTTCTTTTTCTCCATCATACAGTAAGGTCTTTACATTGCTGTCATACACTTCTAAGAAGCCAGTTTCAAAATGATCATAGCTGAGGCCCTCCTCAGATGGTTCTGCAGAAACCCACAAAGAGGAAATGAGAGAAGTATCTTTTTCCTCTGGAGGAATCACAGTTTTGGAAAAAAAAACTTCTGAACATTTATAGTGACTAATGGAAGGCTGTTACACCATGAAGTATAAGACTCTCCTCATTTGCACAAATACACTTTCCTAGCATGTGCAAAAAGATTGTAACCAGCAGTAGAAGCCATGATTAACCTGCAGCCATGTAGATGAATTGTTGTGTCCCCATCCAGCTGAGAATGGTAGTTAACTCCCTGTGAACTCAGGATCAAACTGAAGGCCTTCCGTGTTCTGCACACCTCAGTTATGAACAAACTTGTTTGGCTAGCTGGGGAGTTAAAATCCTAGACTTTTATTTCTTCGATATAATCTTTAACGTTTTACTCAATATTCAAGTCATTTAACAGTAGAATAAACACAACGACCTACACAAAGGAAGAAATATTCTAGGCTGTGTTAAATGCAAAGGACTGATATCAACCTACTCTATACTGCAGAAAAATGGCACAAACAGAAAATTGCTGTTCAAGCTCTGTTAGCATGAAATTCAAAGTTCTTGTCCTCCCTCTTGAATTCCATCACACTCTCACTGCACCTGAACTGAATAATCTTTTCAAGTTCTAGACCCTACTCAGTGCCTCCAGTCCTCTGAATGGTGGAAATGGAATTGAGGTTTTGAAGACTAGTCTCAGTGATGGTGACCAAGAAACTATCTTTGATTGTTGTAAAACCCATTTGGTTCACTAATGTTGTATCAGAGATAAAAGGTACTGCAGATGCTGGAGAATCTGAGATAACAAGCATGGGGCTGGATGAACACAGCAGGTCAAGCAGCATCACAGGAGCAGGAAAACTTGACGTTTCGGGCCTAAACCCTTCATCAGAAAAGCATTTCTGATGAAGGGTTTAGGCCCGAAACGTCAAGTTTTCC
>JAHRHZ010000018.1:14920773-14931185 GCA_024137785.1 Ginglymostoma cirratum
GGAGCAGGAAAACTTGACGTTTCGGGCCTAAACCCTTCATCAGAAAAGCATTTCTGATGAAGGGTTTAGGCCCGAAACGTCAAGTTTTCCTGCTCCTGTGATGCTGCTTGACCTGCTGTGTTCATCCAGCCCCATGCTTGTTATCTCTGGTTCACTAATGTCCTTTTGGGAAGGAAAAGCAGCATCCTTACTCAGTCTGACTCACACATGACTCCAGGCCTAGGCAATGTGGCCAACTCTTAACTGCCTCTGAAATCTCAGAGCAGGCCACTCAATTCAAAGTCAACTAGGGATGGAGAATCCCAGGAAAGAAATAGAAAACCTTTCAATGACTGCTTTTATCCTCTTCCTTCCTTTCCACCAATAGAGACTTATCAATCAGCAACTCATAAGAAGAACCATTGGGCTCTTCTGGATACTTTATCAAAACCACTTCAGCTTTCACCTTGCTACTGTCTTCCTGAAAAACCGCTATCTTCTGAATCACCTCTTAAAACATTAAATTCCATCTGCTCTTCAACATTCTCCTCGATCATTAGTAAACTTTATGCCATCAGTGGTAAACATGTTGAAGTCATATGTCTTAGAAAATCCAAGTTGTTATTTTAGGGTAATGACATATTTTCAAAAGAATACAACTGTACTTTCATTTTAAACTGATAATTATTGCCAAAACTTGTACTTTCTGAAATACTTATACTTTTAAGTTCAGCAGGTCTGGCAGCATCTGAGAAGGAAAAAACAGAATTAATGTTTTGGGTCCGTTTTGTCCTTCACAGATGCTGCCAGACCTGCTGAGCTTTTCCAACAACTTTGTTTTTGTTCCTGATTTACAGCATCTGCAGTTCTTTCGGTTTTTATACTTTTAAGTAAATAGGCAGCAAGCCACAGAGAGTGTAAGCAGTGTGGTGGTGCCTCCTGGTGGACCATGAAATATTACATTGTTCCCTGAGGACTTAAGAGTCATAGAGTTTTCCTCTTGCATCCTCTATTCCAGGATAACTTCACATTCCTATTCTCATTACTGGGGATAAACCAATTGGCTGTGATCTTACATCACCTGATTACAGAGTAACTTTAGATACGCTTATCTAGTTGGTACATTTGCGCAATCTTAACTTCTGTATCCTTTATTTCTTTCTCTCTCTGTCAGAGATTTTCTCAAGGCAAACAGACGCCTTATCTACTCTGAAAATGGACTAGTTATTGAAGTTATTGTGATCTTGCCTGCTGATGGAGAGAAACTTACTGAAACCTGAGTCTTTTTTTTCTGTGGTAAACCTGTTCAAAACTCGTTCCCAAATCCCATTGTATCTCATTGGAAGAATTGAAGACTTTGATTAAGAGGAGATATTAAGGGTTCAACTAAATATTCCTTGGGAAAAGAGGATTGATGGCAGACAATTAAAAATCACTTGAAAAATTGTGACCTACAGGGCTATGGACCAGGAGTTGTAAATTGTGATTAGGGTGGCTAACTCCTACTTTGGCTGCAAGAACATGATAGTCTGAAAGATCTTCTTCTCTGCAATAGATTTTCTTTGTTTCTAAGTTCCTATTTGAATCATGCTGTAACAAACTGAGAGGCACAGTTTTTTTTATTAATTCACGGGATAGTGGGTGTCACTGTCTAAGTCAGCACCTCTTACCCATCCCTTATTGCCCAGAAGGCAGTTAAGAATCAACCACATTGTTGTGGGTCTGGAGTCACATGTAGGTGAGAGCAGGTAAGGACAATAGCTTCCTTCCCTAAAGAATATTAGTGAATGGATTATTAAAACATAGGATGATTGCTAGGTTCATGGATAGGAAAGATTTAGAGGGATATGGGCCAAACGTAGGCAAATCAGACTAGCTCAATTTAAGAAACCTGGTCGGCATGGATGAGCTGGGCTGAAAGGCCTGTTTCTGTGCTGTATACTTCTATAACCAGATGGCTTTGTCCCTAACAATCAACACCAGTTTCATGATCATAATTAGACTCTTAATTACAGACTTTTATTGAATTCAAATTCTACCATCTGCCATGCTGGGAGGATTTGAACCCAGGTCCCCAGAACATTGCTTGGGTCTCTGGGTTAATAGTCTAGTGATAATATCACTAAGTATTGCCTCTCACTAATGACGTAAATGAAAGCAGGTAACATGACTTAAACAGTGGAAGCAAGACCAAGGGCCATGGCCAGGGATTGGAAGAAGACTCAATCCATCAGTTGCAAACTTTCTGCAAAAACATCTAGTATTATGTAAATTAAAATCTTTCATAAACTTTGGACTGCCATGAGATATTCCCAGTTAAATGGTTGGCAATAGGTATTGTCTAGCCTAATTGGCAAAGAAAATGGTGCACAGGGAATAAATCAATGCCTTCAGGCAAACAGGGAGAAATTTCAATGCAGAATCAAATAAAGTGAGGTGTTGTTATTGTAGAATGTACAAGATTTTCACGTTGTTTTTCTGTCTGCAGGGATTTCCACTGGAAGAGCAGTGACTGAGGCGACAAAATGGTAAGCAACTGACTTTCATAAAACAATTACTTTTACATGTTTAATGATGTGAGCTTGTATATTAGACTGGAAATTCTGATACTTTTGATGTTTCATCCCCTCTCCAATTTTATCTTGATAACAAAATCTCTCTGGCTTATAAATTTACTCACCTATTAATGTTAGAAAATGTATTTTCACACCAATTAACCTCATTTCAGTGGGATCTTTCATTCTTGGCTAACAGTGCATAATGTTCGCAGGATGCAGTGAGGTAATTCTCCAAGATATTTTTGACAGCATCTCCATCAATAAGGACAAGGATAGTGTGAGAAAGGGAACATAGCATCTTCATGTTCCACTCTGAGTCTCATGCCATCCTGCCTTTAATGCTCCTTCATCGTCACAGGGTATAAATCTAATAGGAAGCAAACAAAACATTAACTTACCCAGCCAAAACATGAACATCAAGTGACTGGAAATAAGCACCAAGTTCACTCTTTATTTTGTTGTAGGACTGTTGGAATGGAAAGATGGGAATGAGAGCAGATATCTTGTACAGAGTTTTTCACCCTAATCTTGCACCCACTGACATTATGAACTGGGAAAAACACTTCCCATTCAATGCGAAACAGTGAAATACTTTAGAATTAAATCTATCCATTTCATCAAAATCTGTAGATGAACTGTAGGCTATGCAAAGAACATTCCAAGCTCCTAGGTGTGATTTTTCTTCTGAAACTAGAACTTCAGCTTCGACAGCAAGGCAGGAGTCACTCTCCCTGGGAACATTGGGGCTTTGTCAGAAGAACTTACCCTCACCGATACAAATGACGGAGGCATCATTATTAAGGATATCCAACAAGACTCTCCAATTGCCAGAGCTGGTACTTTGAAAAAAGGTAACCACTTCTTTTCTTTTTAATGTGTAGTCATAATTATTAAATGCCAGAAATCAGAACATTTCATTAGCATGGACAAAACAAATACAAAGAAATTATTTGATTTAGAAATTTGTTGGTACCATGCTTGTTTTCAGCCATGTAAAGAACTACTAAGTGCCCAATATAGCTAGCAGCGATGGTGCGTATATTCCCTTCTCCATATACAACACTAACGTTACCTTGTGTGTAACTCATTATTATCCTGGCATCTTTAGGAATTGGAAAGGCTTTCATTCCCTTAATGTACAGCTTATATGCATGTTTGTGGAGGTGACCACTCAACCCATGTTGGGCAGAACGGCTTCCATGCTCCATGGAGGCCATGACAGAAGTTCAAGCTGTACTCCTAGGTTATACAAGTTGGCTGATGGTCAATGCATCTTGACTTTCTTGATGCGTGTCCACTAACCTTATTCAGTGGCCTGGGTCCTCAAAGTCAGCAATTGTGTCCTGTGAGGTAGAGCTAGTGCACCATCTTGTTGTCCTCTGGTGAGCTGATACCTGTAGCATCCTATTCCCTTGCCTGAGCTCTTGCCACATGCATCACTCATCATTGTAGATTCTTCCTCAAACCGAGGAAAATTAGAAAAATGTCATCAATCCTGAATAATGATATGTCCCGTCTTTGCCAGAGGTGGCTTCAGTGAACCACAGCAACAGTGTAAAACCAATTGAAGTTGTTAATCAAGCAAATAGCAGGCATTTTGTGAGGGAAATAACTTTTTTCAATGGTGTGCTGGAGTATCTGCAGGTCATCTATCTATGGGAACTCAGTGCATAGTACAAGGTGGAACTGCTATGAAAATAATATGCAACCAGAACTATGAAGACACAAAACGGCAAGGCCGAAGTTATCTGCATGGAGAGGCTTTCAAACAATTATTCTTGGAAACTGCATTCTCAGATAGTGCCACCTGGTGAGAACAAAAATTGCCGGAAATTACAGTGGGTCAGGCAGCATCCCTGGAGAGAGAACAAACTAACGTTTCGAGTCAGAGCTGATGTGAAGTGTGATGTGTAGTGCTGCCTGGTAACTTATTGGCTGCTCCAGTTGTTTCACGCCTTTACTTACTTCTTTTTTACATCCAAAAGTGTTATCACACACAACCAAACGGTTTTTCCCACCACCAAATCACCTGTACAAATTTTCACCTATTAACCTCCACCAGTAAATCAGCTGTGTTCCAAACTATTCAATCTACAGACTGAGACCATTTTGGGTAATGCAGTAACACCAACAGTGAGGGAAAGGTAGGGAGAGAGGGAGAGGGCTAAATCAAAATGGAGTTGGAAGGAAAACCTCTCCATTTTATCCGAACCCTCTCTCCTCCCATTCATCTCAGCAGCCATCTCCCTTCAGGCACAATGAAGGCTACAAGTCACCCTCACTCACAATTGAGTGTGCTGATTTGCACAGTCACCTCCTTATCTCACTTGCCATTCCCAGTTGGACTGGGGTGCCGACAAAACCCTCTTAATGGGATACCTATCAGAAGATTGTACCTGCTGTCCCACTACAGAGGCAATCAAGTTCATGACCTGAAAAGTATCCTGCCATCCAGAAAAAAATCTTAACGTTGAAAAAGTTCAGTCCAATTTGACTCACGCTCACTGCCTAGATATCCTGCAATGCAACCCCAGAAGACCTAAGTATCTTGTCTAGATCTCCTATACTTCTTTTTAATATGGGAAATTTCACTGCTGTCTGCAGCCAGAGTGCATTTCCTTGTAAAACGTGCTGATTTTTGACAACCAGCTTTGATTTTCTAGCCCTCATACAAGTTCATAACCAATGAATTGATAACAAAATACTGAGGATGCTGGAGAAACTCAGCAGGTCTGGCAGCATTTGTGGAGAGTGAAACTCAGTTAATGTTTTGAGTCCAGTATGATTCATTTCAGAAGATTCTGAAATCTCATTGGTACTAGTAAAAAAGATACAGGTTAATATTTGTGGAAGAACTGACTGCAAAGTCTTGACAGGGAATATGTGGAGAGAATATTTCCTCTTAAGAGAGAAACTAGAACTAGAGATCACTGTTTAAAAGTCAGGAGTTGCCCATATAAAACAGAGATGAGGCAATAATTTTTCCAAGGGTTGTCAATCTGTGGAACTCTTTTCCTTTAAAGGGAGCGAAAACAGAGCCTTTGAATATTTTTAAGACAGAAGTAGACAGATTCATGTTAAACAAGGGGGTGAAAAGTTATTGGGCTAGGCAGGAATGCAGATTTCAAATTAAATCAAATCAGCCAGGATCTCATTGAGTGATGGGCTAGATGGGCTGACTAGCCTATCTCTGCTCCTGTATGTTATGGTCTTATGGGTAAACAAGAATGCAAGGTTACAGTCAGATCAGCCTTGATCTTATTGAATGTTGAGCAGGCACAAGGAGCTGAATGGCCTACTCCTGCTCTTTTTTTGTGTTAATGTGATAAATTCACTTAAGACTCCTAAGGTTTTGACGTGTGAAAATATAAATTATGGATGGTGTAAAATGACTTGCTGATTCACTATCTTTCAATCTCACACCGTTGCACCAAGTCAAAACCTGCCTTTTAATTCCATGACAGTTTATCTTCAATTTCATTTAAGCCTGAGGTGCTGTCCTGGTTGGTGCAGAATCCATAGGTATTAAACTGTCTGAACCATTCCCCTGACCTGTAGTCAGCATTGCCACACTGGAATCAATTCGCCTGGAGGCCTTACATACTGTGGAATGTTTGCAGATGCGCCTGGAGCTGCCAGGTGCTCCAAGAATTACTGCATCAACGTGTATTATTCTCTGAATGGTGCTGTACTGTATAAAATTGGAATCAATCCCAGCTGACTGCTGCATGTCTTCTGAGAGTCTGCTACATGTCCCCACATGTGCCAGCATTCTTACTTTCATCGCAGGATGACCAAGACTTCAGTCTCTAGAGAGGGAAACTAACATCTCCTAAACTTCTGCCCAGCAGCATCAGGTCCACAATTACTTCCTTGCATTCCATGTCTTAGTCAGGATCAGCTTCTCAGCAGCACTACCTTGTTGCCCCAAATGTATCTCACTGGGACAGTGAGTGGAGGAGACAAAAAATGAATGAGGGGTCAATGAATGACCATCTGCATTGCCAGTAGTTTGTAGTAGTTGGAAGTTTGAAGCGGTTTTGAAGAAGGGCCAGATTGGATTCAAAATATTTGCTTTGTTTCTCTCTATAGACACTGCCAGACGTGCTGAGTTTCTCCACCATTTTTGTTTTCATTTCAGATTTCCAGGATCCACCCTATTTTGCTTTAATTGTCGTGTTTTTCTGTTCACCCTCTTTTTAAATGCTGAATCTTAGTTCACAGCTTGTGGAAAGCCTAAGGGAGTTACAAAGTTTCAGACTGTTGCTTTTCATTGCTTTTACTTCTGTAACAATAACATGTTATGATATTTAGGGAGTGTGCAGGTATACAGGTTGCCACTTCAAACATACTGCACTCATAATGCCTCCGCTTCCATCACTAAAATGCATGGGTGGAATATATGTGAAAGATAACCATCATCCTTTTCACTTGCTATCTAGGCTGTGCCTCCCATAGTTCTCCGTTCCAAGTGTTGCGATAGTCTCCTTTTGCAGCAGGGAGGTGATAGTCTACTGGAATGATCACCAGAATATTAATCCAGAAACTCAGATAATGTTGCGGGCACCTGGATTTGAGGCCCACCACGGCAGATGGTGGGATTTAAATTCAATAAAAAGTATCTGGAATTTAGAATCTACAGAAGATAATCAAACCACCGTTGATTGTCAGAAAATCCTTTAAGGAAGGAAATCTGCCATCCTCACCTTATTTGGAATACATGTGACTCCAGACCCATAGCAATGTGGTTGACTCAAGTCACAAGAAAGAAATGGAACAGGACAGACCACCCAACATCAATCTAGGCACCAGAATAGACAACGACAGAAACAACCCTGTCAACCCTACAAAGTCCTTACTAACATCTGGGGACAAGTGCCAGAATTGGGAGAGCTGTCTCACATACTATCCTGACTTAGTCTTTTATGGGATCATTACCTGACAGACAATGTCCCATACCCACCATCACCATCCCTGGATATGTCCTGCCCCGACAGCAGGACAGACCCAGCAGAGGTGGGAGCACGGTGCTATACTGTCAGGAGACAGTTGTCTTCGGAGTCCTTAACACTAACTCCAGACTTCATGAATTCGCATGGGCAAGGAAACCTCCTACTGATTGCCACATACCATCCTCGCTCGGCTGACGCATCAATACTCCTCCATGTTGAACAACACTTGGAGGAAGCTCTGAGGATTGCAAGGGTGCAAAATACACCAGGTAGGGGATTTCAATACCCAACACCAAAAGTGGCTTAGCAGCAACGCTAATGATTGAGCTTGTCAGGTCTAAAGGACATAGCTGCTAGATTAGGTTTGTGGCAGTTGGGGTGAGAACCAACATGAGGGATAAACATACTTGATACCATTCTTACCAACCTGCTGGCTTCAGATGCATCTGTCTATTGATAAAGTAAGATTGACCACTGCACAGTCCAGACAAATCCCACCCTCACATTGAAATACCCTTCACCATATTATGTAGCACTATCACTGTGCTAAATGGGACAGACTTTGAACAGATCTAGCAACTCAAGGCTAGGCGTCCATGAGGCGTTGTGGGCCATCAATAGCAGTAATTGTACTCCAGCATAATCTGCAACCTAACAACCTGGCATATCCCTCACTCAACCATTACTATTAAACCAGAGGCTCGACTCTCGTTTAATAGAGTGTACAAGAAGGCATGCCAGGAGCAGCACCAGGCATACTGAAGCTGAGGTGTCAAACTGGTGAAGATACCAAACAGGACTACTTGCATCCCCCAAACAGCATAAGCAGCAGCTGACAGACAGAGCTAAGTGATCCCAATCTGATAGATCAGATCTAAGCTCTACAGTCCTGCCACATCCAGTTGTGAATTGTGGTGGACAATTAAACAACTCATTAGAGAAGGAAGAGGGTCCACAAATATCCCTAGCTTCATTTATGGAAAAGCCCAACACAAGTGCATAAGACAAGGCTGAAGCATTCACAGCAATCCTCAGCCAGAAGTGCCAAGTGAATGATCCATTTCAGTTTCCTCCAGTGTTCCCCAGCATTACAGATACCAATCTTCAACCAATTCAATTCACTCCTTGTGATATCAAGAAATGGTTGGAGTCACTGGATACTGCAAAGTTTATGGGGCTTGACAACACTCAGGCAATAGTACAGAAAACTTGTGCTCCAGAACTGGCCGTTCCCCTAGCCAAGCTGTTTCAGTACAGTTACAGCATTGGCATCTACCTAAAATTGTCCAGGTGTTTCCTGTACACAAATAGCAGGACAAATCCAGCCAGGCCAATTACCGCCCAATGGGGTCTACTCTTAATCATTAGTAAAGTAATGGAAAGTGTCATCAACAGAGCTGTCGGGCAGCAACTGCTCAGCAAAAACCTGCTCAGTGATGCCCAGTTTGGATTTCATCAGGGTCACTCAGCTCTGACCTCATTACAGCCTTGGTGCAAACATGAACAAAACAGCTTAATTCCAGAGGTGAAATGTGAATGGCAGCCCTAGACATTGAGGCTGAATTTGACTGGGTGTGGCATCAAGAAACCCTCAGGGTATTGGGGGCATAGTTGGAATATGGCTGGAATATAGGAAGATGGTCACGGTTGTTGGAAGTCAATCTTCTCAGATCCAAGACAGTACTGCAGAGTTCCTCAGGATAGCATCCTAGACTCAGCTATCTTCAGCTGCATCATCATTGACCTTCCCTCCTTCATAAGGTTAGAAGTTGGGATGTTCACCGACGATTGCACAACGTTCAGCACCATTTGCGACTCCTCCAATTTTGAGGCAGTCCATATTCAAATGCAACAAGATCTGAACAATATCCAGGCTTGAGCTGACAAGAGACAAGTAACATTCACATCACACACATGCCACTCAATGACCATCTTCAAAAAGAGACAATCTAATCGCCACTCCTTAACATTCAGTGGTGGTACTATCACTGAATCCACCAAAATCAACATCCTCAGAGTTACCATTGACAGAAACTCAACTGGACTCATCACATAAACACTGTGGCTACAACAGCAGGTCAGAGGCTAGGGATACTGTGGTGAGTGACTCATACCTTGACTCCCCAAAGCTTGTCCACCATCTGCAAGGCACAAGTCAGGAGTGAGTTGTAATACTCTCCACTTGCCTCAATGAGTGCAGCTCCAATGACACTCAAAAAGCTTGACACCATTCAGAACAAAGCAGCCCACTTGATCGACACCACATCCACAAGCGTCCATTCCCTCGATCACCAATGCTCAGTATCAGCAGTGTGCACTATCTACAAGATGCACTGAAGAAATCCACCAAAAATATTCAGACAACATCTTCCATATCCACTCCTATCCATTGCATCCCTCCTGTTTGCTACTTCTCTCACTCATCACATACCTTCTCAAATCTGCCATCCATTTATTGTCTGGAAACATGGTACATGTTCATATAGTTCAAACAAACTTAAAAATTTATCTTTGTCTGTCTTGTCTTTATCTTGTCTTATAGGTGATCAACTGAATGCAGTAACAATACATTTTGACAATCTAACCAGTGAAGAAGTTAGCAAAATACTGAAATATTCAGAACAATACAAAACAAGCTTGAAACTAAATGCAAAAGAAGAACTCAGGAGTCCAGATTTCAGACTCTCCAGTCCTGACACGGTAAAAAAAAACTTCTTGGTTTATCTAGCTACTTTCAATCAAACAAATGAATTTTCTAGCCATTGGTCGAGTTTTAACATTTACTAATACTGACCATAGATAACAAGCATGGGGCTGGATGAACACAGCAGGTCAAGCAGCATCATAGGAGCAGGAAAACTTGACGTTTCGGGCCTAATCCCTTCATCAGAAATGGGGGAGGGGAAGAGGGTTCTGAAATAAA
>JAHRHZ010000018.1:14944900-15003020 GCA_024137785.1 Ginglymostoma cirratum
GGAAAACTTAAGTTCCCAAAATTTAAAAAGCCCACATTTTCAATCTCAGGCAACAAACCAAAAATGCCTGAACTAGATGCAAGTGTACCAGATTTGAAGGCAGGTATAAAAGGTCCAGATGTTGATATTGGAGGATTAAAAGGAAGTGTTGATGTTCCTGATGCAAAATGGAAAATGCCAACCCTGAAAATGCCTTCTTTTGGAGCATCAGGACCGAAAGGACATAATATAGATTTTGATGGTTCAATAAAAGCACCGGGTTTTGATGCGTCTGTTCCAAATGTTAAGGGAAACTTTAAGTCTCCGGACGTTGACATAAATCTTCCAAAAGGAGATATAGATGCAAATATCCCAGATGCAGAACTTAAAGGAGGAAATTTCAAATTGCCGGGATTTAAAATGCCAAGTGGTTCTACTACAGGACTGAAAATGCCAAAAGGCCACATGGACATTTCTGCTCCTGATTTTCAGGCAAATATCAGTGGCCCAAGTCTTAATGCGAAAGGCCCAAATATTAATATCAACGCTTCAAGTGTTGATCTTCCTGAAGCAAAATCCAAAGTGAAGATGCCAAAATTGGAATTATCCTCCTTTGATCTATCAGGGCCGAAAGGACCAGATGTGGACTTTGAGGATTCAGTAAAAACAACTGGTGTGGATGTATCTATCCCAAATAGTAAAGGAAATTTTGCAGCACCAAATGCTGATATAAAACTTCCCAAAGCATCTGCTGATTTGGATGTGAAAATACCCACAATTGGCACTGATTATGGTGTGTCCGATATGAAACTTGAAGTACCTGATGGAAAAGTTAGAGACTCAAGTTTAACAGTGTCTTCACTTAACATGCCTTCAGGAAATGCATCCATTCCAGACATGGATATCAATCTACCAACAAACAATATAACAGGAGATGCAGATTTGCGAATTCCTGGTGCTGGAGCTCAGGAAAAAAATTGGAATGACCCCACCATAGACATGAAGGGTATGAGGGTCAATGTTAAGTCGCCAAATCTGCCTGATGATTTTCGAGAAGTTGGTGTGGATGTGAGCACACCAAGCCTTTACGCCAAAGCGAAGGCTCCCAGAGTAAATGTAAATAGTGATGAGAATAAATTTTCGAGGGAAACATTTAAATTAAGATCAGCATCTTTATCTGATCTTGATGATGCACCTACACTGCCAAAAAGTGATTCCAATTTAAAAACAAGAACTTCCAGTACTCTTCATATCACTGATGGTGCTTCAGGTAAAAAAAGTAAGTTCAAGTTTGGAAAGCTGTTTAATTTCAGTCACAAATCAAAAGGATCTGTTGACTTCACAAAAGCCAAGGCAGCAGCTTCTTCTGGGACATTTACATCAAAGTTCTTAATCCCAGAACTTGAGCTCTCTGTGTCCAAAGACTGAAAACTTGCATCAACCAGTTATTAACTCAAGATGTATCAATATCTATCTCAGTGACAAATGTACAATTCCTTCAAATCAATCCAAATACATAGAATCTTTGGTGTGCTCTTACAGTCAAGTGACTCATTCACGTTGAGGTAAAAACAACAATGTTACCACACGGAGAATTAAAAATATAAGGTAGTAAGGAATCAATCTCAAATACTGAGGTTGTAACAGACTCAGCCAAGGCATACAACATCAGCTCAATGCTAGAAATTTTTAAACTCCGTACTTAAATGAAAGGATTTTACTTAAATACCTTAAATCTACAGGAACACCTGAAAAAAAAGCTTTGCTTAGAATTTGCATAGAACTTGCTCCCGCAATTCTTTGTATTGATTGTCTACTGGAATCAAACACATAGAAATAGCCATTGCATCTGGGGATTGGGAGTTGTTCTGAAAGATGTTCCATATTATTTGCTATAAAATTATGGTAAAGTGAACAATGGACAAACATTGCTTTAATTTTTGACAGTCTGAGTTCTTTCAAAACAAATTTATGCCCTGGTAATCTTCTTGAAAATATATTTCAATTTTGATAATCCCCTGAAATCTTATAAATAATATCATTTAATATTTTTTATAATGTTAATAAATGCTACATATTTAGTTAAGTCAGGTTGTGTTTTTGCTTTGTTTCATCAACCATACATATAACAACAGTCATTACATCAAAACACAGTTGGTAACATATTGAAATGTGTTAAATATACTTACTTACATTAGAAATGTAAAACTCAGGATTGTATGGGCTTTCATAATTCTTCAATGTTAAAATCAATTTGTAAAATATTCAGTTTCTTTACTATCTTAAGAATTTAAAACAATTTGAAGAGGATTTACTGAAACATTTTAAACAGTTATTGTACAGTCTCACATGAGGCCCTCAAGTGGTTAAAACCTCAATCTCTGTGTTAAATGCTATTGCTTTATTCCAATATTAAAGACTTCATTTTTATTGAATATCTATGTAACTAATAGATTTCTAGAAATATGATAGTAAACACATAATTGGGATAATTCATTTGAAATATGCCCTTTGATTATCAGTTTTTGTGATTCAGATTGTTAACACATCCTACTTTTACCTTAACTGTATATGCATGTAGATCAGAATGTTGTAAACCAGGAAAATTGACTCTGATCGATCAAGGCACTGCCCTGAGAAATGAACAAGCAAACATCTGTTGCTTACTTAGTTAAGTTGAAATTGGCACAATTTGTGTGCATGTTCTTTCTGTCTGTAAATTAAAAGTCGTATTTATTAATATACATGACTTCCAGTATGCACAAGTGTGCCACATTGCCAGCCTGACTGACAATCTTAAATTAGTTGTCAACATAATTCTTGATCCACTCAAGATTGTTTGATATGCATTATTCAATTGTGAAACCACATCTAATGTTGGATATTAAGTTTTGAGTTCTGCAGGCATCGGCTGGTTGGGCTATGGTCAGAACCTTGCCTGTTGTGTGCAACCAAAGAGATATGTGTTTGATACTTTGGGGCATATGGCCTATATACTTAGTCACGCCTGTATATTCATATACCATACCACATTTCTCATTTGTGATGGGTTTTTTTTGGCATGATGGTAGCATCCTGTTAGTGGTGAACAAATGTGAAGATGCTCGTTTCACACTACTTTGTCATCAGCATTAACTTGCTAATGAGTATGATTGTTCACTAGGAAATTCTGTGCCACTGGTCATGGGTTCTGTGGGTCCTTGCTTGGCTGATCAGCCCAATTCTACAGCCACATCTCCAACCACATAATTGGCAGTGTTTCTGAGAAGTGGAATTGGACCGAGGCCTTGAGATTGCTGTCAGTCCTTTTCCTGGTTCCTTTCCCTTACTTCCTCTTGCTGCTGAGTGTTCTCAAAGAATTGTGTCCTATTGCAGAGTCACAGAATCCCTACAGCATGGAAGCAGGCCATTCAGCCCCTCAAGTCCAGAACAACCCTTTGAAGGGCTCCCCACCCAGACCCACCCCATCCCTGTAAACCTGAATTTCCCAAGGCTAATTCACCTAGCCTGCACATCCCTGGACACTATGGGCAATTTAGCATGGCCAATCCACTTAATCTGCACAACTTTGGACAGGTGGAGGAAGCCGAAGCACTGACAGGAAACCCATGCAGACACAGGGAGAATGTGCAAACTCCCTACAGACAGACAGTCAGCCAAGGATGGAATCAAACCTGGGTCCCCAGTACTGTAAGGCAGCAGTGCTAACCATTGTGCCACCATGCCGCCCACTTCACACTGGAGCTTCTTCCAAGTCAGTTTCTTCTGAACAAAGGTCTACCACGTGTTGACATCTATGCTACCATTCTTGACAAAAAACCTTTAGGGAGTCTTTGAAATGCTTCCTTTGTCCTCCTCGCGTTTGGGTGCCTTCCTTCAGTTGGGTGAAAAAGATTTGATTTGGCAGTTGGAACACAGACAACCTAAGTACATGGCCAATACTCCTTATAGTAGCAGTGTGAAACAACTAACTTCACATGTTGCGCAGATTTCTCTTGATATTTTGTTATTCCATTGTAATCTGAGGTAGACTAGGCATTTTTTTGGGACTGAAAGTGGGGACTTGGGCTCTATGAGTCTGTAATACACAGTGATAAATGATGAGAGTAGCCTTTATCTTTCCAGATGGCTTTGATGTACCCAATTTCAGCATTGGATTTGCGCAAGTGAAGTACGCTTGAGATAGTTAATGATAGTGAACCTGCTGGCAGATTTCTCAACTACTGCATCGAGGAAACATCATTTGATTATTTCATTTCAAATGTGAATTTGAGTATGGGATGGAGCACATTGAGATGAGTAAGGATATTCTTACATGCAGTTGCAGATTCAAATATAGCAAATATATCATCTACATATCACAAATATGTAAAGGTATTTACTCTCATTTGTATGCTGAGTCAAGAAGAACAGGAAGGTCTTTGTACAATCTGTGATCTGTGCTGGTCTCAGCTGCAGGAGTACTGCAGTTTCCAAAGCAAACCTGGAGCAGGCAAAACATCAGCTGGGTTTGTACTATTGACCAGACTCGAGAGGCTTCTGGCTACATCCATCACAGGTATAAATATCCAGAACTGATTAAAAGAAATATTTTGTGACAAAACCAATTAACATTAAAAAGTCACTTAATGGTGACTTAAGAAGGCACCTCCTTACAAAAAGGTGATTAGCAAGCCACTTTATTGTTGGTGTCTGACCATGCAACACAATGGCAATTTCACCAAGGTACATAATGTGTTGTCATTGTAATAAGACACATGGCTTTCCCTCAATAGAAAAAGATGTGAAGATCTCTTTGTGAAGTTAGTACCTTTTAACATCGGAATGATTTGTTAGCAAGAAAGTTTATTTCTGATCAAACAAAGTAATTTGTTGAGATGCTAAATATAATTCACGGGGATTTTAATAATTATATCTTCACCAGACCACTTATTAAAAAGGTTAACATGACCATCCAGATCAGCACACACAATCACAGACTAGAATGAATTCCATTTGATCACATTCTTCCAGAATTATGAATCCATTATTGTGTTTCAATAGCCATTGTTTATTAAATTAATTTACCGTTCTGACCTCAGCCATACTTCCAGGCAACTCTTGCTTGCTCGTGAAAACTTTAGTTTCAAAGAACCAGTAGGCTTGCAGTGTAGGAAAATTCTTAAACAAATCTAAATGGCCATTGAAAATTTTAAAATATCATTGTGACTGGACGAACTCAGTCAAGTCCGGTAGTATTCAGATTCATTCATACAGTTTGGATATCATTCACTTCTTTTGGCTGTAGCACCAATGGTTTGAGACAAGAATAGATGTAGTTTAGAATTCTGGAATATCTTTCAGTAGCCAAAAGAAGAACTCAGACTACAGTGTTTTACTATGTGAGCTGGTCTTCAAGAGTAAATTGACTCCCCAAAAAGTACAAGATTCTCAAGGAAAAGGATAATGCCTCACAGTTGCACCATTTATGGAGGTGTTCAGGGAAACACCCAATTTTCCATAAGCCAGGCCTAAGTTATATTGCCACTTCTGTGGGACCAAAAGATTTCTACTGACATAAAGTAGCAGTTTAATTAAATGTACTCTCAAACCTTTGGGTTTTGATTTAAGAAAAACTTTAAAGGCAGAATTTGAAATAAAACATAACATTTGATTCCATCAAGATCTAAAAGTTTTCCCAAACAAAAATATTCACCCTTACCAAAATTTCTGTTTTTGAAATGTCCTGTTGTTTCAATGAACTACATGTACAAACAAGGCAACGTTCAGCTGTAGAGAGAGACAGAGAGAAAAAAAACAGGCACACATAAATATACACAGATTTTTTCAAACATTTTAGCGCTTACTCAATTTCTTTCCATTTTGTCGTCCATAAATTTCTCACAAAACTTAAATCTCCTAAAACTTCAGAACTTTCAGCAGTTCTCTCTCAATCTATGACACAATTTGAACATAAGTTGACAGAAAAAAATTGAATCGTAAGTGAAATGATTACAACTGGAAATTGTACTACAAATTCTTGATTTTTTTCAAGCTTTATTTGATTTTGTATGCCACTGCTTTGGCCACTCTTTCTCCACCCATGTCTCCAGTACTTTTAATACATCCACCCTCTTATAAAATTTGCACAGGTCAATTAGCTGTGCTACTGTTTGTTCACTGTTCCTCATTAAAAACTCCAAGGTAGGGCTCTGTTGTTTCTGTTCCAAAAAGCAAAGTTCATCATAGGTCATGCCCCATTTGCTGGCAAAGTTCCTCCAGTTTTTGATTGTTGGGTGGTATGGATCCAACTTTAACTTCAGTGTGTACAATAAATCTTCATCGTTCATCAAGTCACCAATACAAGGAGGAGAGATGCACAATGATGAATTTTTATATGTAGTTTCTGAACAGTCTGTACACGATTTACTGTCTTTCACATCTGCAACCAAGAAGTAGGAAATTAGCTTCAGTAAATATATTGTAATTTAGCTTTCCATGACGTTTGATCCCATTTTCACCTCTTTATGTTACTGCATTCACATTAATAGCTGTCACAACCAAAGTTCCCTCATTTTTTGGGAGTGTGTGGCCCTTTAAATCTTTTGTGCCAAGTAACACACATGATCATTTTAGAGCTGACTTATGTGCTGATTGCACGGGGACTTACAGGAAAGATGACCGCAACATTAGTTACAGAGTTGTAAAGTAAACCCTCTGTAGGCACTCGAACCCATGCAAAGAATTGTTTTCCACCAACACCTTTAAGAAATATTATTTATATTTATCATTAGAGACACTTTATAAAAAGATAAACTAATTCCACTGGTTGGAGATTCTAAAATCAGGAGGCATAGTGTGAGGATTTGGGCTAGAATGTTCAGGAGAGATGTTAGGAAGCACTTCTATACACAAACAGACGGTAGGTGTCTGGAACTTTTTTTCATAAATGACGGTGGATGGTAGATCAGTTGTTTACAGTAAGTCTGAGGTAGATTTTTTTTGTTAAGCAAAGGCATTAAGGGGTATGGGCCAAAGGCAGATGTGTGAAGTTAGGCCACCGATCATCCATAACCTCACTGAATGGTGGAACAGGCTCAAGGGACTGAGTAGCCTAGTTCTGTTCCTATGTTCCACTACAACAGAAACAAAAAGCCAAGCATTCCCAATCCCAAGCAACATCTGGTTACTCCTGCTGGAAAATGAGTACATGTGGTCATTAGATGAGAAATAAATCAATGGCCCAGATTTTACAATCCAATATTGGCAAATGTTGAGTTCTTTGCTGGTATTGAGGTTTGCAATGGAACCATAGCTTCTGGGAAGTGACTTACAATCAAATTTGGAAGTTGCGGTTTGCCTGAATATTTACCTCAACATTTATGCAGAGTATTTGGAGCTGTACCTAGTGGTTGCAGACCCTGTCCAGGCATGTTGTCCTTTGAGTCAGTAAAGGCGTCAAAAACACTCCCACACCAGCATCACTCCCAGCTTTGGAGATGCTCCCGAACCGTGGTATGTCGGGATCCTCAGTTCCATCATTGTTGGAGAAGAGCTGGGGGTGCAAATGAAGTGGTAGCAGGTCTGGATGGGCATGGTGGTGGTGTGGGAGGGAAGCTGGGCAGGGTACAGGAAATGTGCGGATAAGGAACGAATTTTTTTAAAAATTCTTTCATTGGATGTTACAAGCATGCAAGGCCATCGCTTGCTGCCCATCCCCAAAAGCTCTTGAATTGAGTGGCTTATCAAGCCATTTCAGGGGCAGTTATGAGTCAATCACATCAAAACTGGCTAAAGCCAGGAAGGACGTCAGATTTCTTTTTCTACAAGGCATTAGTGAACCACATATATTTTTAGAGAAATCAATCGTAATTGTCATGATCACCATTACTGAGAGCATGTTTACTGTTAATTAATTGAATTTTAATTCCACCAACTGCCATTGTGAGATTTGAACCCATGGCACAGGCCATTAGCCTGGGCTCTAGATTACTAGTCTAGCGATATTGTCACCACTCCCCACTAAGCAACACAGTGGGATGGGTGTCAGATTTCAAAACAGATTTTAAAAAGATTTAAAGTGCCAAAAAACACTTGAAAACACTTAGCTGCCATGTGCTGAAGGCAGACACAAAGGGCCAGATGGCTTTGCTGCCTCACTACAAGGCCACCCTAAACCCACCTCACTGATTCATGCTGCAGCTAGACAGCAAGTTCCCGCTGTAGCCTAATAAACAAAGCAAGAATGCACTTTTAAACGCAGTCAGCGACATACACCTTTGTTTTGTTGCTGACAGGTCAAATGGTTGGCTGCAACAAGTCTCAAATTTGAACTAACAGGTGCTCACAGTCTAGATCCATATTTGAGGAATAATCAGTTAGAGTACCCATCTGACATATGGGAGGGAGGTCTTTTTAATCAAAACTTCAGCAAACCTGCAGTACTTTGGTCAAAGATAGTAAGAACTGCTAATGCTAGAGTCAAAGATAATACAGTGTGGAGCTGGAGGAACACAGCAGGCCATTTTTTCTGAAGAAGGATCCCGACCCGAAATGTCAACTTTCCTGCTCCTCTCATGCTGTCTGGCCTGCTGTGTTCCTTCAGTTCCACACTGTGTTATCTGCAGTACTTTGGTGTAGTGTTTCTAAAACTTAATGCTACCTGCTGCTAGTTTTAATAAAACCAAGTCACTCTGAGTGATTGCATTTGCAGCAATCAGCCTTACAATGCAGAAGATTCTCTTTATGCCCAGCAAAAATCAGCGATGCCATTCACAGATGCCATACACTGGTATCTGCCATTCAGTACCAATGGATATAAATGGGTGCAACAGATAAGAAGTGTCTTCCTCCTTTACACAGGTTTAGTAAACATCCGTTCCTTCATGGGTAATTGTTTTATTGGCCTGCCCCTGAAAGTACCCAATGTGCAAGACAACTAGAAAGGGATCCCACTGGATCTGGATTTTATTCTAAATTCCACTTTTCTTCCCTGTTACAACCCACTTTCCTCAGTTCCTTGGCTTTTCAGGTCAATAGCTCCAAATATGCCAAATGTTTTCCTACTGTCCTTAACTTCTACGATTTTAAAAATGTGTAATCTCTATTTAAAAGTTATTCACAGAATCCCTACAGTGCGGGAAGAGGCCATTCAGCCCATCAAGTCTCACCGACCCTCCAAAAAGCATTCTACCCCCCCAATATCCCTGTAACCTCACATTTCCCATGGCTATTCCACCTAGCCTGCACATCCCTGGACACAATGGACAATTTAGCATGACCAATCAACCTAACCTGCACATCTTTGGACTGTAGGAAGAAACTGCAGCACCCAGAGGAAACCCACGCAGACACAGGGAGAATGTGCTAACTTGGCACAGACAGTCATGCGGGCTGGAATCAAACCTGGGTCCCTGGTGCTGCACTAGGCCACCTTGCCACGCCATTTCAGATTATACTTTTCATAAAAACTCACCAAGAAACTCTATACTTGGAGAAAATATTCCAAATATTTCTTAAAACCTGACATCAAAGCTTATAATTTGGCAATCACCATTCGATTCAATATAGGGTCAATAATTTGGTGAGGAGACAGCTGGCAGCTTGAAGGAAAGCAAGCAAGAAGGAAGTAAATGAATTACAGTAAAATTTAAAGACATAAAATTTATGAATAAAATTCAACATTATTATCATTCACCTTTAAAGATAAGTTTATCAATGAAACTGACATGTACCTTAAACGTTCCCTTGGTCTATGAATGCATGTAGAGGAATCATAGCTAGAAAATGTGAGGAGGAAGGGAGAAATGTTCAAAAGATCTCAGCCTTGGCAACAATAGCAACGAAACTGATCTTCACAAAACATTAATTTTCTTGACCCACCCTTCTCCGCAACGAAAAACGATACAGCCTGCCTCCCTTGCAGGGCCGCACAAATGCAGGTCTTGGAGATCCTAAGTCTTAACCAGGATTTTCTGGAGAACGAGTAGGTCGTATGGCCTGT
This sequence comes from Ginglymostoma cirratum, assembly GCA_024137785.1. Classification (NCBI taxonomy): domain Eukaryota; kingdom Metazoa; phylum Chordata; class Chondrichthyes; order Orectolobiformes; family Ginglymostomatidae; genus Ginglymostoma; species Ginglymostoma cirratum. The sequence goes on from JAHRHZ010000018.1 coordinate 14,954,862, forward strand.
TGGTCTAGATTTCATAGAATCATTGAACAGTTACAGCAAAGATGGAGGCCTTTCTGTCCATTTGTGTTTATATTGGTTCACTGTAAGAACAACTCAGCTAGTCCTTTCTCTGAAGCTATGCAATTTTTTATCTTCAAATAATTATTCCAATTACATTTGAAAGCCACAATCTCAGCTAATGCTTTCTAAATCCTAATCAAGTTCACATACAAATGCTTATCTTCATATCACCTTTGGTTCTTTCACCATGCATCTTAAATCAATGTTCTCTGTTTTTCTCTTCTTCCATTAATGACAACAATTTCTCCCTATATATTCCATACTCATGATTCCAAACATAGAATCATAGAACCCCTGTAGTGTTGAAACAGGCCCTTTGGCCCAACAAGTCCACACCGAGCTTCAGAGCATCCCACCCAGACCCATCCCCCCGTAACCCACCTAATCTACACATCCCTGAACACTATGGGCAATTTAGCATGGCCAATCGACCCTAACCTGCACGTCTTTGGACTATGGGGGAAAACCAGAGCACTCGGAAGAAACCCACGCAGACATGGGGAGAATGTGCAAACTCCACACAAATGGTCGCCCGAGGGTGAAATCGAACCCGGGTTGCTGGTGCTGTGAGGCAGCAGTGCTAACCAGTGAACCACTGTGCCACCCCTCATTTTTATTAATTCTCCTATCAACCTTGTCCTCTATAAAGGGATCAAAACCAACTTCTCCAATCTATCCATATAACCATAAGATCATAAGATAAAGGAGGAGAATTAGGCCATTCAGCCCATCAAGTCTGCTCTGCCATTCAGTAATGACTGATATATTTCTCAACTCCATTGCCCTGCCTTCTTCCCATAACCCTTGATCCCTTTACTAATCAAGATCCTATTTATCTCTGTCATAAATACACTCAATGACTTGGCCCCCACAGTCTTCTTAGCAATGAATTCCACAGAATAACCACACTCCAGCTGAAGAAATTCCTCCTCATCCCAGTTCCAAAGGGTTGTCTCTCACTCTGAGGCTATACTCTCAGGACCTAGTATCTCCTATGAGTGGAAACATCCTCATGCCAATTCTATCCAGGCCTCTCAATATTCTGTAAGTTTCAATGAGATCGCCCCTCATCCTTCTAAACACCATGAAATACAGACCCAGAGTCCTCAACCACTTCTCACAATGACAAGCCCTTCATACCTAGGATCACTCTTGTAAGCCTTCTCTGGACCCTCACCAATGCCAGCACACCCTTCCTGAGATGTAGGGCCCAAAATGTGGTCTGACCAGAGCCTTACGCAGACTCAGCCATACATCTCTGCTCTTGTATTCTACCCCTTTCAAAATAAATGCTAACATTGCATTTGCCTTCCTAACTGCCAACAGAATGTGCACGTTTACCTTAAGAGCATCTTGAAGTAGGACTCCCAAGTCCCTTTGTGCTTTAGATTTCTGAAGCCTTTCCCCATTTAGAAAGTAGTCTATGACTGTTTTCTTTCTAACAAAGTGCATAAACTCACACTTTCCCACATTATATTCCATCTGCCACTTCTTTGCCCACTCTCCTAATCTGTCCATGTCCTTCTGCAGCCTCCCCACTACTTCAACACTACCTATCCTTCCACCTATGTGTCATCTACAAACTTAGCAACAATGCCCTCAGCTCTTTCGTCCAGATCTTTAATGTATAATCTGAATAGTTATGGTCCCAAAACTGATCCCTATAGAACTCCACTACTCACCAGCTGCCCCTGAGAAAGATTCCTTTATCCCCACTCTCTGCTTTGTATCAGTCAGCCAATCCTTTATCCATGCCAGTACCTTGCCCCTAACACAATGGGCTCTTGTCTTATTTAGCAGCCTCCTGTGCAACACCTTGTCAAAGACCATGTGGAAATCCAAGTAGATCACATCTTTTGGCTCTCCTTTGTCCAATTTACTTGTTACCTACTCAAAAAATTCTAACATATTTGTCAAGCATGACCTCCCCTTAACGAAGCCATCGGACTCAACCCTATTTTACCAAGCACTTCCAAGTAATCTCACCCTTTATAATGGACTCTAAAAAGGGTTCCTCACCCTTAAACCTCTCATAAATCTCTTCACATCCTTCACATCACTTCTAACCTTCCTAAATTGTAGTGCCCAGAATTGGACATAATTCTGCAGCTAAATCTAAGCTAGTGATTTATAAATATTTACCATAACATCTTTCCTTTTCTACTCTATTTGTTATTTATAAATCCCAGGATCCTGGGTGCCTTATCTACTGCTCTTTCAGCCTGTCTGCTACACGAATTGATTTGTGCACAATATATCTGTACGTCCTACAACTTCTCCACTCCTTTTAGAATTCTTTTGGCTCTCCTTGTTATTCCTCCCCAACTGTTTACTTTACATACTCTGCATTAAATTTCATTTGCCACATGTCTGGCCATTCCACTTATCTGTCCATATCCCCTTGAAATCTATCATTGTCCTCATAGTTCACAATATTTCCACGTTTTGTGTGACGTAAAATTTTGAAACTTTGTGCTGTACACACAAGTAATCTAAGCCTTTAAGGTAGATCAAGAAAAGCAGTGATCCTAGCATTGGCTCCTAAGCAACCCTAGTGTACACCTTCTCCATGACTCACCACAACTTTGACTAACGACCAATGAAATTTAAAGTAAGACTTGAACACATGTACAGCCCAGAGATCATGAAGCTGGAATTCTTTATTCCACCAGCATCAGATCTTTACAAACAGTAAGAGAAATTAAGGATAACCAAAGATTAAATACACAATATACAATGAATGACCGTTTGGGTTATATTGGACTAAGGAATTCCCTTATCTGATTCTATCCCTTCCCAATAGCTCTCTCTCTCTCTCTCCATGAGGCTTTCCCTGTCAAGAAGAGTCTAGGACCAGAGAACATATTCTCAGGGTATATGATCACCCATTTAAGACAGAGACGAGGAGGAATTTCTTTTCTCCTAGGGTACTCGATCTGTGGAATTCATTACTACAGAGGGCTGTCAAGGCTCCAACCTCTGAAATTCAGTTTTTCGGAGGAATACTCTGTTGCCAATTGGAAAATCAGTCCTGTCAACCTTGTGGTTAGTCAATGCTTTTCTTTGCAGCATTTCTCTCTCATTATCATCTCAGACGTCTGGCGAGCCTGGGGAAATAGTCCACAGAAAGGGCTGAGTCTTGCCTAAAGAAAAGATAGTGCAGAGAATACCTGATGTAACAAGGTGTAGAGCTGGATGAACACAGCAAGCCAAGCAGCATCATAGGAGCAGGAAGGCTGACATTTCGGGCCTAGACCCTTCATCAAAAATGGGGGAGGGGAAGGGGGTTCTGAAATAAACAGGGAGAGAGGGGGAGGCGGATAGAAGATGGATAGAGGAGAGGATAGGTGGAGAGGAGACAGATAAGTCAAAGAGGCGGGGATGGAGTCAGTAACGGTGAGTGTAAGTGGGGAGGTAGGGAGGAGATAGGTCAGTACAGGGAGGACAGATAGGTCAAGGGGGCGGGATGAGGTTAGTAGATAGGAGATGGGGGTGCGGCTTGAGGTGGGAGGAGGGGATAGGTGAGAGGAAGGACAGGTTAGGGAGGCGGGGACGAGCTGGGCTGGTTTTGGGATGCGGTAGGGGGGAGGGCAGATTTTGAAGCTTGTGAAATCCACATTGATACCATTGGGCTGCAGGGTTCCCATGTGGAATATGAGTTGCTGTTCCTGCAGCCTTCGGGTGGCATCGTTGTGGCACTGCAGAAGGCCCAGGATGGACATGTCGTCTGAGTTGAAATGGTTCGCAACTGGGAGGTGCAGTTGTTTATTGCGAACCGAGCGTAGGTGTTCTGGTGGATTAACGTAGGGTGCTTTACAAGCATTAACTAGCTCTGGCATGTACTTAGGCACTTTCATTTACTCTCAGCTAGGTGGGATGCGCAGACGGTCATGCAAGTACAGTTGATTTGTTTGCACTCTCCATTACCCTCTGGATGATGGCACGTGGTGTCGCTCTTAGCAATGCCATGGACTTGCCAATCCCCTTCTAATATCTTGCTCTCAAAATTGCCCCCCAGTCATGATGAATCTGACGTGGAAGACTGAAACAGACAAAGCAATTAGAAGCTAACACTTTGGTTATCAGGTGAAGTTTTGTGACCAAAGGTCAGAGCAGCATGCGTGAACTTAGTGAAGACATTCGTAAGCACAAGAACGTGAAAATCCCATTACTACCGGGGTCAAGGACCATAAAATCCATTGCAAGTACTTCCACAACAGTGGTTCTCAACCTTTTCAGTCTCAAGGCATACTTCAACAAGACAAACAATTCCATAGCACATCCACATTCAGTATAATTGATTGCTCACAAATATCACATTTACTATGGTCACAGCCTTACTAGAGAAGTTTTTTGCAACACGGTGCACATGACATGTTAAAAAGGGTCAAAAGCATTAATGTTTCAAATCAGCCGGGAGAAATCTACCAGCTTCGACTGTGAGCACAGGCACTTTTTCAAGAATGGCTCAATTTAAGTGTTTCTAATTATTCCTGAACAATGGATCAGAGCAAACCACAATGTAGAATAAATTACAATTCATCAAGTTAGTAGCAAACCTGGCCCTGTCAGTGTGCACAGAACATTTTGATCTGAGGAAAGATTGATGAGAGGCCCATCTGCAAATCTTGCTCCAAATTCTCTTGCAGTGCTATAAGAAGTCTGTGCTGTAAATGGCGTCTTAACTTATTTGGTACAATCACAATATTTGCCAAGTTCTCTCTGCAACTGAGACATCCAGCTAACGGGCTAGCAGCATCTCCTGAACATGAAAATCCAAACACCAGATTGTTCTAATTATACTGTCTCTGAACAGTTCTTGCTTCTTTTCTCTTGGGTTCATATGTTTCATTGACTGAATTAACAGAGGAATCACCTCTTCTGCCAAGAAGCTTAGCCATTTCTTCTTAGAATCTAAGACTTAGGTAAGTGGCATAAGTAAAAAAAAAAAAAATTCCAAAAATATTCACTTTAAAATTCATAGTAATGTGTCCAGACAGGCAAGCTTAACAGCCCTTTCAATTGTATGTCTCTTTACTGCATATGCGCAGTATCGTCTCATAATGAATGTTTGGTCCTGCACATATCCAGGTGCCAGATTTCTATGCATTCATGGTGTTGGAAGCCATTGTGCAAAGCAGCACTACTCCTGAGAATTTCACAGAACTCATGTGACTACTCACCTGGCCCTATTGTGCCATGTCACACCAGTTGTAAACCTCTGCTCCAGAGGTCTTGTGATGACCAAGGATCCCTGCTGGGCTGAAATGTTCTTCTCTTTGGCCAAAGTACACTTTTCATAATTGTGACAGTAGTCATCAACATCATTACCAATGCCAGGCCAGTGACACCGCTCTCTGGTTTGTCTTTCTTGTTGCTTGGTGTCCTGAAGTGCTATATTTGACACTTTAAGGCTATCAATGATGATGAGTTGCTTCACCTTGTCCTTCTTGTCATGAACCAGCCAACAGAGGGCTCCATCCTCCTCTCTGATCATCTTCCAGCACCTCAACTTGGACTCCTCCATCAGGTGCTGTTGGGTTGGTGGATGTGGCCCTCCTGTAATGGTACAGTCTACCAGCTGTTTGAGGTCCCCTTTTGAAATAGATGGCAAAGGTGAAAGTATTCCTGACTCTATCAATCTTCACCTGGTTTGGATCTCACTCATAAGGACATCAGTGACACTCTGCTGAATCTTAATTTGAATGTCAGATGGAATTGGGGTCAGAATGATGCCTTTGCCTTGAGACATGGGCATGGTGTCAGCCACAGCTCCCTCCACTTGGGAAGGAGAGGTACCCTCCTGTGGTCAATAGTGTGAGTAAGGGCATTAGCATTTGCGTTACTTTTGCCTGACCTGCACTGGTTCTGGAAACAAAACTGCACAAGTTCAGTTTCTCATTAAGTTTATGTTGTTCGCAGCTTGGTGGAAATTTGCAAGTAGCAGCGTGGGTTGGTGTCTATAAACATTTCAAACTCTTCACTGATCAGAATGTCTCCGAACTTCTGGGAAATAGCCCACCTCAAAGCTTGGTTTAAGTTTCATACTGGAATAATTCTCCATATTCCTCCTATTTGGCTTGAGATTCTGACTGGTATAAGTAATAACCATTCTTTTCTGCCCTTGAAGCTACAACAGCACCACTCCTTGTCCAAGGAAACCAGTTCCAGTTTTGAAATAACTCCACAGAGGCTGGTATCCCATCACCAAGTTACCCTTTATTAACACATGGAGAGTCCTTGACACTGATCCAGCTCCCTAAGAGCCAGCTCTCAGAATGAACAGAACATCTGACACTCCTGTTCTTATCTGTCAGCCAGGGATCCCTGAGTGAACCAAATTAACAGTCCCAGTCAGGAAGTTCATATTCTTTGAGGTCCACCTGGCTGGCCTTGCTATAATCACTACAGGTTTCAAATATGAAAAGGTGTTGGAAATCTGGTTAGCCAAGGACAAATGATAAGACACTCTGCTGAAAGGAGTAAAAGGAGTCTTCTTATGCTGGGCTCCAATTCCTTGTGACACTCTGTGAAGTATGACACCATGTACATCCTTTCCCAACTGCTCCTTCAGCATTCTCTGATACTATGAACAAATTGTGGTGTGGGATAGAAAAATCTTGCACAAATTGCCTATAGTAACAAGCAAAACCAAGGAACCCACACGGTTCCCTCGTTGTCTTGGGCCGGGCCTATTCCTATACCACTCGGGTTTTCGCATTGTCTGGAGTGATGTTTTCCTTGGTAACAAATTGACCTAAATACTATACTTTTATCTGACAAAGTTGGCACTTCTCTGGTTGACTTTGAAGTTAGCAGCAACAAATGGGCTAAGATAGTGTGTAGTCTTGCAAAAGACTCCTTCAACGTTGAGCCAAAGATGAGCACCTTGTCCAGATACACCATGAGGGACTAGAAATTAAGTCACTGAAAGCTTTATCCAACACACACGTAAAAGTGGCAGGAGCGTTAAAGAGCCAAATTAGCCTTCTTGTGTATTCATAAAGTCCCCTCGTACCGACTTGGAATGTCATCTTTTCAATGTATTGTTTAGCAATGAGTAGCTGATTATATATGGTGGGCCAAATCAAGAAAATATTTTGCACCTTTGAAAACTTGCAATGCCTTCTCAATCCTAGCTAGACGGTATGCATCCTTATCAGTTGTTGTATTGAGTGTGACAAGATTGAAAGAGATACTCAGTTTTCTGTCTTCCTGATGAGGACTATGAGGGAGACCTACATACCTGATGACTCTTGAATGATGCCCCATTCCAAGACTTCTGCAGGTAGTCCTAGAATTCCTCCCAGAGATGGGATGGGATCCTATGGTAAGGAAACTTTACTAAATGGTCATCTTTAATCACAACCCTGTGACTTATCAGGTCACCAACATTTTTACTGAAAATGATCTTATACTTAGTGAAAGTAGAAACAAGTTGCGTCCTCTACATCTCCTCCAATCCACTCATGGCCATTTTGAAATGTGGTTAGAGATGTATCCTCCAGTCAGTTTACTGTCCATGACAGTGGCAGTTTTAAAGCCAGCAACAGACATTCTTAAAATAAAAGAACTGTGGTGCTGAAACTCTAAAACAAAAACAGAAACTGCTGGAGAAATGCAGCAGGTCTGGCAGCATCTGTGGACAGAATGCCGAATTAATGTTTCAGTCCAGTGGCCCTTCTTCTGGAGCTTTCCCTTCCGAGGTGCATATCAACATTCTTAGTTAGATGCATAGATCTTTGTCACTGAAACTGGCAAACAGCATGCTCACCCTACTCTTTTCTCCTATGGTGACCAGGGCATCTCCCACAGTTACGCCAAGTGGAAGTTCTAATACATGTGACACAGGTTGACACTCTAGCAAAGCCTGGTGTTGACTAGTTGATGGTGGTTGGCATAAGCCTTCAACAACAGTGACGATACAGCTGGTAAAAGTACAGCCTGATTTGCTGCTATTCAAACAATTCGAGAGTCCCACACAGGTTGGAACACTAAGCAAGGTCCTGTACGCATCTGTCAACTTCATAATGTGTTGTCTTTCTAGCAGTCATCATACATGTTTTCCAAGGGCGTCCAGATATCTCTTAATATATACAGCCCCACACAAGGAGATTCTCAACATTTTTCCCTTCCAATAGACCATCGATCGGGTCACAAACTACCAGAAACCTCAGGCTGTGAGAAGTGTGATGGAGTACAGATTGGAAGAGTTTAATGTAGTCATGACAGGGAATGTCTAACTCCTATGAAGCAGGGATCTGGATGAGGGAACAGTTATCTATCAACTCACACTCCTCAGCCAGATACTCATTGAAAAACTGGTGGGTAATGGCTGACAACTCAGCTCCTGTGTCAATTAGGTCCCTCCGCTTTGCCAAATTTCCCACAATATCAAGTCCCTATTATGCTACATAAGACTGAACCTCTTCCTGAAGGAACCTCATTCCCTGTTTGATTCTTGCTTACAGGCCCAACTTGAGAAGGGAAGACCATTGCACTGATTGGAGTCTCTGCACCTGACAGCGGTGATGGTAGGGCTCATTGAGGGCAGTCTCATTTGAAGTGACCAACTCTATAACCATTCCAACATCTCTTTAGAGCATCCTTTGGATGGGTTCAGCCATGGAGCTTACTGTAGAGATCAGACAGCAAAGTCTAGATTTAAGTGTTCTGCATAGTAATCTGTTTTTCCTATCTTTTCAATTTGAGGTCTACCCTCCCAAATGTGTCAACAGTCAACCCCCTGATGTTAGCCTCTTAAGAGTCTTAAGAGTCCAAGCTTTCTCCATGATCTGGATGATGTGATTCCATGCTTCAAAGAAAGATGACTGAAGTCTGTCATTATTAACCTTCTTCAATACTATTTAAATGTTTCCATCCCTCACTGTTTCTGTCAGATGGTTCTTCGGTATCCTATCTCCGGCAAATTGGGAAGAGGGATCCAGGAAGATTATACAACCAAAAAATGTCACTTGTTTGAGGAATTGGAAAGCAGATCGCCCTCTTTGAGATGCTTGTATACATAAAATTTCTGCCATATTTGTGTCAGGTAACTACTGTCCCTAAAAACCCTTGTCATTACCTCAAAGATCTGCTGCAGATTTCTTTGAATATCTGCACTTCTATCCAGTATTGCTGAAGGGCTTCCCCACACAGATGTTCAATCACAAACTGCTCAGTAACATTGAGGCCCCTAGATGCCATGAGCAGCTTTGCATCCTCCATCCAGTCTTCCATTGTTGTATCATCAGATGTTTCTGGTCTTCCCCTGAATCTGTTCAACTTCCTATTCATCAGATGGTTGAAATATTTGACTTGGAGTATTGTTTCCATTCTCCTTGGCATCAAGGGAATGCACACTGCTATGAACCTCTGTTTGGTTTGGCCTAAAGGTCCAATTCCCTGTGTCAATATCTGAGCCTCCAATGATCCCTGAGCTACATCAGCCTCCCTCATGGACTTTGTCAGTTTCAACTTCTCCATCATCTGCTCCATCTTGGTCAGGTGCCTAACACTGCCACGACTTGATACCTATGCTATGGAAAACCTGCTGACAATATCTGAAATGTAACATGAGATTTAGAGTCATAGAGTCATATGGCACAGAGACAGACCCTTCAGTCCAACTTGTCCTTGCTGACGTGGTATCCTAAACCAAACAAGTCCTATTTGCCTGTGTTTGGCCCATACCCCTCTAAACATTTCTTATTCATGTACCTATTCAAATATCTTTTAAATGTTGTAATTGTACCCGCCTCTAACACTTCCTCTGGCTGCTCATTCCATACACACACCACACTCTGTTTGAATAAGTTGCCCCTCAGGTGCTTTATAAATCTTTCACCTCTCACCTTAAGCCTACACCTTCTAGTTTTGGACTTCCCTACCCTTGGAAAAAGACATTGGCTATTCATATCATCTACGCCTCTCATAATTTCATAAACCTTTATAAGCTCACCCCTTAGCCTCTGACGCTCCAGGGAGAAAGGACCTTATATCTCATGAGAACTCAAACCCTGCAATCCCGGCAACATCCTTGTAAATATTTTCTAGAACCTTTCTAGCTTAAACAACATTTTCCCTATGGCAGAGTGACCATGCATAACCCAAAGATCATGAAATGGAGATTCTTTATTCCACTGGTGCCAAGATGTTACAAACAGAATGGGAAATTATGGGTAACCAAGGACTAAATACATTATGTGCATTGAATGACCATGTGGTTTACATTGGACTCAGGAATTCCCTTGTCTGTCTGTCTCCCATCCCAATAGTCCTCTCTCTCTACCAAACATACTGTTTTGTTTCCAATGAGAGTCTGTTTGATTGTTCCAACCATTCTCTCTCACATGAAGGTGAAGGTCTTTCAGAAAGGTTCAGCCCCTTTGCTTAGTGCCCTCTATCACCATCACCACCTGCTGCTTGAGGTCCTGTTAGATGAAGATTATCAGCTGGGCTCAGAATGTGGCTTACTTATGTTTGCTAGCAGCTACATTATTTCTTATAACACTACTTGTCCTCTGTATTAGAAAAGGAATGTGTCTAGGCATTGAATTTCTTTTCAATCAAATAAAAGCAACGAGTTTAACAGTCGTCTTGTGCATGTCCCTGGCAACTCCTCAAGCCATCAGAGTCAATATATAAATCTGTCAGCGCTTTTTCTTATGCATTATAAGTTGTTGTTCCGTTCAAATTTGGTTTATTTATTTCTATCTAACAAATGCAAGATGCAAGATTTGGACAACAAGTCTCTTTTTTTCAGCAAAACACAATAAAGTTAAACATGACTCCCCAGGAGGAGGCAATGGCCTAGTGGCATTATCACTGGACCATTAATGCAGAAACCCAGATAATGTTACGGGGACCTGGGTCTGAATCCCATCATTGCAGATAGTGGAATTTGAACTCAATAAAAATCAGGAATTAGGAGTCTAATGATGACGATGAATTCATTGCCAATTGTGGGTAGGGGGGAGAAAAAACCCATCTGGTCCACTAATGCCCTTTAGGGAAGGAAACTGCCATCTTTAGCTGGTCTGGCCAACATATGATTCCAGACCCACAGCAACGTCCTCTGGGCAATAAATGCTGCCTAGCCAACAATGTCCTCATCCCATGAATCAATTTAGAAGGAAAACCAAATCCATGCTGGCTTTTATTGAGTAATCCACACTCTTCCAAGTAGCTGTTAACTTTGTCCTGCATTATTGTTTCTTAAAGTTTTCCCACCACCAAGGTTAAATTGATTGTTTTGTGGTTACAGTTGACTGTACTGCAAAATTATTTTAAAACCAACTTGAAGCCTATATATGGCACTTTGCTGGGCTCTGTTAGACCCTCTAGTCTGAGGGATGATCCAATAATTCCATTGGATCCCAGGTCCAATGCTAGAGCTTTCTGGTCCCTCTGCATCTGGACACCTCACAACTGCAACTCTGAGATGGGGAATGTGATGTCCTCTCCTACCTGTTCTTCATGCCACTGCTGGATCTGCAAAGGAACTATTCTGTCCCGGGGAATTCTAGAAATTGTTAAGTAACACTAAGAAACAGAGTCTTTGTATATGGCATTGCCATATTTCTCTTGATTTGAGCAGAATGGTTACGAAAATCAGAACACTGGTTAGTGTAAGAGATCTATGAATGAATACCCAAACCTAGACTGAAAGAAACAAAACTGCAAGATAACTAAAAATTAAAAGGCTGTTGGTTCAAAAAGAACTGCACTTTTACATTTCAATTAATATTTGTCAAATAATATTTGATAAGACTGACCTGTAATTTAGCCCAAATAACACCATCTTTTGTAGTTATGACAATTAACTGTAGAAATGGCTCATTTTACCTTCTTCTGATAAACATTCTCCTTCAGTGTGTCGGCTGTCACTCTCTTCAGGCTGTATGACAGTAAAATATAGTACATTTCAGTGAGGGCAACATCACAATAAAAACATACAACATGGACTTGAAGCAAGGAGAAAATACTTTTGAACAAAAATACCGCTAATAACTTTAAAACAAAGGTCTTATTTTCAGCAGGCTTGCTACAAGATCAGAACAATTGCATCTTTTTCTTCACCGCTGTTATCTGACTTATGAACGGATCTCCCATATATTAGAGTTGATCCTTCTCTGCAACACTATATTCTGTCTGAGGTAGTAAGAACTGCCAATGCTGGAGTCAGAGATAACACAGTGTGGAGCTGGAGGAGTGCAGTGGGCCAGGCAGCATCAGAGGAGCAGGAAAGTTGACGTTTTGGGTCAGGACCCTTCTCTGTCGGGACCCTTCTTCAGAAATTTCTAAAAACGGGTCCCGACCCGAAACGTCAACTTTCCTGCTCCTCTGATGCTGCCTGGCCCACGCACTCCTCCAGTTCCACACTGTGTTATCTCTGACTCCAGCATCGGCAATTTTTACTATCTCTGAGTGAGTTATAACCCCACTGCGAAGCCTCTTCTTGGGATGCCTACCTTGAAGAAGTTATCCTCCTGACTCCGGAAAGACCTCAGTGGATCTCTCTCCCACTGCAACCCTCTGGTAATCTCTTCAGCCCTGACACTGCTCAGCCATATACTGAAGCAACCAGGTACTACAGCCACATTGCTTTTCCCAGTACTTGCCTACGGAACCGAATCGTCGCCCAATGGACTGCAATCTACATTCAGACCATCCCAATTTGCCCCTGACCGGCACAACCCCTACATACAAAACATCCAGATCCTCCAAACACGGTTTTCTCTGCGGTTCCTCAAGCACACGCTCTCAGCAATGCGCCGGCATCTTCCGGCCCTACATTCAAGCCTACCCCAGCTCAGAGCCTCCCTCTCCCAGACCCGCAAAGGACCTCTTCTGTTTTTCATTTTTGCAGGATCCACAACTTCAACCTGCAATTTTACTCCCCCCTATCTGACATTAAAAACTGTAAGTACACTAAACTTACTGGTGCTTGCCACCAAACACAGACCACTTCCACCCCTCAGTGCTCAAACCTACCCAGGACCTACCCCAGAATGTGCCTCATGCCATTGACCATGTGGTCACGATCACAACATCCGCTGAATGCCACCTATCTCTTCACATCCGCCGACGCCGGTCCCATCACTTCCAGTGCTGCAAACCATGCCTCTGCAGCTTCCACCCACACTGCTGACACCACCGCTTCCGTCGCTGAGTCCAAGAGCGCCGCCTACATCAAGGACGCCGCTGCCAACGCCGCTCCCGCCGCCAACATCAAGGATGACATCATATCCACCGACATTGATCCACCCACTGCTGATGTTGCCCCACTCACCGCCGACACCAACGTCACCCCACCCACCACCAATGGCAACGTTGCCCCACCCACTGTCAATGTCACCCCTAACTCCAACCCCACAGCCATCAGATCTACACCCAGTCCTAGCCCCAAGCCCTGCCGGGTCTTCACCATCCCCCAAGACCTCCCCCTCACTGAGAACAAACAGTCAGTCCTCAGTAAAGGACTCACATTCATTCCCCTCCACCCACACATCAATGAATATCATTCATGCTTGGACGTCAAACAGTTTTTCCGCCACCTCTGCCTCTGTGCCTATTTCTTTAACTGTGAGTCTAACCCACCCTCTCCAGACCCCTTCTCCTGCCTCCAACACACCCCATCCTCCTGGACACTACCTCAAGGCCTCCTACCTCCCTAGACCTCTCCATTTCCAACTGCCATACCATTTCTGAAGAAGGGTCCCAATCCGAAACGTCAACTTTCCTGCTCCTTTGATGCTGCCTAGCCAGTTGTGCTCCTTCAGCTCCACACTGTGTTAACACTATATTCTGTGCTCAGTTCTATTATCCTGATGTACTAACGTAAGATATGATTTGTCTGGTTAGCACGCAAAACAATACTTTTCACTGTATCTCTGTATATGTGACAATAATAAACCAAACCAAATCAAATCAAATCAAATCATTCAGGTTTTTGCAAACAAACTCAAATTATAATTATCATCTGTGATTAATTCCACTTTGAAATGCAAGAGACCCTTCTCCATCTGTCTCTGAATCAGTAGGGGAAATCCTCCAAGGCAATTCAGGTAAATAAAATGCATACAAGCAATTATTGTTTAATACAATAATACCTTATGACTGGCTCTTTATCCCTATTTAAACTTATTCCACAAGTGGTCTGCAATGAAATTGAGAAATTTCATACGTCATCTCAGCCACAAAAAGATTTGACCTTTTCCTTTGATGCCTTACAAACATTGCTTGATGCTAACAGTTGATTTATATCATATGTGAGAAGACAAAATTTTTGATCTATATTTTTGGTGCAATGGTGCTCATAAAGTAAGTATGTTATAAAATATACATCAGCCTATTTTACGATTTTTCTTTTTGCTTTACCTGATCATGCTGTGGATGGTCTTTACATGAGTGGGCAGAAGACTAAAGGAATGTTAGAAATAATAAATTCACAAAAAGATACAGGTCAAGAAACAGATCACTTTGCCCTGTGTTTCTCCTTGTGTGAATCACCCCATTCAATCACATTTTCCTGGTTCTTGCAGAACAGTGGCAGAGCCCCTACCTTTGAGCCAGGGGGCTGGGGGTCAAGTCTCACCTGCTTCAAATACCTGTCATAAAAAGTCTGGTTTAAAGCCCTCTTGTGGTACAGTGGTAATGTAAACCCATGGACTGGGAAGCCTGGATTCAAGTCATACCCGCTCCAGAGGTGTGTAATAACATCCTCGAACAGATTGATTAGAAAAGTAGGTTAAATTAAAAACAAAACACATTTTCCTTTTCACATATCATAATATTTTGCTATTCATTTTTTCAAACAACCACCTAAAACAAAAATTAATGTACACTGCTTCAACAACAGGTTGTGGCAGAGAATTCCATATTTTAACTATCCTCTCTGTAATGTCACCTTTTCTATCCTCCCATCTAAATATTTTTATTAACGTGTACTGTCATTATTGTCTATCCAGCCAGAGGAACTAACCAGATTTTATTTGCCAATAGCACATTTCTCTGCTGGAACAGTTCACAGTCTAGTCATATTTAAACAACAATTTATATATTTGAAGAACTCCATCAGTTCAACACCTGGCTGTAGTGAAAAGGCACTGTCATGTCATGTTGCTTAACTGTAGCCTACACCTTTACTAACATTTTGCTGAATACACTTTTTAAAATTGATTTTACATTTTTCCTGATCTGTTGGTGTCATGCATGGCTAGAGGAAATCATGTGCCTTTGTCATATCCTAAACATTGGACAGTATTTTGTGTAATTCTGAAGCTCAGTTTGACCCCAGCTTTACAGTAAACGTGCTCCACTGAAAATAGATGGCACCGACACTTAAACTCGAGCCATTGCACTCTGACCATTTCCTTGAACTCACCACATTTTCTCATGGGACAGCCAGGTGAATGAGTTTAAACCAAGTACTGTACAAGGCTAAGCCAGGCATTCAAGATAGTGCCCAAAGGGAGTGAGAAAGAATCACTGAGAAGAAAAGCATTGGCCAATCGCAAGGCTGTCAAGACTAACCTTCATTGAGTGTAAGAGAATTCCTCTGAAATCAGAATATCAGGAGTCACAATAAGATAGAGAATGTGTGGGACCCTGATACCCAAAGAGTCATCGTGCTGCTGGACATAGGTGGCCACATTTATATTGTCAAACCAGTAGCTGTGGATTAACCTCTTTGGTTCTGTAACACTGCTGAGTGCACTGTTCGCTTCCTCATCATACACTGGACTCCTGTCCTCAATGTGGATGGTTTTCCAGTCTTCAGTTGCCAGATCATCAAGTGTTTCGAGTCTTTCTGCTGAATCTATTCAGCTGACTGCTCATTAGCAAGCAGAATATCTGACTTGGTGTATGGTTTCCTTCCTCCATTGCTTCACGAGAACACAGATGAGAAGTCTCTGCCTCGATTTGGCCTTAAGGTCTGATTCTCTCTGCCAACACCTGAGCCTCCGATGATCTGGAGCATCCTTAACATCCCTCCTGGACATTACTAGTTTCAACTTCTCTAAGTCCATTCCATGTTTCCTAGGTGTCTTTCAACCTCATCCGCCATGACTTGATGCTTGTTTTGTAGAATTTTAACAATTACTGCAGGAATGTAACACGTGATTTCAACACATGGAAGGCCCAAAGATCATGAAGTAAGGGTTCTTTATTCCACTAGGATGGGTCATTTCAAGCATGAAGGGAAATTAAGGATAAATAAGGAACTATTTACATTATGTACAGGGAAGAAATGTGTTGTTCACATTGGCCTGAGACTTTCCTTTGTATGCTTTCCTTTCCCATTCATCCTCGTTCTACCAAAGACCAGTGAGAGAGTCCATTCAACTGCTCAAGTTGACTCTCGCACCATCACCACCTGATGCTGGAGGTCCCATTGCAAGAAAACAGAAGAAATCTGGGATGATCCAGATTGGGATAACTGTCTTTTGAATGTGATTGTCATATATATAGGCTGTCACAAATTGAAAATTGGTTCAAACATTTTCTTTATCCATACCTCTTCAAGATCAGATTCCACTTTCCTTATTAATTATTTTGAATCAAAGAGAAAGAGCATTGGATTCCCAAATTTCACTCAAGTCAGAAACAAGGAAATGCAAGAAAGCAGTTCAAGGAGTCCACGTTTCAACTTTGATTTCTCTCTTATTATGTCACAGCATGCTAAAAAGCTAAAAGGCCTTTAATGAGCTGAATAAGCTATTTTAAAATTCTCAACACAAAGCTATTTTGAAGCCACCCAATTTTTAATAACTTACTTCAGAGACTGAAGGAGATGGTATTCTAATGAGACCCTAGGTGTGATTGTGGTTACAGGGAGAGAAATTTAAAAACAATCTTTTCAAGATGCTGGTTAAACAGAGGACAGAATACTTTGAAACTTAATCTCTACAAAAGCTCATAACTAAGTCAAGGAATAAAGTTGAAATGAACTTGTTCCTACCTGTCTTGTTGTTTGAAGACCTGAAGTTAAATGTTCCAGGTTAACAGTTGTTGCATCCTGTACTAGGAGATCTGAAACACCTGTCAGCATAATTAATTGAGCTTTAGTAGGTATTGATAGACATCAGTGTTTAATAACTGAAAGAAAGTTACTATAAAGCACTGAGTACTTTAATTATCCTAAACAGGTAATGGGCATTTCCTGATAAGTGATAATATTTTCCAAATAACAAGTGCTAAGTAACACCACAATGCAATAGGTAATGCTTGTGGCCTACGTTTTTACATTGTTCGTAGGCAGATAGCATTTCATTTAGCACTTTCTTTAATGCACTGAATTGTAGTGTACCAATTTGCATGTGGAGCTGTAGGTGAATGATCTAAAGCAAATCATCAGCGTCGGAAAGTAAAATAGCTAACCAAGATAATAATCATTCAGGAATTAATGGATCAAAGAGTGTGGGAGAAAATGGAAACATGACATTGAGATAGAGATGTAATCTCTAGAGAATATTGAATAGTGGAGCAGGCCCAAAGGGCTGAATGGCCTGCAGCTACTCCCAGTTTCTATGTTTCTCAATGGAACATTTCCATTTATTGTACCAAACTTCAACAATCGGGTTCACCCAAGTCAGCTACTCCAAAAGTTAAACAATCAGAGTTAATATCCCTTTAGCTAGGTACAGAAACAATACCCAACTCCGGCCACTACCCACCCCCCATGCCAATATGACCTTTCTATTTCTCAAATTAGTGACCTTTGTGGTCTCTCTTTATAAGTAAGATTGCTACTCATGAAACTCAACAATTTATAGAACAAAGCAGCACACATGATCTGTAGCCCATGTATAATGCCAAACACATCCCTTAACTCCACCAATACATAATTTTTAGTGCATAGTACCCATTGGTTACGTTGCAGCAACATTCCAAAACTTTTTTGAAAACAACACCCAAGCCTACAACTTCTTCACCAAATTACACACCATCAAAGTTTGGATATAGTTACTATTTCTCCTTTGTCATTGGGTCAAAAGCCTGGAACTTCCTATCTTACAATATTGTGAGAACACCTTCACTACATGGGCAGAAGCAGCTCAGATAAGTGGTTCTCA
The DNA here is from genome assembly GCA_024137785.1 of Ginglymostoma cirratum. NCBI lineage: Eukaryota > Metazoa > Chordata > Chondrichthyes > Orectolobiformes > Ginglymostomatidae > Ginglymostoma > Ginglymostoma cirratum. Next base: position 14,973,002 of record JAHRHZ010000018.1, read on the forward strand.
AGGCAACCAGTGAAGAGCAAGAAATAGTGGTTCTATCAATGACACCGAAGTCTTAAAAATGGATATTTAAATTCTTGTCACAGTAAGGGTGGGTTTGAGTTGCACCAATTGAGAATTCTGATGAAACTACCACAAACACAGTCACAATGTCTCTTACAGACAACATTATGTATTCATGTCATTATCTTGTATGGATTGTCAACCTGGATCTCAGAGATGAAAGAATAGCGGCCACCAGACCCAGTATAAACTAACCTGTCCGTGCCCTATCCAGAATCAAAGTCAATTGTGGCTCAAGCAGTAGTACTTGTCAGTTAAGTTGCACTCCAACGATTTGAGTGTAAAAATCTATTCTGACAAGCCAGTTTAGTACTGAAGCATTCTTTTAGGATAAACTTTAAATCATTATTGTCCGCTCTTTCAGGCAGAGATAAAAGATCCTTTGACATTATTTTGAAGAAAAGAATAAAAATTATTCCTTGTGTATTAGTCAATATTTATTCCACAATCAACACCATGAAAGCAGATTGTCTGGCTACTATCACATTGTTGCTTTAGAGAGCTTGCTTTGTGAAAATTGTCTGCTGCATTTCCCACATTACAAGCGCCTACAAGTTACAGGTACTTTATTAGCTGCAAAGCACTTTGAGGCATCCTGAGGTCATGAAAGGAGAAACGTAGAAACATGGAAACTACAACCAGGAGTAGGTCATTCAACTCTTTGAGCCTGTTCTGCCATTCAATGTGATCACGTCTGATCTTCTATCTCAAAGCCACATTTCTGCTTTCTCTCCATACCCCTTGATGCCCTTAATATCTAATAATTTACCAATCACTTACTATGGTAGCAAATTGTACAAGTTGACCACCCTCTGAGTCAAGAAATGTTTCCTCAAATCATCCTAAAAACCCTACACCATATCTTGAAACTGAGTTGTCTGATTCTAGACTTCCCTATCAGGGAAAGTGTCCTCTGTTCATCTAGCCTGTCTAGTCCTGTAATGATTTTACATGTTTCAATCAGATCCCCTCTCGTTCTTCTAATTGCATACAGGCCCATTTGAACCAATAATTCTTCATACCACTGTCCTGCCATCCCAGTATCAGCCAAGTGAATCTTCACTGCATTCCCTCTATGCAAGTATATCCTTTTAGGTCGGGAGACCTTACCCTTGTTTGCACATAATACTCCAGGAAAGTCTCACCTAGTCCTGGTTAACTGCAATAAAGCATCTCTATTTCCAAACTCAGATCCTCATGCAATGAAGGCCAACATACCATTTGTCTTAGATAACAAGATGTAGACCTGGATGAACACAGCAGGCCACGCAGCATCAGAAGAGCAGGAGAGCTGACATTTTGAGCCTAGACCCTTTTTCAGAAAAATCCCTTCTTCTAGGCCCTAAACATCAGCTTTCCTACTCCTCAGATGCTGCTTGGCCTGCTGTGTTCATCCAGCTCTACACCTTGTTATCTCAGATTCTCCAGCATCTGCAGTTCCTACTATCTCTGATATCATTTGTCTTAATTGCTTGTTGTACCTGCCTACTTATTTTTATTGACTGGTGTGCAGGGACACCTAGATCCCATCATACATCCACATTTCCCAATATGAAACATTTAAATAATACTCTGCTTTTCTCTTTTTCACGCTGAAGTGTATAACTTCACATTTGTCCAAGTTGTTCAGCATCTGACATGTGTTTTGCTCATACACGCAACTTATCCAGATCGCCCTGAAGCTTCCTTGCATCCTCCTCAAAACTCATAATTCTGCCCAGTTTTGTGTTGATAGCAAACTTGGAAATATTGCATTTGGTTCCCTCATCCAAGTCTTTTTTGAATATTGTGAATAACTGGGGCCCGAGTACTGATTGCTATGGTACACCACTAATCACTGCTGGCCATTCAGGGAAAGACACATTTATTCCCATTGTTTTCAGCCTGTCAACTAATTCTCTACCACCAAACTGTTAACTTACTTAACAAAAACAATGTCTGTACTTCTATGCCTGCATGGAGAAGTATCCAGGCTCACTTTCCTTTCTAAGAAATGACATAAAAACCTATGTCAAATTTATTGCTGCTCTAACATCTTTTATGTTCATAAAGAAAATATCAATATTCACCTTTCATCTTTTGACTTTCATGCTGTTTAAAAGGACACTGATGAACTAAATGTGATTACCTGACAAGACCAGGCGACTGACATGGAATACAGAAAAAATGGCTCTTGTAATTACCATTTTAGTCAAGAAACACAAACTCATTTATGGGTCACAAAATGAGTATCTTTTGTTTTATTCACATTTGCATGATAACTTCACATGCTGAAGATGAAAGGTTACCTGTAAAATGAATAGTTTGAAAAAGATTGTGGAGCTGGACTTGAAATAAACAAATGAACTGTATTTCAGTAGTTTGCTTTAAGCAATTAAAAACAAAAAGAGAAAGCAACATGGTTTGAATGAAGCAAACATACAATAAGCTCTTCTCTCACTCTCTCTAAATCTCAACAGAGAGCCAGTGAAAACAATTAACATTGTAAGATCTCAGGTGACTGAGAAATCAAGGGTATCTGCACTCCACCACTACTGAGGAAACAGAAGAGCAGCTAAACAATTGGGATTCACTTGTAACTCTCATAACTTAAATGCTAAAACAACTGCCTTTTCATTTCAGTCTGTACTAGTTATCCCTTCACCCCTCACCTTCATTGTAAGCTCGTTACCTATGTTTTGTGATCACTTTTTTTCAGGTAATAAAAGTTCACTGTTTCACTCAAAAGAACCTTGGAATGGCTCTCTTTCATTTTTAATCAGGTTAAAAAAGCTTGGCTGAAGGATGATAGCTACATGCTAAAAAGGCAAAAATTCGAAGATATTTGTTGTGACTGACCAACAGAAGGTTAAAAACGAGGAAGGCTGTGACCTGCCCTCACTTGTCCTAGCACATTTCTTATGTTTGGATTCTGCCTGCAGTACCTCACCTCTGTGTCATGTTATCAGGACAAAACAGGGAACAGAGTCTGCATATCTTCTCAAAGAAAGGGAGGGAGAAAACTTCAGGTTTTCCTTGGGCTATTCTTGAACACTTGTCAGGACTGGCACAAAGATACATCATGACTGAAGATGACTTCATCAAGAGCAACTTAATGATGGAAAGACTGGAAACCACTGAAGATGAAATCTATACTCAATTATTAATAGGTTCATTACTGTACTCGTATGAAATTGTTTTGCCCATTTCCTTAATAATAGGTTAATACTTTCATTAAAAGGACAGCTAATGAAATTTCATACAAACATGCATTAATTACATGTTCAAGGTTAGCAATATAAAAGTACTTGAAACGTTATGATCTTGGTACCAAATTTTCTGCTGACATAGGCTGTATATCATGGTCATCATTCAAAAATTGGCTGCATTTGGTCTGACTAAAAGTACACACAGGACGCAATATAGTTGTCTCAACTTTGTATTAGGGAAAAATCTGTCCAGTGCGTATTCTAGGGTCAGAAAATTTATACCTTTAGTGGAAACACCATGATCTGTAGCTTGAATGGGATATTTTTCAATCTGTGGAAGCAGAAGAATAGGAGCATTAACACACACATTTGACACATACACAGGTTATCGGTAATAATAAAAGGCTTTTTATGCTCAACATGTGGGGGGAGAAAGAAGCACGCCAGACTATCAAATTTTATTTGCAGCTAAAGGAAATAGAATCATGGGCAGCATTTCATAGTTGTTTTCTGGCAGGCTTGCAGGCGGGACAGCTTATAAAATTCCCCACGTGACCTTCCCTCTACCTGCCCTTAATCTATCTGCAATTTTGCATGGAGTAGGCAGGAGTGGCCTGCCTGCCCTCACCCAACTGAGGTCTTAAGGTCGTAAATTATCAGCCAATTCAGGGCGGCCTCCTGCCTGCTCTCAATCCTGAGGTTGATGGATGTAGAGGATCTTATTGTTGGACTGATAGTCCAAAGACCCAGGCAATATTCTGGGGACCAGGGTTCGAATCTGCCATGGCAGATGGTGGAATTTGAATTTGACAAAAGTCTGGAAGTCGGGTCACGAGTCAATTGTCGAATGTTGGAAAAATTTATCTTGTTCACTGATGCCTTTTAGGGAAAGTAACCGCCATCCTTACCTGGGCTTGTCTACATATGACTCCAGACCACACAGCAATGTGGTTGACTCTTAACTGACTTCTCTCAATTAAGGATAGACAATAAATGCTGGCCTGGCTGGCAACGCCTTCATCCCATGAATGATTAAAACAAAGGTTCAGGGGAAGGACCAGTGGGTCACCCTGTTCTAGTCTTGCACCAGAATGGTACTCCCTGAAGGTACCCCTTCTATATGCCCAAATCTACCACACCTAGAGTTTGGCCGTTATGATGCTCATTTCCTCCCTGGACTCCCCACCAGGACTTCAATATTACATATTCCTAAAACCCCAGTCCTTACCTACTCCTCTGCTACAAGACTCCCATTCCAACACAGTTAGTTGGTCCGAGACTCTGAGATTTAAAATCTGAGGACTGCTCATAGTCCCAGTCCTGGTCATTGTGACCCTTGCTGCTGCTGTCGAACTGCCAGCTATTCACCAGAGTGCGGGCAACAGACCTGTTTTCAGCAAATTGAAACTCCTTGGCGTGTTAAGTGGATGTGGGGTTGCTGTGATCTTCAGGGATGTGTTCCCCACCAACTCCTCGGGTGGCAGAGGTACGAAAATGTACCTTCTGGAAACTTCTTCCTTATCAAAACAGTGGTTAAGGTTTTACCATAAAAATACTGGCTATACTTTTGTCATCACACTGGGTTCAAACAGCATTGAAATGGCAAGGCTTGAACTGTAGGGCAAACTTTCCTAAAATCAGGACAGTGGATACACTACATGGATAGGAAACAAAATGTGAATTTGCCCAATCACACCTCCTCCCCAGCAGTGATGTGTTAATCCTGTAAAGGCTGCTAGTGGATTTTGACAGACAGAATCCAATAAATTCTGTGTTTCAAATCATTCATCTCTTGCAGTGTATGTATTTTTGGAACTAGAAGCCTCTGCTGCAATGGGTACAGTGATCCAAGCAACAAGTCTTCAAATAGTAGAGAAAGCTGATCAAAGGATATACTGCAACAGACTAAAATTGTGAATACGAGTCTTGACCTTAGTTTTTTTTGCGTAGTAATGAAAAATTTGCATTCATATAGGATCTTTCATATCCTCAAGTTGTTCTCAAAGCATTCTACATAGGTTACTCTTGAAGTGGTCATTGTTGTTTTGTAGCAAACCTGGCAGACAAATTGCATACAACAAAGTTGGAACAAACTTAGTTTCAACTTCCCATTCACACTCCTTAAATTCTGAACTAATCTGTGCCACTGTAGAAACTTACTGTACATGTCAATAAAGCATGAAGGGGAAAAATTATGGACAATTCAGTCATGTGGTTTTTTTCAATTACATCCAGCAGTGGTCTTACACACAACTGAACTTTTTTTCCCATCACCAATCACCCGTGTTATTATCTTTCATTTATTAACCACTAGCAGTAAATCATCCATGCTTTCCAACTGATTAATTTGCCTGCAAGGGCAATGCAAACCACGAAAGGTGAGAGACAGGTAGGGATTGGGGGAGGGAGCTAAAGCAAAATGGACATGGTTATTGTCACACAGCTCCTCATAAACAGCTGAAGATACTTCTGGCAAAAGCTGGATGCATTATATTTGGATGAAGTGAAAAAGGGGAGTGCAGGAGGAATTCCAACTTTGTTTAAAAAAGTAAAAGCCATGATGCCTGACTGTGGATTGTTATCACATCAAGCATTAAAGATGTATTTAAAAAACAAATGTTGCACCATTGATTTTAGCTAATGAGAATGTTCACTATTGCAAAATGGTAGGAATATACTATTTATACTCTTACTTCACAAGTGTAAAAGTGCACCTGAAATAAGTACAACATGCAAATTGTATTTGCAAAGTGGTGTGTCATATTTACTACAAAAATTAAAGAATATAAAGATTTAAAATCAGAGTGAGTAAATGAAGTAAGCAGAACAATCATGATTCATAAAATGTGTCATGCAAGGCAGCAAGTCATACCGTTTCTGAAGGAACACTAGGATCTGTATCCTCAACAGGAGTTCTAGGTACTTCTTCTGTTAAAAGCAAAAGTACAACCAATTGTTGATAAAAAAAATTAAAAACTTACACAGTATTACACTAAATGAGATATCATAAAATGAAAATTATAACAAAATAAATGTATACAATTAATGTTCATTCTTTCAGGGCAATATTTTGGAATCAAGCTTGTTATTAATCTCACCCACTCAGCCGTAGGGGGTGGTTTAGTAGCCAACTAACTTTTACACAGGGAGTGAAAAATGACCCAAGAATACAGGTCCCCAATCTCTATTGGCTACTATTACCATAACCTTGATGAAGGGGTGAAGCAGCCCTTCTAGCTGACTTGGGGCTGGCCCATGGTGCAGAAGAACTGGAAGAGGACACAAATTAAAAATAAACATAACAGAACTTTCATAGATATAACAGATCATCTCACTTTGAAAGACAGATCAGAGTATCTTCTAAATGGAACAATGGAGGAGTAGAAATTTAGAGGTTCAAACACAGAAATCAGTAAGAGCCAGTGGAAACCACAAAAATAACTTAAAAAGTGAATGGAATGTTGGCCTTTATCTCAAGAAGACTGGAACACAAAACATGGATATTATGTTGCAGTTATGTCAAGATTTGATTGGATGATATCTGGAGTATTGCATTTAGTTCTGGACACCATATTTCAGGAAGGATGTACTGACCTTGGAGGAAGCACAGATTCACTAGAATGATAATGGTGGTAAAATAATTACGTTATGGGGGCAGGCTGAGTAAACTTTGCATGTATACCTTTGAGTTTCCAAACTAACGGATGGTTAAACTGTGGTATTTATGGTACAGATGATAGGGTAGATAAAAATAAACTACTTTCTCTAGTGTGAAGTTCAGAGCAAAGTGATATCAGTGTTAAAATTGAATTTAAGCTATTCAGGAGTGATATCAGAAAGCACTTCTTCACTAAAAGGCTATTATAAACCCAGAACTCTCTCCCACTATAAGCTGCTAAGCTGGGTTAATTGAAAATTTTAAAACAGAAAATTTTAAATAGATATGCTGAAAGAATTAATGCTTGCAAAACAAGGCACGTCAATGGAGTCAAGTTGCAGATCAGCAATGATCTAACTGAATGTCAAAACAGGCAGGAGGAGTTGAATGATCTACTCCGTTCCACTGGGCAGAATTTTACCAGAAAGCAGCAAAGTGTCAATTTTGGTGAGATTCATGACGGGTTTCTTTCTGTGAGTGCTAATGAGACTTTTCAAGCTATTCTCTGTAACTCACTTCATTACCTATGCACCATACTTCTATGGTGCCACACTCTTCACAGCTGTCTCTTGACAGTGATAGAAGTACTCATCACTACCAGGACATCCCAAGATTCCCAGTGCTGGCATTATTTTTAAAGCCCAGCAGTGTATCAGGTCAAGAACTGCCATCTAGGAGTTGCCATTCTCCAGTCATTTAGTGAGAGGGGAAACCAAAAATAAATTTTCTCAGGGCATATCAGTAGCACGGCTCACATGTCATTGCAAATACAAGTGCAGATTCATAAATATACTGCTATTTAGGAATCAAGATGCATGACCTTAGCTGATGCCAACCCCCACCACCCCTGCAGTAACCCATGTCCTCCAATGCTTTGTCATCTCCCTATATGTTGAGCTGCCCCTTTTACAACTATTGTTACCTATATCCACTGACTTCCCCACCACAGCAATGGCCCCTGATAACGCCCTTTCTGTCCTAATTGATGACTGACCAGACCCCTGAATGATATGTGCGCAATCCCTGACTAATTTACCGCAAATCCCTGGACTGATTCTGCTGGACTTGCAGGTTGATCATGGTCTACACTCCAGACAATAGAGACATGGACCTCTGGGCCCAACCTAGGAACTGTCGGACATGTCCAAGCTCTTGGATTAATAATGGATGATGCCTTTAATCTCAGGAACCCCTGACTGAAAGCTGTCTCCCTTGGTTTAACTCTGAACTACTCCTCACAGAGTTGAGGTATGGCCATTTGGTTCAAGTACATGCAGTGTGTTTGCCGCATATGTTGCATAGCTTAGTGCTATATATAGTATATATTTTGCCTTATATAGTAGCATGTTCATATTTTGACTGATTATTACTGACAATTATAACAAGCTGCCTGGCTTTGATCTATGCTATGTAGTAAGGCAAAACAGAAGTACTTTGAGCCTTTAAACTATGGCTGAAGTGACAAAGAGCAAAAAGGCAAGACAAGGCAGAAATGCTGTGAGCATCCAAATAGATGCAAAGTGAATGGGCACTAAGACAGCAAATGAGGAACCCTGAGACGCACCCTGGTTTAATCCATGATTTAGGTGCCTGCCCCCTCTAGTGTAAAATATTCTGACAGTAGCATTACAAAGAATGTTACTGGTGCACTCCAAAGTTCAGCACGGAAATGCAGAACCTTATTGTAAATGGATCGAGAATGTGCCATGCAGGTATGGTCAGGTTGGTGATTCTTTAGTCTACAAAAAATATTATTCGAAGGCTTTATTTAAATTTCTGTAATTGGAATATATTCTCACTCTTTCACTTGACTACTGTAATCACACTTTATTAAAACATATAAGATTCTGAAGGAAATTGACAGAGTAGACGCTGAGAGGACATTTTCCCATAGGACAGAGTAGGACTAGGGGGCACAGTTTAAAATAAAAGGTTCTCCAATTTAACATGGAGATGAGTACTTTCCTTTTTCCCCTCAGAGAGCCATTTGCCTACAGAATTCTGTTGACCAGACAGTAGCGGAGGCTGAGTCATTAAACATTTTCAAGGCTGAATTGGGTATGTTGATTGTCAAGGGAAACAAAAGGCATTGGGATTATGCAGAAAATTGGAGTTGAGGCCATGTGGTGAAGCCGGCTTGAAGGACCAAATGGCCTTCTTCTCCTTTTAATTTGTATGCTTATATGACCGAAGATTTGCTCCTTCAATTTCATTATACAAAGTTTCTTCATTATACCTAGATGAATATAAATTTTAAGTAACAACGGCATTTTCTTTGACAAATGTAAATTGGTATTAATTATAAGGTTTGCTTCCTTGTTATTTACCGTGAAAGGTGAAATACATTCAGCATACTTCTCAATAAGTATTGTACATTTGTCATTAGTAACACAGCATTCATTCTTTGATTCATCTTAAGTATTGGCATATTCAACATTAAAGGATTGGCTCTACTTGCCTACCCAGATATGACATTCTAGACTCTTACATGTGCCTTCATATTTATCTCCCATGACATGCTTTTCCCTTAAGTTAATACTTCAGCCAGGGGCCATCACCAACTTTTTAATTAGACTTCAATTTGTTTTGTACTTAGCTTCTCATAAACTGGCTATGACATTGTCATTGAGATGCAATGTGTAGTTTAAAACAAACATTTTGGTCATTCATCCACGTCACCTGTGTATTCCACACCATCTCCTGTGTGAATCAGATCTTTAAAACATTATCTATTGAAGATAAGTTTAACTTGACTTAGCAATATAAAGAGGAGTAAAAATGTAAGAATGCCACAAAGCTTCTGAAACATTCTCAATGGAAGATTTTCCATTCATTCCTATTTCCAAATGTTCCATGTTGATCTAACAATTATTTTTTTACAATTATTGAGTGCTCTTGAAGTCAAAGTTTGGTCACACCAAGTATTCTTTTTGGTTTAATGGAAGAAGTATCCATTTAGCTATCATGCACATTGCCCATTCTTGAGTTAATCAAATTGTTGGTCAGGTTTACAGTGCCAAATTTCATTATAATACAACCTGTAGGTTAACCTTACAAAAATAACTATAGAGGGGTAAACTTGTAGGGCTAAGGAAATGTCACACCCATTCACACCAGATATGGCCCTTACAAAATCAAGACTTAAGACTTTTAAAAATAAATTACTCAGAGCCTCTTTTAAGTGTAACTGAGCCAGCGTCCATGAAACAAATACAAACAGCTTTTCATCCCACAACCTGAAGGTTTTTACGTAAGGTTTTTGCAGTTCAGCTTATCGAAACGGAAAGATGATTAATGTTTGCCCCAGGTTAATTTTGATGAGTTGACATTTCCATTTTCTGAAAATAGAGTTAATAAAATGTGTGGAACTGTTCCACAGAATTATTTTATAACTCTCCTTTATGATTGATGTTGTGCTGTGCTGTCAAAGAGATGAATTAAACCTTCAGGGCAACCTTCATTTGAGAACTCAGTGAGTTTTGCACTTACAATGTTACAATTTCATTCACCAGGCACATTGTTATATGGGATTCAGCCACCTGAATGCAAGTACACATCCTGAAAAAGTGTCTGAACTATCAGAAAGTTTTGCCTTATTGAGAACTGTAGCTCTCAGCCATGTGAATAGTGACAAGCAGTTCAAACACATAGGTTTCTCTAATCTTCTCTGTGAAATGCTTAGAATACACACTGGATCAGTGTCTGAAAAGAAATATATTTCAGATAAAACTCATCAGGACAGTTTCATCATATGCACATTGATAATTATTCTGGGTCCCCTTCCCACACTCGTCATCTTTTCATCTTTCAACAAGAACTTTAGCTAGAATAGTAATCAGTCACTTTTGGATCCAATGTGCCACTTTCTTTGGATCCCATGGGTTCTTAGTTTCTTTACAGTCTGCTATGTGGGATCTTTTCAAAAAACCTAACCAAAGTCCATGTAAATCACTCTAAACGTTTTGGAAAATGTGGTGATGAACTGCCTACTTGAACTGCTGCTGTCATTGGAGTGTGGGGACCCCCTAGTGCTGCTAGAATGGGAGTTCCCGTTCTTTGACTAAATGAAGGAAAGGCGATATACTTCCAAGACAGGGTTGTGTGTTGCCTTTTTTTAAATTCATCCATAGAATGTCAACATCATTGGCAGGGCCAACATTTATTGCCCATCTCTCATTGCTACTTGAACTGACTGGCTTGCTAGTGCCAGTTCAGAGGGCAGTTAAGAGTCAACAACTTTGCTGTGGGCCTGAAGTAACATGAAGGCCAGATCAGGTATGCATAACGAATTTCCTTCCCTGAAGAACATTAGTGAAGCAGACGGATTTTTACATCAACCAACAGTGGTTACATGGTCACCATTAGGTCAGCTCTTAAGTCCAGATTTTCATTGATTCAAATTTCACCATCTGCCATGCTGGGAAATTAACCTATGTACCCAGAGCTTTAGCCTGGGTTTCTGGATTGCTATCCAGTGATGATGCCATTACATCACTGCCTCCCTAGGTAGGGGAACTTCCAAGTAGTGGTCTTCCCATGCATCTGCTGCCTTTGTTATATTGTAGAGGTTGTGAGTTTGGAAGGCGCTATCCAAGAAGGCTTGGTGAGTTACGGTAATATATCTTGTAAATGGTACACTTGCTGCCACTATGCAATGGTGGAATAGGGACTGAATGTTGAAGGTGGTGGGTGAGGTGCCACTCAAGTGGGACGCTTTGTCTTGGATTATGTCAAGTTATTGAATGTTGTTGGAATTGCATCTATCCATCAAACTCCTCAGTTGTGTCTTGCAAGATGGTGGACAGATATTGGGCAGTCAGGAATGAGTTAGTCACTGCAGAATTCATAGCCTCTGACAAGTTTTTGCAGTCACAGTACTTAAACGGCTGGCCCAGTTCAGTTTCTGGTCAGCAGCAATCCCAGCATGTTGATAGTAGAGAATTCAGTGATGGCAATACCATTTATTGTCAAGGGATGCTGCTTAGCCTGATATGGTCTTTGCCTGATAATTGTATGGCATGCATTTTACTTGGTACTTATCACTGCAAGTCTGGAAGTTGTTCAGGTCTTTCGACTTAGAAGCCAGACTTCAGTATTGGTGGAATCACGGATGGTCCTAAACATTGTGCAATCTTCTGACCTCATGATAGAGGTAAGTGACTGATGAAGGAGCTGAAGACTGTTGGGTCTAAGACACTGCCCTGGGAACACCTGCAATGATGTCCTTTGATTGAAATGATGAACCTCCAACAATCACAAACATTTTCTTTTGTGCTAAGTATGACAAAATGGATTTTTGCACATTGTGTGCACTTGGCTTCTACCTGGCCCTGTCAGACCTTACATGCACATACTGGGTCTGTGACTGGATCTCTTGATGAAGATCAAATCAGTGTAACCTGTAACTAGTTGCTAACATACATGTCCATCTTGTTAACTATAAGAGACTTTTCTAACTAGAGCAGTAAGTGGCTTTCCTCTACCCCAGTAGACCAGATAAGCCCTATAGTTTCCTATACATAAAGACAATGGTGGCAGCAACTTCCACCATGAGCAGTGGCTTATACAGGATAGTGAGCTGTTGCTCATACAACAAGCAGCAATTTGTTTATTCCACAGTAAATGCACCCACAGTACTTGCATGGTGTACTGAATTTCTTTTTGGGGTGATTGTGGTTGGGTGGGGGCAGGAGATAAGAAAGAACTAACTAATTACAAAATCTATGATCATGAAACATATTCTTAGCCATCAATTAAAACTTATTGCAAATGTGTACGATTTATAAAGGAAAAAGTTAACAGATCCTATGGCATTATTCATGTTCTAACAACACTCTATGGATTAACATGTTACAGTTGAAAGCTTTCTCATTACAAGTTTCCACACGCCAAGATCTTTGAAGTGAGGAACTTTAAATGTGAAGAAATCTTTTTGCTTGACTACTTCTGTTATCTGTAGATGTCAAACAACTAGTTAACTCTTTGAATACTGGATTATTTTTTCAATAAAACATAATTTTGTGAACCATAGGCCTATTGAAAAACTAGGTTTTGCAGATTTAAGAAACTGAGATATAAATTATATGAGAAAATTCAGAAGAGATCTATTAGAATTTTAGCTATAGTAACAACAGGTCAGGTGTTAATTTTGGAAAGATCTAATTGATAAATTTTAACTTTTCTGTTTGTTAGAAAATATACATCAAGGAAATTGGGTTTTTTTGAGTCTCATATCTTGGAATTTATTTACAACACTAACTGTTTATAATACTACTGTGTCACAGACGTACAGTTCGGCAGACATAGTCTGGGTTCTGTGATTACTTAAGTTACAACACATTACATGGATATATTGACTGACCACATCGATTCATTTACACAAAAGGATTGAAAGTGAGGTGGGCATATTTACACTGAAACATCTCATGTTGATATGTCAGATAACTGTCTTAAAGGTATAGACCTGACTGGTTGGAATCTGTGCCGGAACACACAGTTTCCAAGCCCTTTTTCTTTCTAAAGAATGGAAACCCTTTTCGATACATTCAGATAATGTATTGATGGAAGTATGATACAAGACCAAAATACCACTACTTGGTAGTGTACCTGCAATCAGTGGTATGCTACTTGTTACAGATGGGTGTGTATCATTTGTTGTTCATGTGTAGTTGTATCTAGCATGACATCTTCAGTATACAAGTCATCATCCTGTATGACAAGTGGCTGATGATATGCAATTTAGATTTGCTGTCTGTATCTTTGTATGAATTGACCATTGCTCATGACATCATCATGTGACTTAGGCTGGACACAATGCTGTAGTATATTTCCAATAATCCATGTGCTCATATGAAAGTCTTGAACACGTTTGGTTTGTCCTTATGATAACGAATGGCATGGTGATGTACCATTTTCTCCCCTCTTGCCTACAATGTATCATGCATATGTGGTTGGGTAATGAGAGTGTGGAAGAGAAATCTCCCAAACACGTAAATTGTCAGTGAGGCTAAACAATTGTTTTGGAGGGGTAGACATAAATTTAACGTGGCTATCTGAAAGTCTTGGCAAGAAACTTTACATTAAATGATCATAGATTTAATCGTACAAACGGTGTATTCTGGTAGTGGGGAAGAGGAAATTAAGTGTTTAAATGTTAAATTGTCCATTGCCTACACATGTCTTGGAAAAAATGCTTTAGTGTACTGCGGTGCTGTTGCCAGACATAAATGAGATACACCAATCATACTGAATATGGCAACCGTAAAAATCTGTTGCGCTATTGGTACCTTTGATCTTTCACATAAAAGGTAATTTGCTGAAATTGTCAGTCACCAGAATGTAATCATGGCCTTAGATATGGAAAATATCAGTTGCAACCTTACTCTGTAGTTCTGAAGGATTCTTGTGTGCACCCGTGAGACCTATATATATGGCCTATATATGGTCTAGCATGTCTTGCCATAGACCTTGCAGAATGACAACTTACTAACCTTGAAGATTACATTCTTAGAGTGTCCTAGTTTGTCTTTGAATGACCATAAAGAACATACTAGCTCGAGGAACTGTTGGATACATTCAGGACATCTTCTGTGCTGTATGACTCTATGATCTGTTGATGATAATCTTTTTGAACTATCGCAGGTGGTCATCATCTGATGTAGCTTGCTGGATGTACCCTGCTTGACTGTGACCAAAATGAATGAGATCAATGCTGTGGTCTGCAGTCCTTGGTGTCAAAAGGAGACTCCTCTCACTTAACTCCTCTCTCTTTCTTCAGGTCAAAGTTGTGGCCATGGGTAACCACATGGGCCCCCGTAATGGCTACGGGAGCATGAAACATTCCTTATTCCAGTGCTACTCAGGCCCCCAGCCATAACTCTTTCTCCGCTACATCGATAACATCATTGGTGCTGCTTCCATCTCTCACCCAGAATTGGAAATGTTTATCAACTTTGTTTCCAATTTTCACCCTGCTTTCTCCTTCACCTGGTCCATTTCTGACTCCTCCCTTCCCTTCTTCAACATCTGTTTCCATTTTTGGGGATAGGTTGGCCACCAAAACAAACCCACTGACTCCCCAGTTACCTTGACTATACATATACTACACCCTGCTTCCTGAATAGGCTCTATTCTATTCTCCTAGCTTCTTTGTCACTGTTGCATTCATTTCAATGAGGTCAGCTTCTACGATGGGGCCTCTGAAATGTCCACCTTCTTCCTCAACCGAGATTCCCCACCACTGTGGTTGACAGGACCATCAGCCGTGTCCTAACCATCTTCCCCACTTCGGCCTTCAGCCTTTCTCGTCTCCCACAACAGTGATTGGGTTGACCTGGAACCCACTTACCACATCACCAGTGTCCATATACAAAGGAGCATTAGCTGCCATTTCTGCCAGCTCCAGTGGGATGCCATCACCAGACACATACTTCCCACCCTTCCCTTGTCTGCCTTTTGTACAGACTGTGCCCTCCAGGGCACCATGGGTCACTTCCTTACTCCCAACATCTCCTCACACCCCCATGGCACCTTCCCTTACAATAGGAGAAGGTGGAACACCTGCCCTTTCCTTCCTCCCTCCTCACTATCCAATACCCTGAACACCTTTTAGGTGAAGCAGCAATTTATCTACACTTCACTCAATCTAGTCAACTGTATTCACTGCTCTACATTGGGGAAGTGAAACATAGACTTGACAACTGGTTTGAAGAACACCTACATTCTTTCTACAAAAATGACCCTGAGCTGTCTGTTGCCTGCCACTGCAACATACCACCATGTGCCCTGGCCAGCATCAGTCTCAGGCTGGCTGCAGTACTCCAGTAAAGCTCAATACAAGCTAGAAGAACAGCATCTCATTTTCACTTTTAGGTCTCAATATCAAATTTAATAATTATATTACCAGAGCACCTACTCCAATGTCCTTACTCAAATACCACCCCACCACACTGGGTCTTGTCATCACATGGCTGCTACCATAATCAACCCATTTTCAGCCACTAGTGGTCCCTTTAGCAGCTATTGATTCTCCTGGGCTGACTATTACCCAGTTCATTGTCTGCCCAACAGTTGTTCTCGCTCTCTGGGTTCTATCTTCACCTATTGTTTACTCCTCTCTCCCTCCCCTTCCCTTCATCTTCAGCATATATACTAACCTTTCCCAGCAACAATCAGTTCTGAAGAAGGGATAAAAGGGACTGCAGATGCTGGAGAATCCGAGATAACAAGCATGGGGCTGGATGAACACAGCAGGTCAAGCAGCATCATAGGAGCAGGAAAATTGACGTTTTGGGCCTAAACCCTTCATCAGTTCTGAAGAAGGGTCACTGGACCCGAAACGTTTTAACTCTGCTTTCTCTCCACAGATGCTGCCAGACCTGCTGAGTTTTTCCAGCAGTTTCTGTTTGTTGTTCAATATCACTACAGCAGGTCCTCAAGCCCAACTTTCAACTGCTTCATCAAATAGATTCCCTTCACCATCAGGTCAGAAGATGAGATAACCATTACAATCATAAGTGAGTAAGTAAATTTGTGACTCTCAGATAATGAAGCAATCTGTGCATGATATTCAGTTTTTGAACAATAAGATGGTATGCAACATTTGCATCATGAATGCACTAGCCAATAATCCCATGATCAACATCCTGAGGGCTTACTGGGGGTGGGGTGGGGGGGGGGTGTTGTGTGTGTGTGTGTCGCTTTTTATCAGGAACTTGATTGAACCAGCTACAAAAATATTGTAGCTACAAGAGCAGTTCAGAAGCTGGGTATTCTGTGACAAGGGACTCACCAACTAAAGTCTTTCACTAGCATGGGCAAGAGTTATGAATATGATGGAAAACTCTCTACGTTCCTGAATGAACAGATCTGAAAGGCAGTGCAAGAATAGAGGCAATTGAGGCTATATGTGCACTGGCAAGTTGAGAAAATGGTTACAAACAGATTTGGGATCCCAAGCTTTACAAATTGAGTTATGGGGTACAAAAGCGTGCTATGATAAACTTTTATAAGACATTCGTCTGGACTAAATGTGCCTGATTCTGAAGGCTTTAGACAGAGACAGCAGAAAGATTAACAAGAATGGTCCCAGGGATGAAAGCAGAGGGACTTCAGATATGAAGATAGCAGGGAGAAACTAGAGCTTCTTAGAGAACAGAAAGTCGAGAAGAGATCTGATAGAGGTGTTCAAAAATATGAAGAAGTTAGACAAAGCAAATACAAAGAATCTATTCCATTGGCATAAGATTCAGAGGACACTAATTTAAGATAATTTAAAAAAATGAAGATTTTTTTCTATGCAGCAATTGGTTAGGAGCAGGAATTCAGTCTGGGTGGTAGTGGCAGGCTGAATTGTGGCTTTCAAATGGATATTGAATGAGCACCTGAAGATTAAAAAAAAAATTAGGGTTATGAGGAACGGGGAAGGTTTGAGAGAGTCGCTTAATTGCTGCTGCAGAGAGTTGGGTGGACCAGATGCCTCTGTGTTGTAACTATTCTATGATTCCTAACAACATACATACAGCATTATCCTGGATAAAACAAACAATTTGACTAGCATCCACCACCATAAATATTTACATCCTCTACTATTTTGTAGTTGCACTGTTTGCCATCTATAAAAGGCACTCTAACATCTTTGACAGCATTTCCCAAGTTCATAAGTTCTTTTACCTAGGACAAAGGCAACAGTTGCACAGGAACACTACAACCTCCAAGTTAACCTTTGAATCAAACACCAGCTTTACTTTTGAAATGTATTACTATTTCATCATTACCATTGGGTCAAAATCTTCAAACTGCCTCTTTCCTCAAAACAGCACAGTGGAATACTTCCACCGCAAACACAGCAGTGGTTCAGAAAGTGGTTTGTTGCCATCTTCTTTCAGGCAATCAGTGATGAGCAATAAATACTACTGTTTCCAATGATATCTAAATCCCATGAATGAATTCCTAAAAAGAAACTGGATTGGACTATCCAAACACATTGAAGAAAGAACATTTGCGGCTAGCTTAGAAGTCTCCAATCCCATTCTTTTATGGGTTTCACATTCAGTTCCTACAGGTGAAAATAGAGTTTCTTATCCTACAGAACAACTCATTTCTCTTTACGTCTTGAGTTAAGACCCTTAAAGAATTAACTGAATAGTTTCAGAATATTCAGGCTGAAGAAAAGAAACTTATATCCATATGATAGTCATTTCACAAAGTATTTCCCAAGAAGACCCCAAGCAGAAATGTGATGAATTCATAAAATAGAGATTGGAAGGGTTGAAAGTACACAACAGAGGTTGCAGCAACTGTGGAAACAGTTATGATTGAGACAAATATGACTCACAGCATACATTTAATGTATTTCTTTCATATGTGCAGCATCTGCAGTATTTTCTTTATTAATTAGGAAGATTCTCGATTGAAATAGTAAGGAGGAAAGGAATGACTTTAAAGTAGCCAACAAAATTTCACAGAATAAGGCAAAGACCATTAATGTTATTTATCTATGAGGGGCTGCAGAAATAGATTATTGTTGATGATCTCAAACTTTGCACTTTAGTGTAGATGAGAGAATGAGAACACCAAAAAAAAACAAAAAACTTACCAAGTAGATGTTTCAGGAAATCGAAGGGGAAAATAAATCACAGTAAGGTGTCAGTACAGAAATGTAGAAGATAATCTAGTTTTAAAGCAAGAAAAATGGCAGAAATAAAGATGAAAACCACACAAAAGAGCAATATGCCACAGAAGATAAATTAAAAACAGCCAAAATTACAGTCTTGTCTCAAAGGTCTTGTCTCAAAATACAGCAGGATTAAGAGAAATGATTAACTAACATAGTGCACAGGTTTGGGTAAGAATATTCAAATTAACTGTGTTAAATCAATTCTTTGCAGATTTTGACAGAAGCTAAATATAAGTTGTACTCAGTTCATTTTTAAAATATACTTCTGGAGCCATGACTTACGAACAAACTGTCAAATTCATTTTAACTGCAAGCTCTACAGACAAATACCTGTAATAGTAATGAAATGTTTCAACAAGCTTTCCTGAGAATCAAAAAGCTGGACACACGTGGATAGGAATAACTCTTTAGCCATTTTATTTTACAGTACATTTCAGCAATTTAATGCATATTATCTATTATTGCGGTTTGTGGGATTATGCATCTTCAGACTGCATTCTTGGCTGATCTAAATTCCACCCTCAATTACTTTCAATTGGGTGATCACAGTGGCCTAGCAACATGAAGAATGACTCATTAATAAGTATTTTGTAATATTTTAAAAGATTATTTTGATCTTTTTGAATTATCTTTTCTTCTTTCTCTCTTCCTGTAACTCTCTGAATTTGATTTTAACTGTCCCATCTGGTGAACAATATCAGATGTGGGAGCAAAGGAGAAAGGTTTAAAGTAACAGGGCAACTTAATTCCACAATTCTGCTTCATTTCCGTCAGGTCCCTGTATTAAACTGTTCATTTGAGTGGAGCTGCACATCACCAAGAACGAAATAGGGTGTTCTGTAAATATAAGGATCATACATAATGAAAGGACTACATCTATAATATCAACTGAGACCTGGGGAGATGGTGGACAGTTTCAGCCAAGAGCAGGATTTTGGGCTGAAAGATTAATTATGTACTTATTTTTCAGGATTTTCTGTGGGCTAGAAAGAATAGGAGTGCTCCATTTGGGCCTCATTTGTTCTGAGCTACCAATCTCCCTCGATCTGAGCCCCACAGATTGCCAGTCAAGAACAAGAACCACTAAACTATTACGCAGTGACTCACATCCTACCAACAACAGATGAGCAATAACCACAATTTAAGTCTGAAGTCAGTTTAATTTGGTTCTCATACATCCAGTTGCTTTTATCTTTCCTAGTAGTTTGTTTGACCCTTCACCAAGCTTCAAATTCTTTATCTAATCCATAATCAAAGTTATCTGTTACTACCTCTGCCACGTTTGGCCAGAACATTTGCCACCACTGCTGAAGTCTTGGACGAGCTAGTTCAAACATAACTTCTCCTATGCCCTGTTCACTGGTTTTGAGTGCCCTCCCACAAGACTTACAATTCATCCAAACATGTACCCATCTGCTCAACTATTCCTTCTTTTCTTGGCAACATGATGCTCATCCTTCAATGCCGTGATTTTAAGATGCTATATTAGTCTTCCAAAGGCATCCCTTCAGTCCATCTCTTTAAGATCATCCAAGACCACAATCTAATTCATACGTTTTACACTTCTATCTCTCAGCTACTGCATGTATTCCTTCCCATCTGCTCCACTGTTGGCAGCAGAGGTTTTAGCCATTAAAACCTGGCATTCTTGAACTTGCTTCCTAAACCCCTTTAAACTTGCCAGCACTATCATCTTCAAATCTCTTTTTTCAATAGTGCCTTTTACATCTTTTATAAATCTTCTCTCAATACCTGTTCATTGTCTGACTTTGCTATTCTCTCGTGAAGCACCTTAGGATGAACCACTGTGTTAAAACTGCTATGTAAATATGGCAGGTAGTTGAGGACTGTTTAGAGACTGTGTAGATAAAACAGATTCAAAGCAATCATCAACATTTTTATCATTTCATGTATTGTGGTGAGAGGCACCCTAGCTCAGTACTTCCTTTTAATGATGGGTGCAGCACTTACAATGTTAATATGGGATTCCAGAAGCAAAAGGTTTGGAAACCACCTGTCTTAGAGTATCCAGGCTTTTCTCAGTGTCATACAGTCATACAGCACGGAAACCAACCCTTCAGTCCGACAGTCGGCGCTGAACATAATCCCAAACTAAACTAGTCCCACCTACCTGCCTAGTCCTGGCTAATATCCCTCCAAACCTTGCCTTTTCGTGTACTTACCCAAGTGTATTTTAAACATTGTAACTGTGCCCGCATCCACCACTTCCTCAGAAAGATCATTCCACATGCAAGACACCCTCTGTGTAAAGAATTTGTCACTCATGTCTTTTTTTAAATTTCTCTCATTTCACCATAAAGATATGTCCCCTAGTCTTGAAATTTCCCACCCTAGGGAAATGACACCTACCATTAACCCCATCTATACCCCTCATGATTTTATAAACCTCTATGAAGGTCATCTCCTAAATTCCTATGCTCCACAGAGAAAAGTCCCAGCCTATCCAGCCTTTCTTTACAACTCAAATCTTCCATACCCATCAGCATCCTGATAAATCCCTTCTGAACCCTCTCCAACTTAATAATATCCTTCCTTAGATGCTCACTTTTTGTGATTCATGGACAAGGACTCCCAAGTCCTACAGTACTGTAGTTTTCTGCTGTTTTTCCTCCATGTAAATAATTTCCAGCTCCTCTATTCCTGTAAAAGTGCATAACCTCACATTTTCCCACATTATATTTCATTTGCTAAGTTTTTGCTCATTCACTGAACCGGTCTATATTCCTCTGTAGACTCTTTGTCATCCTCACAACTTGCCTTCCCACCTATTTTTATGTCATTGGAAATTTGGGAAATTTTTCCCAAATTTTTCTAAAGTGAAATTTCTTTGGTCTATCTTATTGGGGGCATACAAGTTAATAACCTAGTGTTTTGTCCTTGTTGTGCAGTTTTGATTATGCAATTTGTGGCATAAGCAATGCAAAATGTCATGGAATTTAAATTTAAATAATGCGCTGTGCAATCCAAGACACCAAACTGGAAGCAGGTCCAATGCACAAAACTCGCCATGCTCTCAAGATATAATAATTGCTATTCAGAATTTTGCTCATTTCAGATCTTTGAGGATGGTCTAAAAATTAAGAAGACTATTTTGGGTGCAAGAACACCAAAAGGAGCATTTTATAAAGTTTATGAATACAACATACTAAGAAATAGACCGCCTTACCTCAATAAGTATATTTTCTAAAAGTCAAATTTATTAAGTTTCTTATGTATGAGATCTTAGAGCTTTACAAGCTCAGGTTGGACAGCTGAGTCATAGCACTATTATTTGGCGGATTGAATCCTGTGGCAAATTTTCATCACTGTTCTCATCACTACTCCACCTTTTACCTTTACCTCCACCGTGTTAAGTCAACCTCCAACCTATGAAGTTTAAAATCTCTCTTTCTCCCTCTCTTTTTCCCTTGCTTCTGCTTTTAATCAGAAGTTAAACTGTTTGATTTCTTTTTCATATTCAAACTGTTTTACTTCTTTTGCTTTTGCCTCTAGTTCAGGCTACTTCATTTCCAATGACTGCAATTGCATTTCTGGAAATTACCAATGCTGAGCTATCGCTGCACTTACCTCCCTTTTCCACACATGCACAGCCAACCCCAACTTCAGCTTGTTTGCCGATTCAAAAGCTTTGCCTTCCTCACCTTCTGTAAACTATCCATGTGAGTGCTTCCACACCCAGGAAACTCTTAACATCTTAGAACAGAGTCCCCAGTTTGTTATGGACCAGACCAGATATCCCCTCTCCCCTCCAAAATATTGTAAGGAGATAAGGCTAGAACCTAACATTTATATTTATTTAAAGGCAAGTGTAAAGTCCTGTGCTCCAGATGTGACTCAAATGGTCTGCCACCAGGCTTGAATCAAAACACACTTCATGCTTACAGCACAGTTGAAATACAAAAGAAAGACCGAGAAAAGTCAACGGAATTCCTGCAATATGCCTGGGACTCCTTCCTAAAGCAATCTAACTCTGTCTTATGGACCAGACCAAATCCCCTCAAATCATGCCAAGGAGAAAGCCTAAATCCTATCTTTTATGTTATTTAAAGGCAAGTGTAAGGTACTCTGTTCCCAGGGTAATTTGATTGGTGATATTTCTAGGCTTTAAGCAAAACATACTTTATTCTTACCATACAGTTAAAATATAAACAAAAGAAAGAAGAATTGGTATACTTTAACGCTATTGGAAAACTTAATAGAATTATACAGTATTTAACTACTAAACAGCAACTATTCCAATATAGAAACATCCTTTATACACACCCTTTGCAAAGGCAAATTCAGTAAAATAGATTATCTCATGTAATGTTTCTCCAGTCTAGGAGAAAGAAACACCAAGAGAAAATTCTAGTAGAGAGACATACATGGCAGCTTCCACAACTAACTTTAAACCCCAACAACTACTGAAAGCTAAACTAAAACCCTGGTGCTATGGGAGTCTGACTCATCCATTCATGTTGCTTCTATTGTTCCAACTTTTAAAAAAAATCCAAGGTCTCACAAGCTGTTTGTTTTGTTGGCTTGGAAGAGACAGCTTTGTACCTATAGGTCAAAACATCTCTTCGAAAAAAAAAAGGACAAAATATACTACTTAAAGCCATAGCATTGTCTCACACTGCAAGGACTGATGTTTTTTGTTAAATTTGGTTTTAACAGAATAAATTACAAGTAGAATGAGTGGGATGAATGTGAGGTTATCCACTTTGGTAGCAAAAACAGAAAGGCAGACCACTATCTGAATAGCAAAAGATTGGGAAAGGGGGAAGATGCAACAAGGCCAAGTCACTCTAAGTAAGCATGTAAATGCATCACGTGGTGAAGAAGGTAAATAATTCGCTGGCCTTCACAACGAGAAGACTCAAGAACAGGAGCAGGGATATCTTGTTACAATTGAACAGGACATTGCTAAAACCACATATGGAGTTTTGTGTGCAGTTTTGGTCCCTTTATCTGAGCAAGATGTCCTAGTTATGGAGGGTGTGCAGAAATGGTTTTGCAGACTGATTTGTGGGATGACAGGCCTGAAGACAGACTAGATCAGTTAGGACAATATTCACTTAAGTTTAAAAGAATGAGGAGGCATTTCATAGAAACCTTTACAATTTTAACAGGACTAGACAGGGTCAATGCAAGAAGGATGTGCCCAGTGACCAGGGTGTCCAGAACCAGGGATCACAGTTTAAGGATATGGATAGGTTATTTAGGACTGAGAGGAGGTGAAATTTCTTCACTCAGAGGGTGGTCAGTCTATGTAAATCACTGCCACAGAATTGGTTGAAGCCAAAACATTGAATGTTTTCAGGAATTTATTAGATAAAAGTTAAAGATAGTTCAATAGATAACTAAATAAAAGCAAAATACTGCAGATATTGGAAATCTGAAACACAGGAAGAGAATGCTGGAGAACTTCAGTAGGTCTGGCAGCTTCTGAGGAGAGAGAAACAAGAGTTTACATTTAGAGTCTGGTGTGACTTTTATTCAAAAGAAGTCTGACCACAGTCATTTTTCTTAGAAATAGTTCCTAGGGCAATGAGCATACTGAATGGTCAAACAAGTTCAAAGGGCTGAATGGCCTACTCTTGCTCTTATTTTCTATGTTTCTGTGTAGTCAGTCAAATGAATTAATGTGATTGAATCCTTGTGAAAGGCAACCATATAACAATAATGTTTAAGATTCAAACAGAAATGAAAAGAAAAATGATGAGTGCAAAAGCAAGCTCACTGATTTGGAATAGGCCAAATCTCAGAGAGACGAAGACTGAACTGGCAGAGATGAGAAGGAAATGAAAATTGCTTTATTTAATTTGTAGAATAAACAAACAAACAATTACAAAAGGAAACTATTTCATATTTCAAGTTAACCAAAGTGGAGGATCAGAAACAAAAGAAAAAAATTGACACATGAATCCTATAGCTATTATTTTGATTTTGATTTCATTTGATTTACTGTCACATGTAACAAGATACAGTGAAATTATATTGCTTTGCGTGCGATTAAGTACATCAAGGTATGAGAACAGAATGCAGAATATAGGGTTACAGCTACAGAGAAAGAGTAATTCTGACTTAAAATTGATACTTAAAAGAGTAGAACGATTATAATATTGAAACTAGTGATACAGGAATATCAGAAAAGAAGTTGACAGGGAGTCAATGGAATCTAAAAACGTATACTGCAAATACATTAGTTAAAAAAAGCACTAATCATGTAAGATCTAATCTCCATCAGCAAAAGGCAACAGTGATTTAGTTTGGGATACACTGAAATTTATGGAAATACTTAATGAGCATTTTGCTTTAAGAAGAGTGATGACAATATAGTAGAAAAATTAACTCAGCTAACGGATATCAGATTACAGGGAACAGGAGGGCTACATTCAAAGACATGATGAAAATGGGGGAAGTAGTATCACAGGACAAGACATTATTTCAGGGATTTCTGAATACTGGGCGCGCCAGAAGACAAGAGTGGCCACCGTACTACTCACGTTTATAAAGGGGAATAGAGCTAACCCAGGTGATTGTAGTTTAACATTGATGATATCAAATGTTCATGTGAAAAAAGTTTTCTATTCATTCAGATATTTAATAACTTACTTTAATTTCCAATAAGGTATTCCTAATTGCTCATGTAACTTTAGCAATAGATCTGTGGAAATACTGGGAAAATGTTGATTATATTAAAGTTTCCACGAGTGTGTTGTGGAAAGTTTCCATGAATAACTAGGAGAATCCCCTTGCAAATCCAACTTTAATCCTAATAATTAAAAGCTATCAATATAACACTAAGAAAGGAATACGTTCCCATTACTTTTATGTATAACAAGCTGCATGTACAAATTGATCTTACTATTCCAATTCAGGATTTTTTTTTCTCCAATAAGACAACGGCACAAAAATGGCCCTTTCCAAACTTACAAACCTACAAAATTCAAACTGGACACCAGAGTGCAAGCATCTGCAGTGCAGGTTTCTAGGCCATAATGCACACACCTTCTAAAATTTAAAACTAGAATTATAAAAAACACTATAGCATATATTTGTTCATTTTTAATAGCAGAAAACAGCATTTTTAAAATTTGTAATAACGGAAATTAGCAAAGAACAGTCAGTCAATCAGCTTGTTTCACACTTCTCAAAATACAAGTTTAGTTAATGTTTTTAGTCTGGTGAAATGGCATTCCGTTAATGCATGCTGGGAGTCACCAAATGATTGAAAGGATCACTACCTTTTCAAAAACCGAAAGAATCAGGAACAAAAACAAAGTTGCTGGAAAAACTCAGCAGGTCTGGAAGCATCTGTGAAGGAAAAAAACAGAGTTTTATTTTTTGGGTCCGGTGATGCTTCCTCAGAACTTTCTCACTATCTTTTTAACTCAGGCTTCTTTGCACAGAATCCTTCAGCCTCCTTCAATTATCATGGAACAACCCCACCCTGAACCACAATTAGCCCTTCTGCTTCCATTGTATGCTGGAAGTCTGTCGTGGCCTGTTAACACCAAATTCCCATTTCTCATGCAGGACAAATAGTAAATTTGATTGAGTGTTGATCAAGAACTAATTATTAATTAGGCCCTACTGTTAAGAAAAGCAGGGGTCCAAGAGCTAGAATCTGTCTGTGCAGCTGCTTTAGTGTTTGTGCAGATTGTTCCTGACCCTTTTATGAAATCAGAGAGATAGTTACAAATGAAGTAAAACAAAAATCACTCTTCTTATCCACTAAGTTTCCCCTTGTGTCTTTGATTTTGAGCTAAAGTTTCCTCCCGTTCTTCATGACAAATTTCAAGTGAGCCAATAAATGCATCAAGGTAAAAGAACAGGTACACTGTAGAAACAAAGAATAGAAAATGTGGCTGAATAAATACTGTAGAAAACAGTCATAGTAAAACTCAAACATCTGTCATTAATGGTAACTATCATTCACGGGTGTTCACAATCATTCAGGAAAGAGTGCAATCATTTGGTGTGTACTTCTATGTTCAGCTAACAAAATTATGTTGGGATACTCATATATTACGGGTGATAGTGGTTTCAAGGAATGGCACTCTTGCAAATAGCATAGAAGGTGCCAAGGGTGTAACGTGGGGGAGTCAATTATCATTGCATAATCACTTCCTTTGGAATCCAGCTTTGATGGCGTTTGTAGCTGTTAGGTATGATTTGCTGAAGTGATCATCTTTCTGGTGCGTTTACATCTTTCTTCTCCAGCTGTTTCTGGGTCATCGTCATCTACGTTGTATTACTGGCTTCCCTGGAGTTCAAAATTACAAGGGGCACAGCACAGGAACATAGACGCAGGAACAGGCCTTTCTGCCTCTCGTGCCCAGTAATTCAATTAGATCATGGCTAATTTGTATCTTAACTATATTTTTCAGCCATGATGCCAAGAAATCATGCATCGGAATCCATGCTTGCCTTTGGGTTATGTACTGATGTACTCTGTCTCCCAGGATCCATAAATTCACATGGTTACTGTCATGGAAAAGTTGTAAAAAGAATAAATTCATCATTTGTAATTCCACTGTTTGCTTGACTGTAACAAGCAGGACTTTCCGGTCGGTATCACAAACAAACTGTAACTTTGGTAAATGGAACCCTTTTAATGTATGGCAAAGGTTTTTTTGTTCATTGGCATCTTCACAGCCATCCTTGAACCAATTATGGCATTCTGCATCCAGATTTCAGATTGCTGATTGAATGCAATCACTTTCTTTGCCCCCTGGGTATTTTGGTGAATTTGTTAAGTTGTTCCTTTGAAAGTTATGGTCATTAACTGTCACATAGCTGCCATGATTGCACTCTACCTGATGTAACACAAATCCATAATGGCAGCTTGAAAAGACTTTGAAGCCAAGAAAATGCAAGAAAATAACTCACATGCTTATAAAAACCTTAACATAGCAAAGTATCCCATGGCAATATTCACAGCCATTGTCAGATTAATGCTGACAGTTGTGTCAACGTGATCTCGATGGTCACACAATTTCATAAAATCAGCTTTAACAAATCATACCTTTTAACACAAAGCTTATTACAGATCTTATGGTGCAGCGGTCGAACCTATATTTCTGAAGCAGAAACTCTTGAGTTCAAGCGCCATTCCAGGACACATCGATCCTGATTTCAACTTCGTGAAAGTGCATAGGTTTGGAGTAGGGGGAGACTGTGACACTATAGGGGTTTGGGGGGAAAAGCCCAAAATCTGCGAGTATAGCTTGGGGACTCTTTAAATGTCTCAAGCTCCCAACTTCAGCGAGTGTTGCGGGAAATATGAGAACATTTAAATGGTGTAAGCTATTCAAAGTGCAACAGTAGCGTAAAAGCAGGAAATTTTTTAATCGGAATGCCACTAGGTGAATCGGATGCCTACACAGTACTAACAAGAGTCCCATGGAACTTGGGAGACGGACAATTTAAACTGCCTTCCACGCTTAAAATAATTGTGCTAAATTGCATTTATATTGTTATACCGGATAATCACGGCAAAATTAACAAAATAAGTGCATGTTGGCAAGCATGTTCTGGGGAAAAAAATCTATGAATATTTAGTAAAGAAATGAATGCGAAGCGAATGGTTTAATACTTCTAAGGGATAAAATGGGAACACGAAGTTAATACATAGTCAAAAAGCCGGTTTAGTTATATATTTTAAATGTACGCGTTACAACCACACGTATGGCAGCAGAATTCTGAGAAGTCACTAGTACCCAACTTCAGCAGCTGAGGTTTAAAAGTATTACTGGCGTGAAACACCAATTTCCAGAGTTAAAACTGATCATATCCGATGCTGAATGCGTTCTCCAATTTTTATCTAACACCCATACTTGAGTGAAATAATGCAAAGATGGAATAACAAACGTCAGTCCACATGGCTGGAAAACTATAACATTAAAAAATGCACTATTGGTGTAGTTACTACTTGGGGAACTAAAACACCAAAAAAATTGCCCAAAATTACATCAGTGAAAGTTTACAGTACCTTCGGGCAGCTGGCTGTTCTCTGGATGAAGGGTAGCCATGGGGGCACACTCTGACGGTGCGAGCTGAAACGGATACAGTGAGCAAAGGCGTAAATGAAACAAGGTAACAGTGAAGACAAGACGCACCGATGAGTGGGGGATCCGCTTCCTGGCAGTTGATGCTTCGGGCAGATCATCGTGTTCTCAAGCAGTGGGAATCTGGTACGTGGGCGCTCCCTACAGGTATCAACCAACTACAGCTGTCACTTTGGGGGAAGAGGTGGCAGAGGCGAGTGTCCAGAGAGTAGCTCTAAAATTGCTGCTCGTACTCTGCTACTTTGCACTGTGCTTTGAAAAAGAACCGTGCAAAAACCACGTGTGCGTTGTTCTAGTTTATGTTTTTCATTTAAAGAATTTCCATCGCTCGGCCATTTGATTGTTTTCGGTTGTTTCCCTTACTTCTCTCCCTCGAAGTGGAAATCCCTCGATTGGTTTGAATCAACAGTTTCGAGAAAAGCCATGGCCTGAGTATCTAGAAGTTCATTTGAATGTATTCAGAAAAGTTCCACCTATCAGTCCAACGTTTTGTTGTCCATGTTGTCCTAAATAGTGAGGCTTCTACATTTCCCTCTCGGCCTTTTTTCCACCGAAGATCCAAAGTCCCCGAGGACCAATGCAGCCAGAAGAAGAACCCAGAGGCTTCTCTACTGAATTGATTGGAGTGACAATTATGAGGCAACATTTATTATCCATTCTTAACTGCCCCGAGAGGGTGGTGGGGGTAGTGGGTCACTTTCTTGAATCGTTTCAGTACTGGTGCGTTTACTGCAGTTTGATGGACACTGGGTAAAGTTAGGTAGTGCTTCTTTAAAATTAGGTTCAGGATGACACAGTTAGGCCATTCAATATTGGGATTAAAATGAGCAAGTAGATATGATGCAGTTCTTCCCTTTACTGGAAATCCAGAACAACAACGTGTAATAACATCATTAAACTAGTTCAAAGCAAGCCCCAGGAAAAGTCGGTCTTACAAAGGCTTCATAAGTAAACTACATCCCAGAGAGCACTGATACAGAACCGAAACAGAATGAGACAATTGGGTACTAATTATGCTAAGGCATGTGCCAGCCGCATTAATAAAGGAAACAAAACAGTATAAAACACATCCTCCGACACTTCCGCCATCTGCAATCAGACCCCACCACCAAAGACATTTTTCCCTCCCCACCCTTATCTGCTTTCCGGAGGGACCACTCCCTCCGCGACTCCCTTGTCCGCTCCACACTCCCCTCCAGCCCCACCACACCCGGCACTTTTCCTTGTAACCGCAGGAAGTGCTACACCTGCCCCCACACCTCCTCCCTCACCCCAATCCCAGGCCCCAAGAAGACTTTCCACATCAGGCAGAGGTTCACCTGCACATCTGCCAATGTGGTATACTGCATCCGCTGTACCC
>JAHRHZ010000018.1:15018625-15036470 GCA_024137785.1 Ginglymostoma cirratum
TCATCCAGCCCCATGCTTGTTATCTCGGATTCTCCAGCATCTGCAGTACCTTTTATCTCTGATACAACAGTAACAGTTACTGCTTACCGGAAGATGGCGCCTTCGGCGGAGACAGTCTGACTACACTGCCAAGTTAACGCATCTCTTCGGCTTTTATTTTTAACGGTCGCTGTTTGAACAGTTGGAGGGTTCCCGCGATTCGGTCCGCGCGAGGAAACTATTAGATTTGGATAAGTGAGAGTCAGAGTCTTGAAAGGGTCCTGTCAGAGCTAGCTGATTTGGGGTAGAGGTGAGTTATGTCGAAGTCAAGCCATTTAATCGGGGTGGTGGGGTTTAATTAGTTTAAGGAATGGTGGACCAGCTGCATCTGTCCTTATGGCGATCTGGCTGTTAGATAGGTCCTTTTGAAGACAATTACTTCGCTGGTTTTAATATTCATGCTCCTGAATTTATAACACTGTGACGCTGAAAGGAGTGTTTCATCTTGTCTCCAGCAATGGCAGGACTGGATTTTACAGACCAAGATGTTCGAGAGCAATTGGACTTGTTGGGCTATCGCAACGTCCCAGAGCATCAACTTCGAGAGTTCAGAAAAGGTGAGAAGCTACGCCACAACCAGCAGCAGATACAGGAAGAGATAGTAAGAACTGCTAGAGTCGATGCTAGAACTGCCGATGCTAGAGTCAGAGATAACACAGTGTGGAGCTGGAGGAACTGCAGGCCGAGCAGGAAAGTTGACGTTTCGGATCAGGACCCTTCTTCAGAAATGGGGTGGAGGGGGAAGGGGTCTCTGGAATAAATAGGGAGAAGAAGGGTGGAGCTGGGGAAGGTAGGTGGGATGGTGATAGGTGAGTGCAGAAATCCTCATGAGGATTTTTTAAACTACAGGAACAAAAACAAAGTTGCTGGAAAAGCTCAGCATGTCTGGCAGCATCTGTGAAGAAAAAAATCAGAGGTAACGTTTCGGGTGCGGTGACTTTTCTTCAGAACTCAGACCAGCTGAGCTTTTCCAGCAACTTTGTTCCTGTTTTACAACATCCGTAGTTCTTTCGGTTTTTATTTAGGCTTATTTTTAATGCTGTCCTCAAACTTAACTGATGAATGGGGGTTTCAGTTTATTCCTGGACATAATGATTGGGATTTTATAAACCCTACAGTCATGGTACTTTGATCATGTGGGCACTCTCAATTGTTGATGGATTGTTTTGAACTGTGACCATTCCTGCTCTGACCAGAGTCACCAAGTATTGGGAAGTAAGTCCTCCGCTTGCAGGATCCTAACGTTGAGTGAGGCGATTTGAAAAGTTTTAACGGTTTATGGTTCACTGAAAAACTGCACGTGTTGAGCACAAACTGATTGTTCCTCAATTTTCACACATCACCAAACACTGGATGATCAATAATGCTGACACACCTTTTTGTGAGCAGGTTTGCTCTGAGAAAAAATCCAGCATTGTCTAGTTTGAAAGTCACAATTGTAATTATAGTAATAGTAAATACTTCGTGGGTACGGCCTTGTCTGCTTTGCTGCAACTCTAAATAAAATTTGTTCTAGATCTGTGTATGCATGCTGTGGTCTACTTGATAACACTCTTTGAATCACCAAGGTTCTGAGTTCAAGACCCAGTCCAGGCCTGTTGCACAAAACTCACCTGACACTCCAGGGCTGCTTATCTTTCAGAAGACCCTTTAAACTGAAGCCACCTGCCTGCTGGGTATAAAAGGTTCCTATTTCAAAGAAGAGCAGGGATTTATCCCAGCATCCTGACCAGTATTCTATCTCTTAATATGTTTGATATGGTGTTAATTATCTAGTGTTATCACTTGGCTGTTTACGGCAGTTTGCTAAGTGCAGATTGTCTGCTGTCTTTTCCTGCAGTGAAATGGTAGCTACACTTCAAAATTGCAAAAACATTCAGTAGTTGTGAAATGTGCTGTATAAATGTAATTCTACCTTTCTTGTTTTTCTAGGACTAAATGCAGTAACACATTCCTTTCTTTCAGATCTGGAAGAACTGATCAGGCATGACCGTTCAAAGAGTCAAAGCTCCGGTAAAGCCAGTGATACTGTGGAATCATATAGTAGTTTAACATCATCAAACTATGGTATGCAGTTTATTTTCTTGACATTTGTGATAAAAATAGCTTGTATTGTTTATGGGCAATTAAAAAATTAAAATGTAAATATTGAAGGATAAGTGAGGCAGAAACTGTTGTCACAATGTGGTTTATTAAACTTGAATTTTTCTATGGCTCATCAAAAGATGGAAGGACTCTTTGAATTGTCAGACTTGATGGCTGTTGATTGTATGTAATTAATAAGTTTATTGCAGGCATTAAACTTGGTCTCAGAATGTTTGAAGGCAGTAGGAGTTATTTTTGATGTTTGGGCAGGACAGGTAAAAAGGAAAATATGATTACACAGATGAGAAGGGATGGAATCAGGGAGCATTTCTAATCCGAAGAATAAGATGTGGGACCTATTTGGTGGAACCAAGAAACAAAAAGGGACAGCAAACACTGGAGTTTTTTACAGGTCACCAACAGTTGTGGTATTGTGTGGCATGGTATTAACGTGCGAGAGTAGAGAAGCATGCAGTTTGGATAATATAGTAATATTGGTGACTTCAGTCTGCATATAAACTGGGTAAACTAATAAGCACACTCACTTGGGAGGATGCGTCTCTGGACCATGCTAGGGATAGTTTTCTAGACAAGTATGTTGGAGAACGGGCTATATTACATAGATAACAAGGTGTGGGACTGGATGAACACAGCAGGCCAAGCAGCATCATAGGAGCAGGAAAGCTTGACGTTTCGAGCCTAGACCCTTCATCAGAAATGAGGGAGGGGAAGAGGGTTCTGAAATAAATAGGGAGAGAGGGGGAGGCGGATAGAAGATGGATAGAGGAGAGGATAGGTGGAGAGGAGGCAGACAAGTCGAAGAGGCGGGGATGGAGCCAGTAAAGGTGAGTGTAGGTGGGGGGGTAGGGATTGTAAAACAATAAAGGGCCAATTTAATAATTTTCCTGTAAAATAACTTCTAATGGATGAGTGAGAGTAATATGATAGAATTTTACATTGCTTGTGGGTTGGTAGATCAATCTGAAGCGATGGTGTTAAATTTGAACAAAGGAAACTCTGTGAAAG
This sequence comes from Ginglymostoma cirratum, assembly GCA_024137785.1. Classification (NCBI taxonomy): domain Eukaryota; kingdom Metazoa; phylum Chordata; class Chondrichthyes; order Orectolobiformes; family Ginglymostomatidae; genus Ginglymostoma; species Ginglymostoma cirratum. The sequence goes on from JAHRHZ010000018.1 coordinate 15,021,776, forward strand.
ATATAGTGCCAGGGTGGATTGGGGAAAATACATTAAAAGGTATGATAGTTCTTTAAAACTATCCATTGCCTGTGTACTATCACACTGTTTGCAATATTCTTTCAAGGCACAAGAAAAAAACAAAATGGTTAACTGTGGCTAACAAAAGGAAGTAAGGATTGTACTAAATCAAAGGAAAAGGCATATAAAGTTGTCCGAAGTAATGGTAAACCTGAGGATTGAGAGAATTTTAGAATGCAGCAAAGCAGCGTCAATAAATTGATAAGAAAGGAGAACAGAGTATGAATATGAATGAGCAAAAACATAATGGAATGTAAAAGGTTCTCTTGATTTTTTAAAAAAATCATGTACATTTGGCTCAGACAAATTGGGTCCTTTACAGTCAGTGTCAGGAGAATTTATATGGGGAATAGAGACATAACTGTGAAACTAAATGATTACTTTGTCTACCTTCACCTGAGGAAGGTACAAGAAGACTCCCACAAAAAGAGATCAAAGGGGCTAGTGACAATGAAGAATTGAAAGCAATATTTGTAATTTTTTTTGAGAAATTAATGTGACTGAAGGTCAATCATTTAACAGTACCTGATATTGTACATCTCAGATATTGAAAGAGGTAGCTTTTGAGATGGTGGGCGCTTTAGTGATCACCTTCCAAATTTCTACAGATTCTGAAATGGTTCCTACAGATTGGAAGGTAGCAAGTATCACCTAACTATTTAGGAGAAAGTGGGGATTACAAACCTTTTTAACGTTGCATCTGGATTAGGGAAAATGCTAGAATCTATGCTAAAGAATATAATAAATGTGCACTTTGATGATCTAATTGAGCATTGTATGAATCTATAAATGGGAAATTGTGCTTGACAAACCTGTTTGGATTTTTTTGACTGTGTTACTGACAGAAATGATAAAGGGAAGTCTGCTATCAATTCTCTTCAGTGAGGTTTTTGCTTTGGTGTACCACTGCCATTTGTTGAGAGTTGAATTCAAATAGGTCTGCTGGAACAGCACAGTCTGTAGTTCTTTAATGCAGAAAGTTTATTTTTTAATATATGACCCGAGAGAGATGGTATATGAGATGGGAAGTCTTTTTGAAGTTGTACAGGACATTGGTGAGGCCTCTTCTGGAATTCTGTGTCCAGTTCTGGTCACCCAGTTAAAGGAAGGATATTATTAAGCTGGAGAGTGTTCGGAGGAGATTTACCATGATGTTGCCAGGCATGGAAGGTTGAAGTTATAAAAGGCTGGATAGATTGGGACTTTATTCATTGGAAAGTAGGAGGTTGAGTGGTGATCTTATAGAAGTTTATAAAATCATGAGGGTATAGATAGGGTTAATGGTAGATGTTTCTTCCCTAGGATGGGGGGGATTTCAAGACTAGGGGCACTCAGTGAGAGGAGACAGGTTTTAAAAAAGACATGAGGAGCAAAATTTTTACTGAGAGGGTGGTTCATATATGGAATGAACTTCCTGAGGAAGTGGTTGATATGGGTACAGTTATAGTGTTTAAAAAAAAACTTGGATAAGCACATGATTATGAAAGGTTTGGAGGGATATGGGCCAGGAGTAGGCTGGTGGGACTAGTTTAGTTGGGGATTATGTTCGTCATGGACTGGTTGGACTGAATGGTCTGTTTCTGTACTGTATGATGGTGTGAAAGTCAGTGGAATGGTATATTTTGGATTTTCCAAGACTTTTGATAAAGTTCCCCCAAAGGAGTTGATTAGCAAAGTTAAAGCACATGGATTGGAAGTAATATAACTTCAGATAGAAAACAGAATAGGGATAAATGAATTATTCTCGTGTTGGCATGCCGTGGTTAATGGGGTACCGCAAGGATCAGTATTTCGGGCCCCTACTGTTCATTGTATATGCATCAATGATTTGGAAGTGGGGACCAGATCAAATATTTCCAAATTCATGGATAACACAAAGCTAGTTTTGAATGTGTGCTGTCAGAAAAGTGCAAAGAGGCTTCAAGAGGATATGGACAGATCTAGTGAGTGGGCAAGAACATGGCAGTTGGAGTACAATGTGGAAAATATGAAGTTATCCTTTTTGGTAAAGGAACAGGTGTGTAATCTCCTAATTTCTTAATTGATGGGAGATTGAACAACATAAATGTACGAAGAGACCAGGGTTTCTTATCAATAAAACCATTGAAAGCTAACATACAACAATTACCTTTGAAATACTTTGGATTGTTATGAAAGGGATAGCTTCCCCAGATCAGAAATTGCTGGAAAAACTCAGCAGATCTGGCAGCAAAACTGAAGAAGAGTCACTGGATCCAGAATGTTAACTCAGCTTTCTCTCCACAGATGCTGCCAGACATGCTGAGCTTTTCCAGCAATTTCTAATTTTCTTTCTGATTTCCAGCATCCAAAGTTCTTTTCTTTTGGTTTTTTTTCTTTAGCTTCCTCATTGTTGGAAGTTGCACAAAGCCGCATTTTGCAAATGACCTGAAAGACATTTCTGTTGGTCAGCTGGTTTTGTTGTATGCCATGTTTGCAGAGAGTATTGCTGGATGTAGGATTTGTTCACAGATTATCAATAAAAAACCAGTGGCAGTGATCTATTCTTTGGTTGTTTCTTGAATTGGCTAAGTGTTATGTTTATACCGGCATAAAATCAGTATGAGCTGAAGGTCGTATGAATGCACCCGAGCGAGGCCTTGCTTCTTGATTGTCATGTAATATATACCTCTACGTTAGAGCCCAATATATACCTCAGGTTGATCATTATTCTAATTATATTTAACAATTCAATTTCATGGAATTTCTTTACTTATCTTTTGCGTGGACATCTTTTTGCCTTTTCCCAGGCAACTTAGTTGGATATAATGAATCATGAGGCTTCTTTTCCACTCCCCTACTAGGTCCAGCTATGCTGACACACATTGTTTCTACTTCATGTCTTTGTCCAAAAATCTTATTTAACATGGTTGATGTTCTGTGTTATCTTAAGCAGACTGCTGGGAAATATATAATTAACTTTTTTGATTCTTTTTCTTACAAGGATCATAGAATTATGCAGTACAGAAAAAGGTGATTTGGCCCATTGTGTCTTTGAAAGTGCTTTTCAATTATTGTCATACTCCCACCCCTTTCCCATTGGCCTGCTTCACAGTATTTACTTAATTTTAATTTTGAAAGTTTTTATTGAATTCACTTCTACCATGCTTTTCAGGCAGTGCATTCTATAATCACAATAAGCTTTGCTTATTGGGGAAAAATTCTCCTTACCTCCCCCAGTTCTTTAAGATATTATTAAATTTGTATCCTCAAGTCCCTAACCCTATTTTCAGTGGACTGCATTTCTTTTACTCTATTAAAACTCCTCCTTTTGGACGCCCATTAAGACCCAATGAGCCACCTTTGCACTAATGAGAGTGTTCTCAGCTTCTGTAGACTCTCTGAATAACTGGTGTCCCCTATCCTTGGTACTTATCCAGCAGACTTGCTCCCTGAAGTACTGATGTCCTTTCTAAAGTGGGATGCCCTGAATTAGACATGTACTTCAAATGAGGCCTAAGGTTCAGCTTTAGCACAACTTGTAGACTTTTGTTGTGCTTATATTTATAAAGCCAAGGATTGCATATGCCTTCTCGATTAGTTCTGTAACTTTCAGTGACTTGTATGTAGAGCTGCAGGTTTCTTAGTCCTTGCTCCTGCTTTAAATTTGTATTATTTGCTTTAGTTGTCTTTTTAAAAAATTCTTTCAATGTACACCAATTTACACTTCTAAGTATTAAATTTCATCTGCCACGTGTCTGGCCATTTCACCAATCTTTTGAAATTAGCTGTCTTTCTACAGATTATTGTTATGACCCCAGCTGATGGTACTGTTGGACAAGCTAGATCTCAGTTGTTATGATCTCACAGGAAACCAGTAACATTTTAAAAAAAAAAATGCTCCCAGTTATTAACTGTTACGCCAAAAGTTTTCATGATTTTATTGTACAAAGTTTGGATAAAGTAGTATGACTAATTCTACACTGTATTCATGACTACATATTCTTTAAGCCTGAAGATGTCAACAGAAAACTACCTGTTCACTAATTTTCACAATGATTCCCCTGTATTGTGTAGGGTCCTGAGGATTCCTTCACATCTCACAGACCTAAACCAAGATATACTGCACCTCTCAGGAATCCGCCCTGATTCCCCCTGAGCGTTTTCACACTATCACTGAACTATTGCTGGAAAGCTCAACAGGTCTGGCCACTCAACCTGAAACGTTAACTCTTGATTTCTCTCCATGATGCTACCTGCTGAGCTTTTCCAGCAATTTCTGAGATTTCCTGGGATCCTATTTTCTCTGAAGTGTTGGAGGCTGAGGGATGAACATTATAAAATTATGAAGGGCATAGATAGAGTTGAATGGTCAAAGTCTTTTCCCCAGCGTATGGGAGTCCAAAACTGGATGGCATAGTTTTAAGGTAAGAGGGGAAAGATTTAAGGGGACCTAAGGGGCAACTTTTTCACACGCAGGGTGATGCTGCCAGAGGAAGTGGGGAAGGCTGGTACAACTACAACTTTTATAAGGTATCTGGATGGGTATATTCTGGGACCCACTTGAAAGGGTTGCCACCATGAAACTCAGAAGGGAACCTCTTTATTTAATACATTATTATTTAATTTAATTTATTATTATTTATTTAAAGACATTATTATTTAATGTTTTTCTGTGTCTGTCTTGGACCTTATTAGACAAACATTGGCAATGCTTTCAATGTTGATTGATTGAGGCCTCTATGCTTTGCATCAGGGATTTCCATTCACCTTTTGTGGATTGAATTATTTAATGTTAAACTCCTAAAACACACAATGAAATTATTAATTTTCATAACACAGCTTTTCTTCTGCGTCAATATTGGTTTAAATTAAACAATATAAAAATATATTACATAAATGAAATATCAATCAGTAATTCTACAGGTATCATGGATATAGGGATATGTAGCAATTGCAGCTTATCAAATCTGTGCAGAAGGCATGCTGAGATACGAGGATAAAGGTTCCTGAGAAATGAGCAAAACTGAAGGCGGATTCAGTTAATTATCCAAATGTTTTGCATCAATAGACTTTTTTAATTATATGTTACACAACTCGTAATTTGCAGGGTTATGTTTGTATTTCACAGACTATGCAAAAATCATGCATGTGTGTATCCCTGTATGATATATATGAATGAATTCATTTAAAATGCTCTGTCAGAATAAATTCATGGTATCTATTCAAATGCATTAAATGGTGAAGATTGGAGAGTGCAGATTTCTCATTTTAAAAATATTTTTGATCCCAATTTGCTATTTAGTTTCACAGGTGAGAAATGATTCCTTACATCAACATCTTGCAACACCACAAAATACAATTCGACATGAGTTCACCTCAGAAAAAGAGAATCAGGTTGGTATCGTTTTGTTTGCTGTGCCATCATAGAGAAAACAGTACAGATACAGTATGCACCTCAATGTTTACAACAGAATTTAGGCTGACTATTTGAATATTAAATTTATAAGAATAGGTTAAAAAATAAAAGTTATAAATATAATCATTGGAGTAAACATAAGGTAACTCGTTGAATATTAATAGTGAACATACCATTTTAATGTTCCTGAAAGTGTAGTGATTAATTTTTAATAAATGTACTAAGTTGAAATCTTTCTGAATAGATTCTGGCAGTACAAATCTTGAGAATTGGTGAAAAGAGATGTTGTCAAATTTTTCATCTTGCACTAATCAAGACAGAATCAGAAGAATAAAAAAGACTTTAAAGGGAGCAGCAAATTTTGTACTACATGAGAAAGGGTGCTGATTGGTTGGTAAGTGGATTCTGAGTGGTTGAAATGTTACCATGGAAAAGGACCAGGGAGCAATTGTTTCCCATGTTTTTCTTAAATTATTTTAAAATTTATTTAAAATGAATAATTTGTAAATGTGTATTTTTCCATGGCAAGCCTTCACCCAATCAGAAATTACTTGCCTGGTTTGTACTTGAACGAAAGCTTGAAGAATAACTTTGCCCCGGTACATTCTTGATGACAACATTTCAGCCATTCAAAGTACACTTGCCAAAGATCTGCATCCTTTTCTCATGCATTTTAAATTGTTGTTCCCTTTTCTTTATTTGGTACTCTTTCAATTCAGTCCTAATTAGCACAAGATAAAATGCATTAACAGCATGTCCTTCTTTGTTTTCATCAATACTTAGACTTATAAAGCTATATTACCTAAAGGCTTTCCATGAAAATATATACATGTGTAAAGCTTATAGGAGTAACAGTGCAGGAGGGACTTGAGGAAACAGCAGAGGAGCTAAACTTGATGGTCTGGATGGAACCCCATAAAACAAGAATTTCAGTGATGCACTTCCAACATTATGTATGCAGAGCTAAACAACCCCAAAGCCAACAGATCAGATCAATGCTCTGCAGTCCTAACAACTAACTGGAGGAGCAGGCTCCATAAATATCCCCTTCCCCAATATTGGGGAAACCCAGAACATCTATATTTAAAAAAAAAAAAAAAAATTCACAGCAGAAGTTTTGCTTCCATCTTCACCTGGAAGTGCTGAGTGGATTATCTATTTCTGCCTCCTCAGCATTACTGATACTAATCTTCGGTTAATTTGATTAACTTTACGTGATATTAAGAATTGACTAGAGATGCTGGATGTTAGAAAGGTTTTTTTTTAATTCGTTCATGGGATGTAGATGTCATTTACTAGACCAGCGTTTATTCCCCATCTTAAATTGTCCAACAGGCAACTAAGTAGCAGTTGTATTGCTGTGGATTTGATATTCCATGTAGGCCGGAGCAAGTAAGCAAGACCGATTTCCTTGCCTCTGACACATTAATGAACCAAGTGGATTTTTACAACAATCAGCAGTGGTTAGTTACCATTGGGCTTATTTTTTATTCTAAATTTTTATTGAATTCAAATCTCACCGTCTGCCCTAGTGGATTCAAATCCATGTCTCCATAACATTAGCCTAGGGCTCTGGTTTACTAGTCCAGTGACATTATCATTGTGTTTCTGGCTCCCCTGCGATGAGCGATAATAAAACTTTTGCTCTGTTATTATAGAACATAGAACATTACAGCGCAGTACAGGCCCTTCGGCCCTCGATGTTGCGCCGACCTGTGAAACCAATCTGAAGCCCATCTAACCTACACTATTCCATCATCCATATGTTTATCCAACGACCATTTAAATGCCCTTAAAGTTGGCGAGTTTACAACTGCTGCAGGCAAGGCATTCCATGCCCTTACTACCCTCTGAGTAAAGAATCCACCTCTGACATCTGTCCTGTATCTGTGCCCCCTCGTGTTAGCCCTATCGCAGCCGTCACCATCCGAGGAAAAAGGCTCCCACAGTCCACCCTATCTAATCCTCTGATCATCTTGTAATTATGCTGATAATATACTATTATGTTGATAATATACCAAGATCCCCTGCAAAGACCGCGACAAACATTACATTGGACAGACAGGAAGAAAATTAGCCACAAGAGTACACGAACATCAACTAGCAACAGAAAGACATGACCAATACTCATCTCCATCCACGTGGACAAGAAAAAAACCCCACCATTTTGATTGGGACAACACCAAGATCCTGGGACAGGCCAAGCAGAAATGAGCATAGGAATTTTTAGAGGCCTGGTTCTCCACTAAGAAGGCTGTCAGCAAACACATAAAACTAGACCCTATGTATACACCACTGAGAAGGAAAACCGGAAGTGAGGTAACCCAGCTCAACGGACACCAGAGTTTAAGTACTAGGCAGAAAAACACAACAGCGCTTCATCGGAGGCTGCACTGATGATGTTACCCAGCAGGGTGGAAACATCTGCGGAACAACAAACGAGCTTGGTGGGCCAACCAACCACAACATCCACAACCCGAGCTACAAGTCTACTCAAAAACCTTAATTATTAACTGACCTTAATGAAGTGGCAAAACTTTATTTTGCTCATCAATAATTTCATTATGTGGGAAAAGTTCAGTATTGGAAGAATAGCTATGAACCTTCCAACATCAAGAAGATTCATGTAGACAGTTTCGGTTGTATCCTGAGGCCCAGACTAATACTCAATCGTTGTGTATTTGTAGATGAAATAGTGTATAAACAACCTTTTTTTTTTTTAATTCATGTATTCTTCTTCTTTCCCTGTTGCAGTCATCACATAGAAGTGGGACTAGTACTTTTTATGGTCATCCTAATGAATTTCATCACTGTGATACATATAGCAGATTCTCAGTAGCCTCAAATCCATTTAGATGTACATCAGCACCGACTAGGCTGATTCTTCAGAACATTCCAAATGAGGAGAGTTATGACAGTCAAGTGCAGTCTGAGATCAGCACAAGCAGCCCTGAAGCGCCCTGTGAAAGCAAGAGAAAACCAGTTATCCGGAGAAAAGTATTACGGTATGAGAAATGAAAACATGAATTGAAAATGTGCTTTTGGTGAGAGAAAATTAGTGAAACCTGAATTTTCTGTATATCTCTATCTTGTCTTTAACTGAATTTTTTTTTAAGAAAAGTAGCACTAAATTAAGTATTTGCTATATTCCAGTAAAATTCAAATTATCTGGAATGCACTGTGTTCAGGGATTGCAAATGCTTTTAGAACAAAATATAATTTGTTGTAATAGAAATCGAACAAAAACATGTCTTAATGAATACTGTGATACTGTATTGTGTGCAGCTTTAAGACATTCCTACTTTTTGACTGTATAAACACAAAGGGAAACCTTTACTTCAGCCATCAGCCAGTTATTTTACAATCACTTCAGACTAGTGAGATTGGCATCTTAGCTGGTGACAGTGCCTGGGAAATAGACATCCGAGATTTCAATAGTGGAGAATTCGGATTGTGGGCTGTTGAATAATACAAATTTTACTGTATTTAGATTGCTTAATTTTGGTTAGTTTGAGAGCAGAAACGATTTTGTTCAGAAATAGACTGTATTACCAGCAGTTTCAGCTTGGATGAAGTGTTGAAATAATTTTTAGAATCCTGAATTTCTGTGGTAACTTTCAAATTATCTTAAGTAGACCAATTTCACTTGTAGAATTTGAGTGCAAAACAATGTAAAGTAGAGCCCTGAAATATATTGGAATCACTATACATTTTGATGTCACAATAGTCTGAATAAAATCAGAAGCTTCTAACGTTTCATTTCTAGAGCTGAAATGTTTTAAACAGTTGTGACACAAATGTGAAACTTGTCAGGATTTTGATTTTTCTAAGTTGTAGATGAAATGGTCAAATGTGTCTTGTTAACATAGTTATGTCTTTACCATATTTTGACTTCAGTATGATCCTTATTTGAGGGCGAGGGATTTCTCCTTTCTGACCCTGCCTGTGACCATGGACTACTGATAATTTGCAGGGTAGTAAAGCTTTTTCTGCATGGCTTGCAACAATTAACAGGCAGTGGTTTACTCTCCACAACTATGATACTGGAGCTGATAACAGAAACTCTGGTTGAAATCATATCAATCACAACTGCAGCTGCTTAGTACTCCCAATATGCTGGCATGCTTCAACTGTAGCAGCAATTTATTTTTGCCGTGGCCTGTTTCAATTATGATATGACCACTGGTATGTCATAAAGATTCGTGTTTTGGGCCTCAACTGTTTCCAGAATTTATTAATGATTTAGATTTTGGGACAGAAAGCCACATAGTCCAATTTGCTGATGAGACAAAGATGGGCAGCATTGTAAGCAGGATAGACAAAGCGTAAAATTGTAAAAAGATGTTAATATATTAATTGGTGTATTTCCGTATAGGCGTGTGTAAGATCATGTTCGGACTGCAACGGTATACCTTTTAAATGGAGGTCCACAAAAACTTGAGGTAGAAATAAAGGTCTCCAACTATATAAACGATTGGATTTTCATGAATAGGTACAGAAATTGAATCCAAAGCCTAATGGAATTCTGGCCTTTAAATCCAAAGGATTAAAGTGCAAGGGAGTACCAATCAATGCAGTAGCTATAGAAAGTCTCTCGTTACCACACCAGTGTACTGTGGGCAGTTCTTCATACCACACCTTAGGTAGGATATATTGGCCTTTGAGAGAGTGCATTGAACATTTGCCAAAATAATATCAAGACTCTAAGCACACCTCTGGAATTTAAAAGGTACGTAGTGATTTGATCAATATTATTCAAGATAATACGAGAAACAAAGCATTTCTACCTATGCAATTTCCATTGGTTTTGAGAATTTAGGATTAAGGACCATATCCAAAAATAAGTGCAGACATTTTTAAGAGTGAAATTAGGCAGAAGTTTTAGAACGCTCATCTGCAACTGACCATTGATTTTCAATTGACAATCAATTGTAACTTATGAACCTGAAATTGATTAAATGCTTTTGTTATCAAAGAGTACCTGTATTAAGGGTTATAAAGCAAAGGTAGATGTAGCGAGTAGGATGGCAGAACAACTGTGATCCTGTTGAATGCCTAAACAGGCTGATTTTGTCACTTTTGTAAATTTGAGCTACCTCAGCTCCAAAGTCACTGTATAACTGTCTGTTGGCCATTCTTTATATGTAATTCTGGTCAAAACCACATCGTGCTCTACTAGACTGATTGTTTGTTTGGAATTCTGCTCCCCTTAGACCAGTGGTAACTGGAGACATTGAACTTATTCAAGGCTGAGCTTGATTACAAATTAAGCAGTAACTAATTTCCCACATTACGCAATCTGTGGCTGCAACTCATTGGGTTTTGTAAACAATTGATGTACACGTTCAAGAAAACCTCCGCAGCAAACTCTGTAAATGACTACAGTATTCCAAATTATTTATTTACAGTTTAAATGGATATAAAAGTTCTAAATATTGTTGAATATTGGGGTCATTTCAAAAATGAATTTTCCTAGTATTACCGTGTAGCATGATATTTCATTTAAAAGCTATTACAGCAGTACTTTTTAAATTCTAGCATATCAAAACGGGTCACAATGCGCATTGAACTAGCATCAACAGTTTATTTGGCACCAAATGCACCCTATTATCAATCTGTTATTTTCAAAAATAAGTATTTCTTCTTAAAAGGAATTAAAACCAACCCTCAGATGAAGGCAGGCAAGGGGTCAATGACTATCAAACAGCATGAGTAACAGTCCCATGGCCACTGGGCTAAAGTGTTCAGATAATTGATTGACACAAAGAAAATAATTTGACCCTGGAAATATATAAGAATAATTGTTCAGGGCAGAGGGAAATTCTTGTTGAGGAGTTCAGACTTGATAGACAGCAGTTCCCATCAGGTAGTCCACACCAGGCAGATGGAAGATGGAGTAGATTGAGAGGAGGAAGACAGAGAGAATAGTTCCCCAACGGCTTGGCTCGAGAGTAGGATGCTGCCCCCACCACTTTAATGAGATTGAAACATTCCACCCTGACAATCTGTTAGTCCTTTCATATTAGTGAACCATCCCCAATTGTCACAGTTGTATAATTTCTTTATCTAATTAACTAATGTATCATGTCTAAATTGCTATTGCTTAACAAAGTTAATAAACTATCAGAAAATTACTTACAAACTCTCGACTGTCTATATTAGGCAACTGTGAGCATGAAATCCTAAAATTAACAATACCATGTACAAAAGTGCTTTAATGATACTTAATAATACCTGCTGTTCTTCCCTTCCACATCCAATGCCTGATTTATGAATAATGCTTCAATACAATGTACCATATGGAATTCAGCTTCCTTCTCCTGGTCATTACTAAGTTGGTTAACTTTAAAGGATGTTTTTGCAAGTCTGAAAAGTGGGAGAAATACTGTTAAAATGTAAATATCTAGCTATTAATAGCAAATGCATCTAAATGTAAATAATTTAATTTGGTGTGACATGTATTACATTTGGAAAGAAAGCAATGTAATGTTTAGGGCTGATCTTGTTTCTTATTTTTGTACCCAGTATCCAGTAGTGCCAGTTTGTGTATTGCATTGATTAGATATGAAGACCACTATGCTTTCATAAAGTATTTGGAAAGTTTACTTAACTGTGTATTGCAGGAAGAAGAATGGACAAATGCATGTTTGTGATGAATCAGTCATCAGTGAGACTGACTCTGGTAAATATAATGCATTAGTTATTTGTCACTTCTTGCAGTGTATTTTATAAGCTATTTCTTCTTTTATAAGCTAATTTCATTAGGCAGATTTGCTGAAATGAGATTTGTTTCTGTTCAGGTATTGGCTCTGCAGTAATCAAATATTGCTTAAAACTATTGAGCCCTAAGCTTCTTACCTCTATTCCTTTCCTGAAAGAGTTATTAAGCTTCTCCATCTGCTGACCAGTAGACAGTCTTGTTCTTGAATTGTTAGTTGTCGAAGAGTACTGTCGAAAACTAGCAATCATGCATAAATCAAATCATGGCCACTCGCTGATAAAAGGCAGTGATGATAAAGAGAAACCATCTTCTTTGTTTTGGTTTGACCAGTCAAGTCAAGACGACTCTGTAAAATCCACTTTAGATTATAGAAAGTCCCAGATCTTGAGTGATGTTGAAGAAAAGACCATCTTGTTAGACCACCTGACTGAGACTGATATTTTGAAGAAAAGAAAGGACAATCCACAAGATCAGACCATCGATAATTCAACCAGTTCTTTCAACCAGAATCTCCTGTTTGCAATGGATAACGTAAGAAGTGCTGCATTATCTAATGCAGATATTGTTGGCCAGTATAGCAGTCTCAACAGAAACAAATCTTCTAACTATACGTTAACAACAGATTTCAACAAACCGCAAGAAATTTTGGTAAGAGCTAGAGTTTAGAAGCGGGCTTGCAGATTTGTTTGTCTTTTCTTTTAATTTTTAATTTTTATTGAGTATACAGGTAATTTATACATTCGGTGATTTAGAATAATATGCTTGCTTTGATATTTTTATAGGAAAAGTTTTTAAAACTGAGACAGGAACCCTTGTTTCATAATCAAACGGTCACAAGTTTGACCAGTAATATATTCTTGCTACTGCCCCATCTGAGATGACGTATCTTGGATATTGAACCTATGGATTTTTTTTTTCAAGACAATGAAATAGATATAGATACAATGAAGTCATATAGTTCTTGGGGCTAAAGGGATCAAAAGATATAGGGAGAAAGCAGGAACAGGATACTGAGTTGAATGATCAACCATGACCATGTTGAATAGTGCAGCAGGCTTGAAGGGCAGAATAGCCTATTCCTACTTCCATTTTCTATGTTTCGATGGTCGCTTCCAATTTTAGCTACCTAGAATCAGCACACCCAGGTCACACGTGAAGTGTTTAGATGCAGCACTTTGCGCGCTCTACCACAGCGTCAACCTCCAGTTTTCCTGGAATTAGTGAACTTCTAGGGTAAAACATTGGCAATACTACAACTTATGGAGTAGTAAGTATTGCTGTTTTAATGTTTGTCAGGAGAACCAAATGTGTGTGTGTGTGTATACATGCACAAGTTCTGTAGAAGATTAGGTGTTGCCAGAGGATCACAGTTAAGATTCCTTTACATAAAGAAAGGAAACAAAAACCTGGAAACTGTGCACCAATCAGCTTAACATTAATGACATGAAAGGTGTCAGAATTTACAGTAAAAGCAACAAAAGCAGACACAGGAAATACAATTCAAATCAAAATATCCATCAATTCCAAGAGGCCAAGTCATTTTTAACTAAATAAACAAAATTCTTTTGAAATTATATTAGAAGGAGTAGGTGTGTAGTCAGATTGTCAAAAAGCCTTTGATAAGGTCCCTCAATAATCTTATGACAGAGTTTAGGGCTTGTGGAGTCTGAATGGACATTGTAGTGGTTGAAAAATAATAGAAATTTTGGGGTAAAAGGCTATTTCTTCAGATTAAGGAAGCAGTGTTCCACAGGAATCATTGCTCAGATCTCAGTTATTCATTATTTTGTAACATGTTTTAAGGAAGGAAATCTGCCATCCTTACCTAGTCTGGCTGACCTTTCACTTCAATTCATAGCAATATAGTTGACTCTTCACTGCACCCAAAATGGCTTTGCAAGCTACTAAGTTCAGAGGCAATTTCAGATGAGCAATAAATGTCAGCCTTGCCAGCAATGCTCATGTCAGTTAAAAAAATTGAAAAATAATTATATTGATGATTTTGGAATTAGGAATGAATAGCTCCACTAAGATTTGCAGATGATATTGTACTGAAGGAATAATAAGACAGAGAAAGAATACAACGTGAAATTGCAGCAGTAAACTTTCAGACTATGTAGTTATGTGCCAAATGAATATTCAACATTCATAAATGAAAGGCAGTGCAACTTCGCAGGACAAGAAAAAAATTGTCTACACCTTTTGGAAGTTGAATCAAGTAGGATAGCAAAGGGATCCAAGACACATGACTACTTGAAAGGGAGGACCCTGGAAGCACAGAAGATCGCAGGAACCTTTATGTGCGTACAGCGCTTCCTTAAGATATCAGGACAGGTGGATAAAGTGGTTAAGAAGGCATACGGGATAGCTGAGATAACAAGGTGTAGAGCTGGATGAACACAGCAGGCCAAACAGCATCGGAGGAGCAGGAAGGCTGACGTTCCGGGCCTAGATAGCTGCTTGTTTTTGCTGAAACATAGAGTTTAAGAGCAGGGAGGCTATGCTGGAACTATATTAAAAAAATTTGTTAAGCTGCA
>JAHRHZ010000018.1:15041470-15066140 GCA_024137785.1 Ginglymostoma cirratum
GTCTGCGTGGGTTTCCTCCATTTTCCTCCCATGGTCCAAAGACGTGCAAGTTAGGTGGGTTGGCCATGCTAAATTGCCCGTAGTGTTCCGGGAGGTCTGGGTGGGATGCTCTGAGGTTCGGTGTGGACTTGTTGGGCCGAAGGGCCTGTTTCCACACTGTAGGGATTCTATTCTATTCTATTCTATTCTATTCAACGGACATTTTGAAAAGGATTTATAGGGATGATATCAGAATTAAGATTACAGCTATTGGAAAAGATTGAACAGAAGGGGCTTTTATGTTCTTTAGTAAAAATAAGTCTTGGAAGTGACTTGAGAGTGGTCAGTAACATTGAGTTGGATTGGGTAGATGTGGAGAAAATATTTTTACTCGGGGGGGGGGGGGGTGGGGGGGGGGGGTTGGTGGTGGAGGGGAGGTAGAATCCAATACTAGGAGTCCTTTATTCAATGTTTAACATTCCAGACAAAATCATAAGCTCTCTTGAAATGAAATCTGAGTGGACAGTAGTTTTTTGTGTACTAATCTTATAAGTAACCGCCTTTTGTGTCTGAATTGCCAATGCATTTTTTCATGTCTGATGGTAGATAGTGAAACTTCATGGTGCAAAAAGGCATGCTGCAAATTTTCCTTTTTTGCAATGTAACAAAGGAACTACGAGGCTCTGTACAAAGAGACAGCAGAGGATGGTGTCAATTTGTATTTATTTATTCTTTCATGGGATGCGGCCATCCCTAATTGCCACGGTACTAAGTGGTTTGATAGGCCATTTCAGAGGCAGCTAAGATTCAACTGCATTGCTCTGGCTTGCAGTTAAGGCCAGCAGATTTCCTTCTGAAAATCCCCTTCCTAAAGGATTTATTTCTAAGATTTGTTTGTGGAATACGGGTGAATATTGCTTGGTCAGTAATTATTGTTCATCCCTAATTGCCCTAGAAAAGGTGCTGGTGAGCTCAAGCTGGGAGCTGCTGAAATCCTTGTGGCTTAGGGACACCCACTGTTTGGAAGGGAGTTCCAGGATTTTGACCCAGCAACAGTGAAGAAACAGCAATATGGTTCCAGCTCAGGATGGTGTATAACTTGGAAGGGAATTTGCAGGTGGTGGTAGAGGTGACCGGCTCGGAAGATGCTGTGGGAAGAGCTATTAGTGAAGCAAATATCAACTCACATAGAGTCATAGTCAGATTCATTTGGCATGGAAACAGATCCTTCAGAACAACTCATCCATACCAACCAGGTTTCCCAAACTAAACTAGTCTCATTTGCCCATATCCCTCAAACCTTTCCTATATGTGTACCTGTTCAAATGTCTTTTAAATATTATAAGTGTGCCCGCCTCTACCACTTCCTCTGGCAGCTCATTCCATACACGTACCACCATCTGTGTGGAAGACATTGTCCCTCCGGTCCTTCTTAAATCTTTCCCCTCTCACCTTAAACCTGTGCCTTCTAATTTTGAACTTCCCTACCCTGGGAAAAAGATCTTTTGCTGTTTACCTTTCCTATGCCTTTCATGACCTTTGTAAGGTCACTCCTAAACCACCTACACTCCAGGGGGGGAGAAGTCCCAGCCTATCCAGCCTCTCCTTATAATGCAAACCCTCCAATCCTGGTAACATCCTGGTGAATTTTTCTGCACCCTTTCCAATTTAATAACATCTTTGCAGTAGCAAGGTGACCTGAACTGTATGCAGTACTCCAAAAGTGGCCTCACCAATGTCCTGTACAGCCACAACATGACAAACCAACTTTTTTACTCACTGCTGTGACCAATAAAGGCAAGTGTGCCAAACATCTCTTTCACCATTCTAACTGAGATGCCACTTTCAAGGGGCTATGTATCTGAACCCCTCGGTCTCTGTTTGAAAACACTCCCCAGGGCCCTACCATTAACTGTGTAAGTCCTGCTCCGATTTGTCTTAAGAAAATGCAACACTTCATATTTATCTAAACTAAAATCCATCTGCCGCTTCGTGGCCCATTGGCCCAGCTGATCAAGATCCTGTGTACTCTTCGCTAAACTTCACCGTCCACCATACAACGAATTTTGGTGTCATCTGCAAACTTACTAACCATGCTCCCTATATTCTCATCCAGATTCATTATATAAATGACAAACAACAATGGACCTAACCACAATCATTGTGGAACATACGACAGTTGATTCTTTCTGTAATTTTAAGAAGTCATGAAATATTTTATACAAGGACCTAATGTCCAGGGAAACTCTGCTAATCTCTATTTTAAAGGACTGAGATGAGGAAGAATTTCTTCAGAGTTGTGAACCTGTGGAATTCTCTCCCACAAGAAGCTGTTGGGGCCAGTTCATTAGATATGGAGGAGCTGGATCTGGTGATTCTAATCCTGCACTAAGAAGTACGGGAAAACGTTTGCATTGCTATTTAATGTAACATCTTTATCAATGGTTCTGTAATCTTTTGTTAAACCTTTTCAAAAAGATGAAGTCAGTGAATTGGGACAAAGATTCAGCAAATTTCAAACTTTCAGCAACGAAGCAGAGTCTGATACACAAACTGAAGAATTGGGCAACAGACCTGGAAGCATAACTGGAGGACGACCAAATTCTGCCCAACCATTCTTCACAAGAGATCTGGTAACTAATCTGAACAATGTCCTGCCTTTGCTTGTTTCTGTACTAATTTGGGTCAGGGACGTTTCTTACTCCAGTATGTTTGTGGTTAGCTTGTAGGATGAAAACTAAAGATTGAAATATTCAAATAGAATGAACAAGTAATCCTCCAGTTAGGACATGTGCGTGGAATTAAACTTATGCATAACGGCTCTTTACAGAATGATTTGCTTTTTGGGATGTGGACAGGGTATTGACCAACACTGGTTGCCCTCAGGGGCATAGAGTCAAACTACAGATTGTACAAGAATTATGAGCCAGAGCAAGCAACTTCTCTGAACGTTTGTTCCAATTTTACAAACAAGGCATTATATTCAGAAATGTATTTCTATCTTTGCAGTGGAACTGTAGGCCCAGAGGAAGTGAGGGTTATGCTTCTATTTCAAACCAACCAAAGTCATGTGAGTATTATCATTTTGTCTTTGCTGTATCTTTCTATAATTTAAGAATTCATGAAATATTTTGTACAAGGACCTAATGTCCAGGGAAACTATGCTAATTTCTATTTTAAAGCAAAGGACTGAGATGAGGAAAAATTTCTTTACTCAGCGTTGTGAACCTGTGGAATTCTCTCCCACAGGAAACTGTTGGGGCTCATTCATTAGATATATTCAAGAGGGAGCTAGATGTGGCCCTTATGGCTAAAAGGGATTAAGGGGTATGGAGAGAAAGCGGGAATGCGATACTGAGATTGTGTGATCAGCCATGATCATGTTGAATTGTGGTGCAGGCTTGGGGGTGCTGAATGACCCACTCCTGCGTCTATTTTCTATGTTTCTAAGCATTACTAAAATCCAGAGACTACATTAGATTTTACTAAATTAAGTTTTGTACTGCCACTTTCTTGATTCAGACTCTTAACGCACTATGCACACTAAATATGACCCTCTCAACCTCATGGTAAATCAACCTATTAAAATAATGCACATTATAATAGTACTTGTATGCAAACGGAAGCATGTAGGTTCACGCCCCACTCCAAGACTGAATATAGTCTACAGCTGTCTCCCTTCAATATTGTCAGTAAAGTCATATTTTATATGAAATATGAAACATTAAATGAGAGGAAAACATGCCTGTCAGAGTGAGCACAAAGAAACAAGGATGGGGAAAAAACCATTTAGCCCATTGGGACTGTTCTGTCGTACGGTAGGTTCTGACTGTGACTTTAACTCCGCTTTCCTGTTTGTCCCACACTTCCCCCACCCACCCCACCATAATGTTTTATATCAAAGTCTTCACTCGGTCTGAATATAATCAACTCAGTGTTCAATGCTCTCTGGTTCAGAATATTTCAAATACTAACAATACTGAGAGAAGAAATTCCTGCCGATCCGTCATAATTGGGAGACTCCTTAATTTGGAACTATAGTCCCCATAGCTTTATATTTCCTCTCTCTGTCTACTGTAAAGTACTCTTGTAATCTTATTTAAATAACATTAGCTCTGATTCTCCTAAATTTAAATGAGTATGGTTCCAACCTTCTTCACAAAACTGTCTCCATCTTAGGAATCAGCCTACTTGAACCTTTACTGAACCATCTCCAATGTAAATATATCTGTCATTAAAAAAGAGATTAAAACTGCATACAGCATTGCATATGTGCCACACCACTGCACTGTACAGTTGTAAGCAGGGTTCATTACTTTTATACTGCATTCCCCTTGCAACAAGCCATGGGATGGGCATAAATGATCATATAACACTACTCAAAATGGAGGAGGATTCTCAATTCCTAAGCAAAATTATTCTTAAGTCAAAGCCAGCTTAACTGGCCATTGTTTACTGCCTCCATGAGAGACTGTAAGTCTGTTAGTATGTTCTCCAAATGTGATGAGACAAAATAGAAACATAACTTTACTTAATCTAAATGGTACAGAATATACACTAAATCCTTTTTAAATGAATGTTGTTGCAGTTATTAGACCATTAATGGATCATCCTCACACAAGAAACATAAAGAAAAGTGACCCTGTAGCAAAGTAAGTGTTGGATTTTGTTAGTTATTTCCATTTTTTTTCAAAGCCTGCAATATAATTTGTACAAAAGATTACAATGTACTTAACTTTGATACATGTGTTGCTATGACTTTGTCTGCCATTCCACTATTCTCTGCAATTTTTAGGTTATCTTTCAGGACACATGATTATATTTTTCATTCATCCTCCCCACTCCACCCTCTTCCTAGAGTTGCTATTCCCTCTTTGATATTTTTGATCTATGTTCCATCACACTGAGCCCGTTCTGCTCTTTCCTGACACTCCCCCTTGCAATAAGAGCACTTGTTTGTATTTTCTCAACCCATGTCTACAATCCCATATTATTTTGTACGTGAGCAAGGTAGTCTCCTAATTCCATGTTCATCAGACCAAGTGGCTACTTTTCGACATCTATTTAATTCACGAGTGATCCGGACATTACTTGTTTTGGTTCTATCAAATAACTTTGTCTCTGCTCTTCATCCTTAAACTCCGATATTATTCATGCTTAAGTCAGAATTTGGAACAGTAGCTTTTTGATAGACATTCTGTTGCCTTCTGTCCTTAGAGTTTTTGTTTACCTTTAACTATAATTTTCTTGAAGTTGATTCATGTAGATATGAGACAGAAGAGATATTCTCAAGCACAGTTTGGGAGGTAGTAGGGAGAAGAAATGTTGGCAAATGATATTTGCATTGACCAGACTTACCAGTCTTCTGCTGTTTCTCATATTAGATTTTATTCATTTTCACTTTGAAGATTTTTGTGCATCTTCATCCATTTCATGCTTTTGTTATGTTAATGTCCTTTAACTTTCACATTGCATTCTGTCATTATTTCAATCACCTGTTTGCTGACTATTCAGTTCTTAACTCTATTTGTGATATTAATAACACTAATCAAAATTAATGGTGTAATGTTTCCCTTTTCCAGATGCTGACATGTTTACCACGTTCAGCATTTATTTGTTCTAACATCCATTGCCATTTAAATAGGGATCATGGCAAAATATTTCTCAAAACTGACTATCTTTATTTCCTCTGACATATTTTAGTAGTCCATTGAATACGTCCAGTTTTATCATGTTCCCTTTAGTTTTTCTTCATAAATATACCTTAAGACGTGTCCTGATGAAAGTAATTAAGCTGAATTGCGTATTATGTTAAAATTTGTGCATGTAAAGTACAGAGTAGTAATGTAAATATTACTATTGATGCAAACTTTAGAATCCTTAGTGAAAGAGTTGAGAATTTTATCCCGTCACTTGTCAGCTGTTTTTACCTTATTGGAATTCCCTTGCCAACAGGACTTTATAATTATCGCCAAAATTGAGCTACATTTCAGGTGTGTGTTTCAGCAAAGATTTAATTACATTAAAGTATATCTTAGCATTGACTCACTTGAACATCATTAGTAAAATATTTGCCACAAACTTCCTGCTTTGGTCTGCCTGTGCAAGTGACCTTTCCCACAAGATGTACACCTTCAGTCCCTCCTAGTGATGTATTCCTGGCTTCTTCTCTCTGGTCTGCCCTCCCCTGCCATTGTTTCCAAACCTTGACTACCATGTTTTTTTGGGGTGGGTGGAGGGATGGTGTTAATATTCTGAATTCTCACATCCTGAGCTCCATTCAGTGGCAGATATTGTTCAATGCACGCAGTCCTGGGACATACAAAACTTCTGCCACTAGATGGAACCAGTCAATCTACAGTACTATACAGCTATTTTTTTTTAAATGTATCTACATTATATTTTGTTTATATTTAGTGGTGCATTTTATTTTGCAAGTTATTTCAGTTAGGAATGCATAGTAGTGCACATGTATGGTACAATATTCTAGCCTGTGCATTCTATTTTAAGTGAGAAATGTCTGCAGGAACCCAACTCTGACTTCGCACTAATTCTATTGTAACTTTATTTACAAAGTCACAATTGTCAGGAACACAGACAAGTAAATGAAGACTTGTATTTGCAATTGTACTTTAAGGTATTTTGAATATAAGCAAAACTGGGAAACTTTCAAAGCTCCTGGAGAAAAAGATAGGAAAGAACTGCGATGGGGGATAAGGGTATGTATCTCTAATCCTTTACCAGCACATTCTCAAACTTAAGAGATGTCAGGACTGAATTGTTTTAAATGTATGTTGTTCTTCCCTAGGAACAAATGCTCTATAAGAACCAACTACGTCTGGTGAGTGGTCTCTTTTTTCTAGTTTCCTACTGAATCCCACTATCCCCAATTCACAACCATGACTATTAGCCAGGTCCTCTCTAACTGTAGTTGTAACATTTAATCTAAATTTACATTATTTTAAACTTCACAGAATCCCTAGTGTGGAAGCAAGTCATTCAGCTTTCGGGTTCACACTGACCCTCCAAAAAGCATCCCACCCAGACCCACACTCCTACTTTATCCCTGTAATCCCACATTCCCTGGCTAATCTAGCTCACCTGCACATCTTTGGACTGTGGGAGGAAACCCACGCAGAAATGAGGAGAACATACAAACTCCACACAGTTACGCAAGGGTGGAATCAGACCCAGGTCCTTGGTGCTCAGAGGCAGCATTGCTAACCACTGTGACACCCTTTAAATATCAGCAATAAATATCTTTTACTATATTGTAAGTGCAAGATGTTAATGAATACCTCTTGGTAGTTTATCTAATGTATCATCACTGGTTACTGTAATTTTTGACACTGTACTTTTCAAGCATTTGTAACTCTTTAACAACAACAAAAAGTGATGGAGTTGATGTGAATTTGGTTTCTAAAATGCTTAAGTTTGGAAGTAGCTTGTGACTTATCAATAGAATAACTACTTTCTCTGAATTCACCCCACTGTAGAAATCTCAGCACAGTTATGTTCCAAATGACTACATTATACCAACAGAGAAGAAACGATCTGCATTGCGATGGCAAATTAGACATGAACTAGCAACTGGAATCATTCCACAGAAGTTTTTCTGCCCTTTATAGCTAGATTAACTTGGTATGATGTTTACATAAATCACGTCATTTTGTAATTGACTAACAGCATGAATTGTGCGATGAAGTCATAGATTTTATTGTTTCATAAAAATAAAAGTCCTCTTTTTCTAAACTTGTTTACTGCATAATTCTTAAGGGATGTCTTTGTAAGGTAGTTTGAATGGATAGAGGGGTGAGAATCTGGTATTGTGCCATAGCAGTTTCTTCTCGAGAAAATTGACTGCATCCAGTGTAAGAACCAAGGTCTCGTATTTCAGCATACTGTGAACATTCAGCCCTGGAAAACAAAATAGAGCAGAATTTCAGAAAGCCCAGTAAAATCCAACTAATATGGAACCAGGTTTCCATCAATCCTCAACACTGCTTCAATTGTGTTTGTGATGGAAGATTAAAAAATATTACAGACCTTGTACAGCTGTCATTCACTCCAACAAATTCTGCCACAATCCCTGAGCTGTAGTCACTATACATGATTCTTTCCAAGGAATCGTTATTTACATGCAAGTCTTAAAGCTATTTGATAGCAGGATTGCAGGAGCCAACTGTAATTCAAGGATTAAGACTATATCTGCATGACTTGGCTACAATTTGAATAAATGAATTGGTCCAATAGAAGAACTTAACAGTATTTTTATTTCTTTAGTCTATTGCTACTATAGAAATCTGTTTTGCAGATTAGCTAATCATGTATTTCATTTGTTGTCAAATTTCACTACGTTCAAATTAGTTGCCAGATTAACCGCAGTTTCTAAGAAAAAAAAAGAAACAGGCATCAGTGATTCAGTTTTGCGTCATGTAGCTGTATGTCATTTTGTTTAATAGCACTCTTGTAAAGCACCTCAGGACACTTTAAACACTCTATATAATGAAGCATTGCTAAGTTCTATCTCTTACAGGCAATCTTCCACAAACTCTGCCATCAATTCTAACCGTAGTATCTAAAATGAATTACATAGCTGGTCATCTTAAAATAATCAAATATACATGCACATCAGGAGCAAGAGTAAACCATTCAGTCTCTTGAGCCTGCTGTGCCATTCAATAAAATCATGACTGATTGGAATGTGTCCTCAGCTCCACGTTCCTGCCTACTCCCATTACCTTAGATTCTTGGCTCTCAAGGGAATCAATCTACCTCTGCCTTTAAAAATATTAAATTCTTGGCTTCTGAGTTCCAAAGACTCACTACCCACTGAATGCATTTCTCAGCATCTCTATCTTCAAATAAAAACCTTATTTATTATAATTGTCTATTTCTAGCCTCGCCAACAAGACAAACAGCTATCCTGTCAAATCTTCTTAGTATCGTCTCAATAAAATCACCTCATTCTTTTTTAAATTCCAATTGATGCATATCCATCCTTTCCTAATAGGATAACCCAACACCCTCAATGCTAGGTATCAATCAAGTGAATCTTCTCTGAACTGCTTCTGACACATTTATATTTCTTCTCAAATGAGAAGACCAAACTTTACACAGCACTCCAGTACCTAAATATATAATTACCCCACATTTCCTTAACCACTCTCCTAACAAATATTTAAATACAGATTTTTAGGAGTCATTGGAAATGAGTCCTTTATTTGTACAAATTTACATCCATAAAAGGTATTGGTGGAACTTCCTGACTCCAAACATGATTGCCAAATCTTCCTTCTCTATCTAGGTGTATTTATACCAAAGTCCTGAATGCATATGTTATTGGGCCACCTCTGAGCTAATACCGCATAGATGCTGTATGGGGCAGCATCGCACCTCAATACCAGATCACACTTGGGATCATAGTGTGCCGAAACCTTAGAGGATGATTGCTGTTTCTTCACTTCCCTGAAAGCTATTGTTTGGCTACATGACCATTTCCAAGGCTAACCCTTTTTTAAGATTTGACACAAATGTGCCAGGATGGAGGCCAGTTTATGTATGAACACTCAATAATTCACCAGCCCAAGGAAAGACCTAAATTCCGGTACAGATGTAGGAGCCAGGGCACGTTTGATCGTCTTCACTTAATTTTCCAACAGGTGTAACCTGGTGTGTTGACTCTGTTGCCCAGGTAAGTCATTTGGGGTGCATGGAACACAGATTTTTTTCCCTTCTAAGGCATATGCCCACCTGGGAAAAATGTCTTAAGGACTATGTCCAAGTTCTCTGGTCTTCCCTGTTATTAGCATGTCATCTAGATAAATGGCGACCTGAGGTAGACCTTGTAAAATGTTCTCCGTCGTCTGCTGAAAAATTGCACAGGCTGACAATACCCCAAATGGCATGCTTGAATATTGGCACAAACCCTTATGGGTATTAATTGTGGCAAACGTCTGGGAATCTTCATTTAACTGCAATTGCAAGTAGGCATGGCTGATGTCCAGCTTGGTGAAGAACAGCCCTCCTGCTAACTTTCCATGTAAAACCTCTAATGTGAGGGATCGTGTATTTATCCAACTGCGAAAAGTGGTTTACCATTTGTTTAAAATCCCCACAAAGGTGAACCAATCCGTCAGGCTTCACAATCGGTACAACCAGTGCTGCACATTCCGCAAACTGCATTAGCTTGACGATTGCTTCACTTTCCAGCCTTCTGATTTCTGCCTGTATTTTTGCCCATAAAGAAATGGGACTGGGCAGGCCTTTCAGAATTGTGGAATTCACCCCCACTAAGGGTCACCGGACCTGGAACGTTAACTCTGACTTCTTCTTCACTGATGCTGCCAGACCTGCTGAACTTTTCCAGCAACTTCTGTTTTTGTTCCTGATTTACAGCAACCGCAGTTGGTTTCTTTGAATAGTCCCTAGACTTTCCTGAAAATCTTCCAGGTATTTAATTAGGACTTCACTCAGGCAGCCATTTTCTAATCGAAAAATGTTGAGCCAATCTAGCTGGATGTTTCTCAACCAATTTTGCCCCATCAGGCTTGGGCTCGAGCTTGAGCCTTTTACAACAACTGATGGTAACAGAGCCAGCTGCTTCTCATAAGAGACCGGAATTAAGATTGTACCTTAATCTGTAAAAGGATCCCGGTATAAGTTCTCAGTCTAGCCAAGGCCTTCTGCAAACTTTAAGGGTTGTAGTCCGAGTGAATTTTGCTAAAGTCTGCAGTGCTGGTATCGACCTCCATTAGAACCAGGTGACCATTTCACCAGTCGTTTATTTTGTTTGGTTCTGATTTGGATGTTGCTAAGCAATTTAACTATTCCAGACCAGGTGTGGGTAGACAGTCTCCTGGATACCAGCCTATGAGTTCTCTTACTCCATTTGGGCCTAGTGAGACTTTCTTGCTGTCTCAGGTCCGCATATCAGCAGCAACTACAATGGCTTGCTGGCTCGGATCTGGAAGTGAATTTTATCTGTTTGGCTGAGATTTTGCCTTGTTTTAAGGTTTTACTGTGGGCTGATATGTCCTGAGTGACGGTGTGTAATTGCTTTCACTCAAGTGGTGTTCCTTAAGCTCAGTCGGACTGGCGAGGGTGTCCACTTCCATCAGAATACCCTGTAACTTCATATGCCCCACTTGCCAGATTTTCCAGTGATAAAGCCAGTTGTAGTGCCTGTTTGAAGTCCAATTGGGCTTCACTAGTTGGCACTTTTGCATAGTTACATCATTAATCCCACATAAACATTGGTCTCTCAGCATCTCATTAAGCAATAAACTGAAGTCAGGTGCCTCTGCTGGTCATCTTAACCTAGTCAAAATTCCCAATACGGATTCCCATGTTTCTCAAATTGCCAAGTAAAACCAATACTGTTTCTGCATTAGAGGAAACTTGGGGTCGTAATATTCCTTGACTAAATCTGTGAACTCTTGAAAGGTTTTCGTATCTGGTGCCTCACAGAAAGTTAGGCTCCTAATAACCGAAAAAAAAACTGCGGGTTTATAACCTGTCTGGAGAATTACTCATTGTTTTTCATCCGCCCAATGTCATTTGCCAGAAAAAATGACACATTGTTTCACACTGGGCCCAGTCCTTGACGACAGAATTGAATGAGTTAAGCATCCCAAATAACGGCATGATGCCAGAAATGCTTACACCAACTCAGACGACTGTTGCGAGTGAGTTTCTTCAGGACCGTGCTTTTTCTAGTCACCACTGAAATAACTCCAGAGGAGGCCAGTGTCCCGTCATCAAGTCACCCTTTATTCACACGTGAAGAGTCCTTTACACTGATCCAGCTCCCTCAGACCCAGCTGTCAGAGTGAACAGGATGTCAGACAGTCATGTTCTTATCTGTCAGCCAGGACTCCCCAATTTGAACAGATTAACAGCCCCAATCAGGGAACTCTCAGAATGAGTGTCACCTGGCTGACCTCACACAGGTTTACTGCAAGGTGAAAATGCATTCTTTATTCTAATAAATAATTATTTCTAGAGTGACAGGTACCTCTAATATTAATGTACAGCCAGTTGCAATCTACTTTAAGGAATAAAATGGTGAGGGTGGTTGTTAATTGAGTACATTTGCTGATGTGAAATTATTTTTTGTTTCCCACCCTCTTAAACAATTCACATTGTACATATTGAGGGGTTCCATGCACACACAATTCTCTGATTTAAAAATGACGAATAGTCATTGAGGGAACCTGGAATAAAACATCATAGTCCAGCTCTATCTCACCTACATCCAAATTCTACAGAAACCTTCTAATAAGGAGTCAGTGGCCAATGTTTGGGAATGACAGCCCCTGGCTGATAATATTTTCTCCTTTCCTTAATCCAGGACTATATAAATTAATTCTACTTCTGCTGAAGAGTTATTAAACCTGCAGCATCCTGGGTTTTGTTAAATAGACTGTGTACTAGGGCTTGGAATTACATTAGTCCAGGAGCTCAGTAGGTAAGTTGCACTTTGAAGGTTACACCACTGTGGCAAATGAATTTGAGGTTATTTGATACATATTTGATTTTTGATATTTTCTTAATTTAAGCTAAATAAGAAATGCAAAAGAAACAATCTTACCTATAACAGGCATTACAGTCATGGTTTTAGAATGTTTTGTCGCTGCTAAAATATTTTCTGGCATGTCTTCATTACTAAAAAAGTAAACAGTAAGTAAATCAATTTCACAATGTAAATATTCACAGCATTCGTACTAGATAATTTCAACTATGTTGGCTTTAGTTGACACTTCCAGAAAAGTAATGTTTTCTCGAAAGCTAACTTACACCTAATGAATATGTAGGAATATATAACTAATGCCTGAATTCAAAAATTCTGTTGAAAGATTTATGTGCCTGTTTGGTGTTTAATCTCGCCACCTACTTAATGGTTCTTGACTACTAAATAAATAGATTAATTGAACTCCATTTCACAATTCATTATGGGTAGAATTGGAGCTGAATCTTTATGGTAACTCGACAAGTGCATCGCTACACTACATAGTATTTACTCTGAATAGTATGATTCAAATAAAATGCATTTTAACTGGTATTGAAAATACTGATTTGGAAAATTGTTTTAAATTTTCTTGACTTCAAATATGTGTGATGATTTTGCAACTAACCTGAACTAATATGCCCAGAATGAGGCTGAAACTAGACAAAGTTCGTATAATTGCACAATAAATTAATCTGATTCAGATCACTGGTGCATTTTAAATGCAAAGCCAGCAACTGCAATATTGCGTTTAAATTATCTTTCTTTCACAGTGGATTGAATAGCTTATACTATTTTTTTTCCCCAAACAATAACCCTATGTTTATAGAACATTTTAAAATTGTAGCACAGAACAAATACTTACACATCTACAATAAGAACAGAATTTCCCCAGTGTCGATACCGTGCCAAGTCAAGAAGGTATTGAGGATCTGGGCTGGGCACCTCGAGGGAATCAACAATGTGAAGGTAATCCTAAAAGAAGGCGTCAAAAGATGATACAAATAAGTACACTACACAAGTGATGTGAAAAAGTAGGTGATCAGAATAATTGTTGTAAGTCACCTTAGAGGCAGATTTAGACTGAAGACTCAAATGGAGCATAAATGCCTACACGGGGAGTTCTGACAAAGGGTCACTGGACTCAATGTTAACTCTCTTTTTCTCTCTACAGATGCTGCCAGACCAGCTGAGTTTCTTCAGCACTTTGTTTTTGTTTCCAATTTCCAGCATCCCCAGTTCTTTGTTTTAATGACATGGCAATGGGGGCTAAGATTATTTTTTGTTAGAAATTATTTTTTCTTTATGCATAACTGCAAAACATTGATGGTCAAAAGAAATACAAGCACCATGACCACACTACTATACAGGTATTTCTATCAGTACTGTGGTCTATTCACATTACAACGTCTACTTAAAAGCAATTTAGGTTCCAAATCTCTGAATTATGCTGCCTTCTTAATTAACCCAAAAACCTCAGCAATTAGAAGAAAACTTTCAAGTTTTGTACAGCTGGCAATTATGAATAACATTGAAATAGAATCAGAACATGCTGGAAATCCTCAACCACGTGAATATCTGTGGAGAAAGAGAGTTAATATTTCAGGTCGCTGATAGTAACTATTCAGCAGGACTAAAACATTAACTGTATTTTTCTCCACAAATGCCACCTGAACTTTGTGCAGTCCCAGCATCTTTTCTTTTCAGATTTCCAGCACATGTTGTATTTTGTTTTGTTTTAAATAAATAGGATTAGTTTGGGTAGGTGAGCCACCTAGTTGTCACAACTAGAAAAAAAGCCTAAGGTTCAGTGAAGAGTAAAATAAAGCAGATAAAAAGTTCACAAATGACTTGGAAACAACAGGCTAGTCCTTACCTGCACAAACTTCATAGTGAGAGCCACTTTCAGTCCCATGACACGCACTTTCATAGGCAACATGTAATAATAACTAGTTGGCCCTCGAGGACCATGGGCAACACCACCTGTCAAACAATTTATTTGACACTTAACTTTTTTAAATATCCAGATCTGTCTAGTTTATATGCTGAGTGTTCTCTTTCTGAACTGGCTTCCATAGATTATTTCACTATAAATAGTTAAAAGTTGAAACCTTTCCACATTGCTATTTCATACGACAATGATTGTTTACATTTTCTGTTGAACTACAAATATCCTTAATGTGTTGTAAGAAGCACTAATTTTAATGTATATACGTTCCATGAGCATTGCTTTCATGTTCCCTCAGTATGACAAAAATGATTATCCCAACTTTTGAGAACGGTGTATAAACACACGTTTCAGAACTAGGCTTTCCCTAATCAATAAAAACAGTTCCTTTCACAATGTATTAGATGATGCAGCACGTTATTAAATTAAAAGGGCACAAGAAATTGGAAATGTTTAAATGAATGCATCTATTGCAAAACATTAAGAATGTGGTCAGCCAGTCCAAATTCTATATTGTCCTGGCCTCACTCCTGGAATACAAATTGAGTGTATTGAGTGTACAAACAACAAGTGGAGGGTGGGCAGAGGAGAAAGAGTTTTACACCACTTGTTATATAGAATGAAAAAAATGCTTACTTTATACATGTTTACAACATAGTTAGAAATAGAGAAACAGCAGAATTATACCTCCAAAGACAGCATGAAAATGTTTAATTAACAGAATTACTTAAATAAATAAAAATGCTTTAATCAACAGATGATTACCTCCCCTCCATATTGGTGACCGGATGCTGCCATGGCGTGCCCTGCCACTTCCCTTCTGTCGCCACGGCTTCCTACCTCCACCTCGCACTTCAGCTCGAGTCTTCACCTTAGCATAGCTCTTCAAATTTAAAATGGATTTTCTATCAGTATTTTTACAGTACTGATTAACATGTGTTAAATTATGAGGATAGTTTGCTTAAACCTAGCTTGCAGTCTCTTGAGTTTAGAACCCAAGTTCTTAGAATTATACAATCGTACAGATTGGATGGGAACAAAGAATCAATTCCCTTCAGGTGGTGAAAATACCCTACCATCACCACCACCACCTCAAAGACTGTAGATTGTAGGTCGATGGAAATTTAAGAACATGACTTTTTTTTTAAATAACGGTATCAATGGATATAAAGCAAAACAGTTAATTACATTAAAATGCAGATAAGCCTTGATTTATTTAAATAGCTGACAACCCGAAGGGCTGAAATGGGCTACACCTGTTCCTAGAACATGGTCTTCAGAATGAAAATATTTGTGAACTGAATGGCTTGCATTCTCAAGTATAAAATAAATAGTACTTACTATTCTTTTGAAGTTTTTCTGCCAAATTGCAACTTCATGTAGAATATCAATTCTGTTTAAAAATAAAAGAGTTAATCCATGGCATTTGTTTTCTGAAATAGTAACTGTACACATTATATGTAAAATCAATCATTACGGTAGAGGAGGAGCCCATTCGGTCCATTGTGCCTGTGCTGGCTTTTAAAATGGGCATCTGAGCTAGTTACATCTCCTGTCTTCTCCCCGTAATCCTGTACACTGTTCCTTTTCAAATATCACCTAATTCCTTTTTGAGTGCCTCACTTGAACCTGCTTTCACCGTATCATCAAGCAACATGTTACAGGTCATAACAACATGCTGCATGAAAACATTTTATCTCATTTCAATTTTGCTTCTTTTACTATTACCTTAAACCGATGCCCTCCTTTCTTGAGTGGGAGCATATTTACTTTGGCCAAACCTCTAATGATTTTGAATACTTCAATCAGATCTCCTTTTGGCCTTCTCTTCATTTAAAACAGTCCAAATTTGTCCAGTTGGTCTTCATAACTGAAAGTCCTCCCTGCAACCATTCTCAAAAGCCTTTCCTGTACTCTCTCCAAAGCCATCACAACATTCCTGAAGTGCAGAACCCAGAATTGGAATACTCCAGTGAGGCCAAAGTAGTGTTTCATGTAAGTTCAATACAATTTTCTCCATGCTCCCATTAGTAAAGCCTATTGGTCAACATTATGTCAAATAATACAGTAGTAATGTTGATAAATGCAAACATTTCTTTACGAAATGACCTTGAATGCACTACTTTTCATGCAGCAAGCAATTGCAATTAAATCTTGGTTCATTTTTGATGCAGAGGTCAAAACAGGCTGCTTGACTGGCACATCATCACCTAGGCTAGACCATCACACCTTCCACTACCATGCCTACATTGATTTATATAAGTTGCACTTCAAAGATTTATGAAGATTTCTCTCAGGGCACCTCCCAAAGTTTCAACTTATACCACCAAGAAAGGTAACAGCTACAGATGCATTAATGCAGCATCATTTTGCACATTCTCAAGTCACACATCATCGGAACAGAAACATGTAATATCACTGTTGTTCAAGGAGATACACTATCATCACCAAGGACAACTAGAGATGAAGAATAAATGCTTGTCTTGCTAGTAACATTCTCTTTCATTTGTTTCTGCTGCACATGGTGTTTTCCACTCTATGGTCCCTTTAAGGTTGCTACACATGCACGCATTTTAAAGTGAAAACTAGTTGTGTATGGTCTTTTGATTTCTTCTGTGGCACATTCTGAATTGCTGCATGTATAGTAAAATCTTGATAAGACGAAGCATGAGATAAACCCGGCAATATTTAAGTCAAACGGAGCTGTGTTATAAGTTGGCAGCAGTGTGATTTCACAGTTGACAACACAAAGTAAATGGAGAGGTACAGTATCAGCGTCTCATATAAGAATGCTCTGAGTCTCTCTTTTCAACAGGGTATAAGTTGAAAAGGCAAAAAGATAAAAAGTATTTATCAACAAGGCTGATATTGTACACTCCCCAATCACAATCTCTGCCTTTTTCTTTTATAAACAGACGCTTCAGTCCAAATTGTCCATGCCGACCAGCTATCCTAAATAAATCTAGTCCCATTTGCCAGCACTTGATCCATATCCCTCTAAGCCCTTCCTATTCATATATGGACCCAGATGCCTTTTAAATGTTATAATTGAACCAGCCTCCATCACTTCCACTAGCAGCTTGTTCCATACACGTACCACCCTCTGCGTGAAAACATTGCCCCTTAGATTTCTTTTACATCTTTCTCCTCTCATCTTAAACCTATGCCTTCTAGTTTTGGACTTCCCCACCCCAGGGAAAAGACATTCTCTACTCATCCTATCCGCGTCCTTCATGATTTTATAAACTTCATGAAAGTCACCCTCAGCATCTGATGCTCCAGGAAAAATAGCCCCAGCACATTCAGCCTCTCTGCATAGCTCAAACTCTCCAGCCCCAGCAACATCGTCGTAAATCTTTTCTGAACCCTCTCAGGTTTCACAACATCCTTCCAGAAGGAGACCTGAATTGCATGCAGTATTCCAAAAGTAGCCTAACCAATGTCCTGTACAGCCGCAACATGACCTCCCAACTCCTACAGTCAATGCACTGACCAATAAAAGCAAGCGTACATAATGCCTTCTTCACTATATAAAAACTGAAAGAACTGCGGATGCTGTAAATCAGAAACAAAAACAGAAGTTGCTGGAAAAGCTCAGCAGGTCTGACAGCATCAGTGGAGAAAAAAATCAGAGTTAACGTTTCGGGTCCAGTGACCCTACCTCAGAAAGGACCCGAAACGTTAACTCTGATTTTCTTCTCCACTGATGCTGCCAGACCTGCTGAGCTTTTCCAGCAACTTCTATTTTTGTGCCTTCTTCACTATCCTGTCCACATGGGCCTCCACTTTCAAGAAACTACAGACCTACACTCCAAAGTCTTTTGACCTTTAAATCTGTCTAAGTTTTTCCCTTTTAAGCACAACGTTCACACCAAGCAATCATAAGTTATTTAACAAAGCAGCAAATCCTCATTGCCAGTTTCCAAATTCGGTTGAGCCACGGCAGCACAGATGAGTACTGTGATGGAATGCACCACATTTACCATGTAAGTGCAGCTCCAACTACACTCAAGAGGCTTGACACCATCTGGTAGAAAGCAG
The DNA here is from genome assembly GCA_024137785.1 of Ginglymostoma cirratum. NCBI lineage: Eukaryota > Metazoa > Chordata > Chondrichthyes > Orectolobiformes > Ginglymostomatidae > Ginglymostoma > Ginglymostoma cirratum. The sequence goes on from JAHRHZ010000018.1 coordinate 15,059,947, forward strand.
CCCACTGATTAGCACCACATCCACAAACATCCACCTCCTTCACCACCAATGCTAGGTAGCAGCAGTATGAGTTATCTCCAAAGGTGCACTGCAGAAATTCACCAAGGTTCCTAAGACAGTACCTTCCAAACAAGCAACCACTACCATGTAGAAGAACAAGGGCAGCAGTTACATGGGTACACCACCACCTGCAAGTGCCCTCCAAGCCAATCACCATCCTGACACCATCCTTCACAGTCACTGGGGCAAAATTATGGAATTCCTTCCCTAACAGCATCTATCTCCAGCACATGGACTACAGCAGTTCAAGAAAACACCTAACCACCAACTTCTCAAGGGCAACCAGGGACAAGCAATAAAATGCTGGCTCAGCCAGTACTGCCTAAATATCATCAGCAAATTTTTAAAAAGTTAGTATGTACAAGAAAGGACTAATTTATGAACATAGGGCAATATGTTACCATCAAGTTTACTGTTGAGGTTGGTTGGCTTGCCGAGCTGGTTTGTTGTTCCACAGATGTTTTGTTACCATGCTGGGTAACATCATCAGTGCAGCCTCTGATGAAGCGTCTGGTTTTAAACTCTGTAGTCCATTGAGCTGGATTGCCTCACTTCAGTTTTCCTTCGTAGTGGAATGATATGGGGTCGAGTTCTATGTGTTTATTAATGGCTTTCTTTGTTGAGTGCCAGGCTTCTAGGAATTCCCATGCCTGTCTCTGCTTAGGTTGTCCCAGGATTTTGGTGTTGTCCCAGTCGAATTGGTGGTTCTCCTTATCCATGTGGATTGACATGAGTGAGTATTAGTCGTGTTTTTTTGTAGCCAGTTGGTGTTCGTGTACCCTTGTTGTTAGTTTCCTTCCTGTTTGTCCGATGTAGTGTTTCTCAGTTTCTGCAGGGGATCTTATAGATGACATTGGTCCTGTCCATGGCGGGGAGTGGGTGTTTGGTTCAAGTGAGCAGTTGTCGTAGAGTTGATGTGGGCTTCGTGTGCCACTCTGATGCCCAGCGGTCGTAGGAGTCTTCTGGTTAGTTCCAATGTGTTCCTGATGTAGGGTAGTGTGATGAGTGTGTCAGGACATGCAGTATCTTTCTAATGTTGTTCTTCTGACCCAGTTTTTTGGATATCCATTATCCTTGAAAACCTGGAAGAGGTATTCTTCTTCATCTTGGCGTAGTTCTGTGTTGCTGCAGTGTGTCATTGCCCGTTTAAATAGTGTTCACACGCAGCTTTATTTGTGTGTGTTGGGATGGTTACTTTTGAAGTTCAGCACCTGGTCCGTGTGTGTGGCTTTTCTGTGTATTTTCGTTTGGAGTTCCCCATTTGTCTCGCGCTCTACCATGACGTCCAGGAATGGGAGCTGTTTGTTCTTCTCCTCCTCTCTGGTAAATTTTATTCCGGTGAGGCTGTTGTTTATGAGTTTGTGTGTCTCCTTCAGTTTGGTCCGTTTAATGATAACAAAGGTGATCAAGTTTACTTTCAACATTCTAACTGTTTAGGATGACCATATTTCAGTACACTGATGTATTCACTGTTTTTACATTTATTTATATAATTTTGTGCATAGCTGAATATCATAGAGAAAGAAACTGGTTACACTGTGTCAAACTAATACAATGACAATTAATATTTTTCTACAACACAGTAAAGAAAGGTAGTGGAACAACAGGAAGACAATTTTAAATAATCAAATTACATAATATTTCAGTTCTGTTGTAATCTCAAAATGAAGTGATTGGTTGATTTGTTGTTGTCACATGTACTGAGATACAGTGAAACATGTTGTTTTGTGTGCTTACATAGGCAGATCGTAAGATACAAAGTGCATCAGGTTCACAGAACAGACTGTCGAATACAGTGTTACAACCGCAGACAAGGTGCCAGGGAGAGAGAGATCAGAATACATTACCTTGGAGGTACTGCAAAAACATCAGGGTGTAAATCAATGATGCCTAGCTTGTCATCAGTATAGCTTCGCAGAGACTCTAGCCAGGCCTGTCTGGGCTTCAGATGTGTAGGAACTGCTATCTCACACTTTCGGAAAACAGGCAAGCCAGACTCAATTGGTGGTGGTGGTAGTGGTCCTGAAATGTGTTAACCAGATTATGAATGCTGCCATAGTCAAATGATGAATTAATTTTACTCATCCATGAATACAATGGCGACAGTTAAAACAATGCTTTGAAAAGATTCCATTGCCTACTGTCCATTAAAATGTAAATGTAAAAAATACTTTACCTGGGATTGAACATAATACACCTTAGTAAACAAAGCCTGTTATGGCCTTTAAACTTTGGCTGCAACTGATAACTGACCACTAAATCAGAATTCCCTAAAACTAAGTGCAGGCTCCTGGTTTTGGTTAGTTCACCTCTTCAAGGAGCCAACTTTATTGGTCACTTTATGATTAATAATTAAAATAATTTCTTCCTCACCTTTTGCTCTCAGTATGTCTTATTTTTCCTTCATAAGTTGTAAGCTATAGATAATTGCTGTATTTACACCTTCCTGCTTAATCGAAAACAAGAGTTACAATTAAATTACAGACAGCAAAATATAATTTTGAGATGCTAAAACTGTTATTACCAGCAAGAAGTGTCATTACCCATGGATAACTGATCAAAACTACAGGCTATTAACAACATGATGTTGCAGAATACTGTCTAATTTCTTTAGCAGAGGATTACTACAATGGAGGCAGTGTGACAATGCAATAATGTACTATATCAAACTAGGAGAATAGACAGATGCAATGCCATTCCATTACATGTTTTCACTCTTCTCCTTGCCAATTGAATGAAAGCAAAAACTGATGTTAGGGTCTTTGCTTAGAAACTGAAGGTTAGATAGGGTCTTGTGCTTAAACACAAACAGAAATTGCTGGAAGAACTCAGCAGGTTTGGCAGCATCTGTGGACAGAAAGCAAAGTTAATATTTGGGTCACATGCCCCTTCTTCAGAATTCAACTTTGTGTTTTCTTAAATACTTTGTGCTTAAATACTTAGAATCATAGAACGCTACAGTGCGGAAGCAGGTCAGTCAGGCCATCGAGTCCTCACTGACACTCCGAACAGCATCCTACCTAGACACACCCTCCTACCCTATCCCCGTAACCCTGCATTTCCCATGGCCAATCCACCTTCCCTCACATCTCTGTACTGTGGGAGGAAACTGGAGAACCTAGAGGAAACCCACGCAGAGACAGAGAGAATGTACAAACTCCACACAGACAGTCACCCAACACTGGAATCAAACCTGGGTCTCTGGTGCTACGAGACAACACTGTTAACCACTGAGCCAGGGTGCAGCCCTTCTTTGAACAAAATAATACTGAATAGCATACCATTTTTTTCTGTGTCAATGAAGTTTGCTTGGAGATTTGATGGCAATTCGTATCCTCCAGATAGAGTTGAGACAAACTATTTCAAAAAGAAAAGAAAGAATCTTAGTTAAAGCAAAAGTAGCACACAAAATATTTTCCCACTCGGCTCTGGAACGTACATTTGATTAAAAATATTTTGTTGCTTTTTACCCAGATAAAGAACAGAGAAAACCTGAAACAAAGCAACTGTAATTTCAGTAATTTTTAGATGCATTTTTCAATGGTTGTACTTCATAAACATGCATAAAACTAATAAAACATGAGATTACCATATTTATCAGAAAGAACCATGAAGTCATGTAGATTTATTTATAAAAGTACATTACCTATTTTAGTTGCTAGACGGAAAAAACGTAAAAGAAAGATACAGAGATAACAAACCAGTTTTTGTGAGAAAACCGAAGACAAAATAGAAACCAAACAGAAAAAGACTGAAGAAATGTAAAGAAACAAATTTATTTTTAAAATATGTCCATGTACAGCATAACCAAAAATCACCTTATTTTCAATAAAGAACAACAGGAATTAATGTTGAAATATGGATGCCATCAATATAACTCAAAACTTTTCAAATCAGTACTATGGTGTGGTGAAAGGAACAGTCTAGGAGAGAAAGGTTGTTTCCAAAGGTATTTGGGAAATGTATGCATTGCAGATTACAGTGGACCTACAGATTTTACATTTATATAGCACCTTTAACATGGCAAAATGTAACAAGACACATCAGAGTACTATTATTAGAATTCGTCTTTGTCAATATTTGTGGCGCCGAAGACAATGGCTTTTGTCTAATTGATATTTAGACATACGAAATTTCTGCTCATCCAGCATTAGATATCGAACAGGAAATAACAATTTAGATTCAGTAAAGATGGCAGTGAGGTACAGCAAAGTATCAATATACAGTATTTGTGGAAATTGATGTTGTTCAGCGCAATACTATGTTACTTAAAAAGCAGAGTCCGTAAACACTGAGACTAGCTTTTCAATGCACAGTAGTTGTAGGAATAAAAGATAACTTACTTGGCAACAGAAACATTTCATCCATTAAATATGGAAAAAATGACACTTAAGGAAGTTGAAAAATTGGGGAATATCATTCATAGTCACTGTTCATTTTAAAGGATTAGGTAACAGAAACGAGAAAGTAGATTGCCTTACCGATCTACTGTTAAAAGACTTTAAAAACACTTTAGGATGAACCAAATTAATTTGAATGATTACATTTTACAAATAAAGGCCTTTTTGCATAAGTATTGCTGCTGTGGCATCATGAACTACGAAATGGACAATCTCGTTCATTCATGATGTCAGACATAGCAAGGATCATTTACAGAAAATGCCTATTTCTAACCTGCCTGAAAAAAAAATCAACAGGTGTCCATAAGAAATAGGAACACAAGTAGGTCGTTCAGGTCCTGAGCCTGCTCTCCCATTCAATAGAATCATGGCTGATCCAACATTCTTCCCATCTATTTTCCTGCCTTTTCCCAGTAAACCTTGAGTCCCCGAATGAAAGAATCTCTCAGCCTTAAATGTACAAAAGGACTCTGCCCCCACGACTCTCTGTGGCAAGGAGTTCCAAAGACTCTCAATCGTGAGAGAAGAAATTCAACAAAAATCCAACAAAAATCTCAACCTTAAATTGACGCCCCTTTATTCTGAAACTACATCCGTAATTGCACTGATTTACTTCATTGTTCTAATAGTATTTTTCACATCTATGTATAGTATGTGTGTGTCTACGGATTGTATGTCTGGCATTTCAATAGGCCGCTGTGCACATCAGCCAACCTGAGAGGGTAAATTGAGAAGTCGACCCACCAAAAACAAAATCGCCTCTAACCGGGTGGGATCTGGTTCGTTCATTTTATCTAATGCAAAAATACGGAGTAGATTGAGTGGATGAAATGTCATTTAAAATAAATCAGCAATAATTTAAATCTGCTTAAGATACTGCAGGCACGTTGGGGTTGGAATCAAGGGCAGGGCTGGCGAGGAGCTATGTCCTTACCTTTTTCCCAAAATCCTTGCAACAAACGCGGGTAACCCGTGCGATCATCATCGTCCCATGTGCCAGCCCCTCTCGATCCTTTCAACGTCTGTCCATGACGCTGCTCACAAACCATCCACTTCTTACGGCGATCGGCTTTGACCGTAGGTCGACACACTTTGGGGGTGGGGTGGGGAAAGACACCAAACTTCGCGAGATTGAATGGACGCAATCCCGAAGCTGGCAAATAGACGTAGAGTTCCGGGGATTGAGGTCACCGCCGCCATCTTGGTGACGGGCAATGCTGGTGTCACAGCGCTCGAGCAAGTACGACGGTTATGCGTCAGCGCGTGCCTCCTCCCAAGCCCGAGGGAGGGCAGCGTTTGGCACGGTGCGTGATGTTGTAAATTCTCAGAATAAAAATAAGGCATAGTATCTACATTTGAAGATGCTCAGCTGGTTAGCGTAGCGTTCTTGGAGAAAATATTGCAGTTTTCGGATCGGTGACTTGTGATCAGAACTGGAACAGTTTAGAGATTTAACAGAAATTAACAGAATAAAAGGCAAGTGCTTGGTTGGTGGGTTCAAACCCTATAGTTTTCCTGAAGTTTAAAATGAAAACATAAAATGAAATATTAATCTCCTGGAGCAATTCGATAGTAAACTCGTGGGCTTTGGAAAATATTTAAGTGAGCATTATTAGGATCAGTGATAAAAGGTACTGCAGATGCTGGAGAATCCGAGATAACAAGGCGTGGGGCTGGATGAACACAGCAGGCCAAGCAGCATCACAGGAGCCGGAACGCTTGACGTTTCGGGCC
>JAHRHZ010000018.1:15066540-15140096 GCA_024137785.1 Ginglymostoma cirratum
GGCCCGAAACGTCAAGCGTTCCGGCTCCTGTGATGCTGCTTGGCCTGCTGTGTTCATCCAGCCCCACGCCTTGTTATCTATTATTAGGATCAGTGGTTATAGTACACAAGCAGAACATTCAACCCATTGTTTCTTCGCTTGCTCCAAACGGTCGCCCTGTAATCCTGCATTTTTTAATCTCCTCAGATTCGATTCTCTTCTGAAAACCACAAATGAAACTGTCACTACCCTCTTCACGTGCGGCTCAAATCCTAACCATTCACTGCATAGAAGTATTTCTCGTCCTATCACCTTTGCTTTATCTTTGCCAGTACCTCAAATCAGTGACCTTTAGTCCTCAGTATTTCTGCCAAATGGAACAGTTCATCCCGATTTCTGTTCAGACCCTTAATGATTGTGAACATATCCGTCAACTCTTAATTTCTATTCTTAAAAAAAGTCTAAGCTTCTCAAATTTTTTCATGTAAGCAAAGCCCGTTTTCTGCTACCATTCTCATTCTGCTTTATCCACACCTTCAATGCCTTTGCAACTTTTCTTTAAAAAAGTGGTGCTGAGACTTGTACATAATATTCCAGACGAAGTTGAATCAAATTTTATAGTGCTTCATGATAAATTTCTCGCTTTTGTTCATTCCACCCAAGTTTTAAAGTTAAGGATCTTGAGTGCTTTATTAACTACTTCCTTGATCTGTTTCCCACAAGTTGTGGACATATGCCCCAGATCCCTTTACTATATTTGCAAGTGTCCTTTATTTCATGTGACTTCTCCTTCGTTCTTTTTGCCAAAATATATTGTTTCACGCTTCACTTCATTAAATTTGATCTGCCCCAATATTCTGCTAGACTGCCTACATCTATTATTTATAAAAATGTTCTAAGTAGGTTAAAAGGCTATTTGAAAGGATGAGGTAGTTGGAGGTGGGAGGTCATCTGTGGATACTCAAGTGAAATGTCCAACCAGAAATGGCAACCCTTCTGTGACCACATGGAGTGATTAAGTGATAGAAGAAAGATGATACAAGGCAAAAATGGTGGTAGTGGGGCATTGAAGAACCAAATGATATGCTAAAAGTTGACCATAATGTCGTTAGGTTGTCTGAAAAGAAGTGCTAGTTACAATCTGAAGTTGTTGAACTCATTGTTGAAATTTGTTGATTTCCAGTGTCTAATTGAAATATGAGGTGCTGATCCTCATGTTTGCATTGAGGAACTTTGCATGAGGCCAAGAATAGAGAGATCAGAGTGGGAGACTTGTGTTAACTGCAAATTTTCATTGCCATTGTGGACTTATCTTTATCCCAAAGAAGCCATGGTGAAACCGTGCAAAAGATAGTGTCTATAGTTACTTGTTAGCCAACTGATGAGGCAAGTTTGATATATTGTGAAAAAGCGTTGGAATTAGAGAATGCATACAGCAGAGAAGGCTGTCGATGCCAGCCCTACAAATGCAAATCAACTAGCTACCTTCCCCACTGTCTTTTGCCTGTAACCCTTCAGTTTCTTTTCTGTCCAAATGCTTCCAAATCCCTCTTGAAATCCAAATTCCTGGGTCATGCATTCTAGCTTCTCAACACTTGCATTAGTTGCAGCCATTAGCTCTGTTGCCAAAAACCTTAAATCTACGAAGGCCAGGCAGCATTAGAGGAGCAGGAAAGTTGACGTTTTAGGTCGGAACCCTTCCTGCTCCTCTGATGCTGCCTGGCCTGCTGTGTTCCTCCAGCCCCACACTGTGTTATCTCTGACTCCAGCATCTACAGTTCTTACCATCTCTTAAATCTATGAACTCTGGGTCTCGATTTTTCCAGCAATGGGAATACTTCTATCTACTCTGCCCAGGTAATTCATAGTTTTAAGCACCTTTACCAAATCTCCTCTCAACTTTCTCCAGGGTGAACAACCATAGTTTCTGCAAACAGTTTTCAAAATGAAATTCCTTCATTCCTGAAAGTATTCTCATAGATCTATTCTGCACCCTTGCTGGAACTTACACATCCTTCTTAAAATGTAGTGTCCAGAAATGAAAGCAATACACTAGTTGAGGCTGAACCATTGTTTTATAAAGGTTAATCATAAATTATTTTTGCACTTTGAAAGCTACTTATAAAGCCTTTTATATATATTATCTTCTAATGTCTTTTTAACCGATTTCTCAACTTGATATATCCCATTTAATGATTTATCTTGTCCCAGGGAATAGAACAATAATGTGGGGATTTAATTGTTAACCTTTTTAATTCTTTCACCTCGTTAATTTTCTTACAAATTAGCACCTCTATATATTTCCCACTGGTGTAAACAGTACCTCCATTGTTTCTTAATTCCAACGAAATAGATCTGTTCCTAATCCCTCCAAAATGTATTTTTTCTGAAGCTACAGCTTTCTCCTAATTAGTTTGCTCCTTTCCTTCCCTTATATTGCCTGAACTCCTTGTATCCAGAAATATTTAGTTCTCAATCCTTTCTTTTTTCTTGAAGCAAGCCTCTATTATTGCCACGACATGATACTTCTGTGTGGCTATCTGCACCTGCAGCTCACCAACTTTATTTGTCATGATTTGGCTCCTTACATAAATGCACTGTAAACGTAATTTAACTATATTACAATCCATTCTACTCTCATCCTACAAAAGTATCAACATGTATAATGCAAAATGTAAACAATAAAAGAGAGGTGGACCAAGGTCACTCTTACTGATAACGAACAAAAGAAAATATATTTAGAAAAGGTCATAAGACCATAAAAGAGATAGGAACAGGAGTAGACCATCCAGCCCTCGAACGTCTCTGCCATTCAACAAGGTCGTGGTTGATCCGACATTGCTCACGTCCACTATCCTGCTTTTTCCTAGTGACTCCTGACTCCTCTACAGATCAAAAATATGCCTATCCCAGCCTTAAATGTACACAGGGTCTCTGTCCCCGCAGCTCTTTGTGACAAGGAGTTCCAATAACACTCAACTTTCAGAAAGAAAAACTCCTCTTCATCTCAGTCCTAAATGGGCACCCCTAATTCTCAGACTATTCCCTCTTGTCCAAGACTCCTCTAGAGGAAACATCCTTTCAACATTTAATTTGTCAAGCCCCTTAAGAAACCTAAATGCCTCAATGAAATCACCTCTCATTCTTCTAAACTCCTGCGAGTGGAGTCCCAAACCGTTTAGCTTTGCTTGTAAGACTGTTTCTCCATACAAAGGCTTATCCTGCCTCCATTGAACCGATATCCTCCTTTAAAGAAGGGGACCAAAACCACTCTCAGTACTCCACATGTGGTCTTCTTTAAGATTAATTGTTAAGCTTTGCGGTAACTTAGCATCGTTACCAGAAAGAAACCACAAAATCCATTTAATTATTTTCTAAATTACACAGAACAATAACTGTTCACAATAATAAATTTTGTCAATAACATAAAACACAGGAAGCAGCATCCCTCCAGTTCAATTGGTGACCATTCATAATGAGAGAATGGAAACAACATGTACCAGAGTTTAATTATTCAGTTGTTTGATTTTGAATAAGGTTCGGAAATACATTTTACTGCATGAGCTGTTTAATCTAAGTTCAATGTTTGTATTAGGAGATTCACTAGAAAAATACAAGAGAAAGTTTCCATAGCTGCATTTTTTTTGAAAATAAAAACAAGTTCTGGAGAAAGTCAACAGGTCTGGCAGCATCTGTGGATATAGAAATAGAGTTACCATTTTTGAGTCCAATATGACCCTCCTTTGGAACCTACTTTTTTGAACAAATGTTTACCCAATAAATTTAAGGATTTAATTTCTACTGGCTGCCAATTTGAAGCACTTGCTTATGCATCCAAATAAGTGTTCATAGACTCATAGGTGTTTACAATGAAGAACGAGTCTACTTGGCCCACATATTGGTGCAGTCGATAAATATCTGACTACACAAATCCCATTTTCCAGTTTTTATTTCATAGCCTTGGAGGCTATGGCAAAGCAAATAACTACTTAAATAATGCTTAAATGTTAGGAGAGTTTCTGACTGGACCATCTTTCAGGCTGAGTTCCATACTCCTGCTATCCCGAGTGAAAATTCACCTCAAGTCTCCTCTTAGTCCTCTACCTCTAAACTAATTCTGTGCTCCCTGGTATTGACCGCTCCTCTAATGGGGGGAAAAGGCACCTTTCCATCTATCCATATACACCTTATAATCTGTATAATTTTATATACCTCTATCAAGTCCCCTCTTAATTTTTGTAGCTCCAAGAAAATAACCTTAGCCTAGTGAATTTTTCCTCATGCCTCAGATCCTTCGGCACAGGCAGCTCCTCATAAATCTCCTCTGCACCCTTTCTAGTGCAATCACATTTTTCCTTTTTTATGGTGATCAGAACTGCATGCTGTACTCCACTTGTGGCCTTAACAGCATTTTGTACAAATTCAGCATAACTTACTTGCTCTTGTATTCTATACCCTAGCTCATAAAATCAATGTGCACCGTCTTATCTGCATGCCCTGATACCTTCAGGCATCTGTAGATGTGCAGACCAAGGTCCCTCTGATCTCCGGTACATTCCACAGTCCCACCATGCTTTTCTAGCCCTCCTTTGTTTTGTTAGGTCTCCTCAAATGCATTACCTTGTACTTCTCTGGGTTGAATTTCATCTGCCCCCTGCCCTGTTCAGCAGATAGTCCATCACTATCCTTCTGCAATTTATGGCTGTACATCTTGCTGTTTACCATCCTCCCAACTTTCATGTCATTTGTGAACACTTATATTTAAATCCAAATCATTAGTAAACACCACCAGCAAGGTGCCCAAAACCAAGCCCTGTGAAACTTCCAGTCACAGAAACATCCCTCTGTGATCACCCTCCTCTTCTTGCCTCTCAATTTTGGATGCAAAATGCCACTTTGCCCTGAATCTCGTGAGCTTGTACTTTCTTGATCAGTCTGCCTTCAAAAGCCTTGCTAAATTCCATGGAGACCATTATCAAATGCATTACCCTCATCAACATTCCTGGTTAACCTCCCCAAAAAGATTGATCAAATTTGTCTAATATAACCTTCCCTTAATAAATCTGTGCTGACTATCCCTAATTAATCCATGTTTCTCCAAGTGCAGATATATTCTGTGCTTCAATTCTTTCTAACAACTTTCCACTGTTGAGGTTAGACTGACTGGCCTGTAATTTTCTGTTCTATCAATTCCTCCATCTTTTAATAATGGCATAATGTTAGTTATCCTCCTGTCCTCAGGCATCTCACCTGTGACCAGAAAAGAATCAAAAATTACTGCCAGGGCCTCTGATATTTCCTTCCTTGTCTTCCTTAAGAGCCTGGGATACATCTCACCTGCAAATTAGTTTGCATTTTGTTATCACCTTTCTCTTTAAACAAAAAGATTAGGCTTTAATTCTCAGATAAAATTGTACATAAACCGAAAGTGATCCATGAAGGAGATTAAGTTGCACTGATATATTTTTGTATAACAAACTGTTACCACAAGTGAAAGTACACTGATGATTGTTTATGAAGTTCTCAGTATGATCAGAATGATTGTATAATTTGGTGTTTGGTGTTAGCAGAAATATAATAAATTGTACAATTTTAAAGTAAATGATCAGAGTGTATCTAGGGAAAGCAAATTAGCAGAAAACAATTAGAAACTTGAATTGAGATATTCAGTCAGTCAGATTCTGCAGTAGTGAACTGTGGGCAACTCTTAGTTATACAGCACAGAAACAGACCCCTCAGTCCAAATCATCCATGCCATCCAGATATCCTAAACTGATCTAGTCCCATTTGCCAGCATTTAGTACATATCCCACTAAACCCTCCCTATTCATGTACTGACCCAGATGCCTTTTAAATGTTGTAGTTGTACCTGCCTCCACCACCTCCTCCAGCAGCTTATTCCCTATGCACACCACCCTCTGGTGTGTAAAAGCTGCCCCTCAGGTTCTTTTTATATCTTTGCCCTCTCACCTTAAACCTATGCCATCTAGTTTTGGACTCCCCTAGCCTGGGAAAAAGACCATGGCTATTCACCCTATCCATGCCTCTCATGATTTTATAAACCCCTATAAGGTCACCCCTCACCCTCTGACACTCCAGGGAAAATAGCCCTAGTCTGTTCAGTCTCTCCCTATAGCTCAAATCCTCCAATCCCAGCAACATCCTTGTAAATCTTTTCTGAACCCTTTCAAGTCTAACAACATCTTTCCTACTGCAGGTATTAGTTAAAACCAAATATTGCAGCTCCTGGAAATCTAAAACAAAAAATGACAAAGAAGATTCTAGAAACACAGCAGATCAGTCAGCATCTGTGGAGGAAACAGCCTAGCTGTTTAAAGTGCACACCTTTCTTTAAAGGATGGGTCTGAATCTAAAACAATGGCTGCATTTTGCAGAAAGATTATGGTGTCAGAATGAACACATGGGTTACTGGAGCATTGATCAGCCAACAGTTCGTAGCAAGGCACAGAAGCATTGTAAACTATGAATCACCATAAGTTTACTGTCCATAATGCAAAGTTCCACTATAGTTCCATTTAGCCTTCATGCAATATTCATGAAGTTGCAGTATTTGCACATTAATTGCTGATTAAGGTCTTGTAATTAGATGCAGCTACTTTTAACAATACAATTGCTAATGATTGCCAATCAATCTTGGAAAGAAAGTAACCAATTATAAATGTGCAATGTTGTTCCTTCAGATCACAAATATTTCTTATATTTTGAAAAGGTCAAAATAGATTTTTTTTTTGTTATTTCCTTGTTTCTTTTTCTCTTAATACAATTTTTATTTCCCTGCATCTGATTTGATGTTTAATTCATCATTCTGAGCCTTTCCTATTTACTTCTCAAACACCAACATCTTTTATTTATTTAGTGACTTTAACATAATAAAATATCCTCGGGTGTTTCACAGGAGTATTGTCAAACATAGTATGACACTGAGCCACATGAAGAGACAGTAAGTTCAATGACCAAAAGTTAGGTTTTAAGGATTATCTTAAAGACACAAAGCAAGATGGAACATTATAGAAAGGGCATTTCAGAGCTTGGTCTAGCTGACCGAAAGTATGACCATCAGTGGTGGAGCAGTTAAAATCCTTAAATCTCATAAGTTAGTAAGATGTACAGTTTATCTTGTTGTTTAGACACTCCCAAAAGCTTTTGGTAATTCATCAACTTCACACTTTTTCAACAATTTTGTGGACAAAACGTCTGAAAATAAACATTTGTAAACATGCAAAAGCAAGTCCAACAGAGCATACAAAATGCCAGCATTAACTTTTAATTAAATCATTGACATTTTATTCTCTATTCAAATACTTAGTGATCTGCTATCTGTTTCCAGAATTTGCAAACTGTGTTTGACACTTTGTTTAGCAGCAGAGTTGTCCCTTTCTCTGTTGAAATTCAGAAGAGTTCATGTAGAAATACATTAGTTAATGCTGCATGTAGATTTATAACACTGAAGATCTTAAAACGTAAATGTTCATAAATCTATATAATTCCCCACATAATTTGTAGGTAAAGAATGAAAGGAGGAACAACAGAAGACTAGAGGTCAGAAGAAGCTTAAGTTGGGGCATTTGAAAAAGCTAGACAAAATGTTATTGGGAGATAATTTCAAAAATCAAGGCATGGTATCTGAAATAATGGCTTCTACTGCGATAGCAGAAAAAACAGGAATCAAGCAGTGGAGTCACGAGTGCAGAATGATTAAGCAAGGATAAATCTGGAATAGGCTGTTTAATGAAGATATTTAAAATCTAGGATTTTGAATTCAATTTGGAAAGGATTTTCTCAAAGCTTCGCAAAGACATGTGTGAGGGAATCTATATTTTGGATTTTCAGTGTTTTAGATGTGGAACCATTGCAATTATGCAACTGTAGAAGTGACTTTTAGTTAACTGAATCTTGTAACATTTAAAATACTGAATGTATCAAGCTTCAACAGGTTAGATGCTGCTTCAGGACAGGAATGGAACCCTTCTGGGGGATATTAGCATGTCACCTAGCAGTGTGGGCATAATGACCAGCAGCCTGTCCAGAGAGGACGAAACAGCAAAACGTTGTGATCTTTGTGCTTTTGGAAAGATCAGGGTCAGAGAAGCCCATGGGGAAGCAGTGTTGGCAAGGCAAAGCTGAAGTACAGTTGTCTACTGAACCATGAAACTGGCATAGGCAAAGGAAAGGCTATGAGGAATTGGGTTCTGCTCTTAGCAGCTAGGAATTTGGGATCATCCAGTAATTAGATGTTAGATGCTGAGATGCTCCCTTGTGAATCCTGTAGGCTGCACTCTCAGGAGAAGAGGGTAAGCAGTTATTTAGGCATTCTAAGTTTGACTCCTGTTACCTGACAATTATTTGCAGGCCAAGGAAGCAGGAAGGCCTCCAGGCACCTTTTGAGGGAATCAGACTAGATGCTCAAAAGATAAAAGCTGAAATCCATTGTGAAGAAGACAAACTCTAAAGAAGTTTTGTGACTTACATCTGGGAGCGATACTGAGGAAATTAATGGAATCAATTCTACTTGTAGTCATCTACCACTTAATGTAGAATTGGTGGCGTATTCAACATCAATGTATCAATTAATTCATGTTTATTTCATACTCTAACATGGTATTGGCTTTTTGCCTTGTTGATTTGCGGTTGGAACAGTTTATTTCCTTTCATTTGTGGTATCTTGTTTTATTTTCAGTGATTTCTAATTTTGGCTACTTAAAATCAAAAACTAACCAGATCATAAAATAAGTTAAGAGACTTGCCCAGGATTATAACACAAGGATGATGTACATTGCATATGAGTGTGAGCTGCAAAGCACTAAAATAAAATTTATGAAAGGAAGAAAAAGAAGAACAGCGAGGAGATCATCGAGATTGTGAAGGCAATGATTAGGATTTTTGTTATGTTAAAAGAAAAATGGAACATAGTCAAACAGTATTCTGGAGAAAGAAGAATGTGAATTCGTTGACAGTGTGCATGCAGGTATAAAGTACATTTCAGGAGTAGAATAAGATGCTGAGAACATACACCACTACCAGAATGGATTAAAAAACTGGCTACAAAACATTGAGTAGTTTAAGGATAGCTCCACTGAGTTGCAAAGAGTGGGAAATGGTTTTGCAAACAGATTGTTGCTATACCACCATTGTTCTCAGTGTACATTATTGATTTGGACTTGGGGGTCAGAAGTGCACTAAAACTTGCAGAGAAGACCAATTGAAAAGTATTGTTAATACAGAGGAAAATATGACAAAGTACAAAATTTTAATAAACTTGCAAAATTGGTGTGTAACTGGCAAATTAACTTCAATATTGATAAATGTGAAGGAATGCATTTTGTAGGAAGATTAAAAAGACCCCATACTGATTGAATGCTGAATTGAAATGAGAAGCAATGAGGTCTAGGATACTGATATGCAAGTCACAAAATTCATGTTTTTAAAAATGCACACCAAGCACAGAGATCCAGGAGGACTGAAAAGCAGAGAAGTTATATTAAACTTGTACTGAACCTTCGTTAGACTTCACATGAAGTACTGTACAATTTTATAATATGAAGACCAAAATTATTGAGTAACTGGATAAGATCCAGAGAAAATTATGTAGGATTATACCACTGAAGATAAATTTATCAAGACAGGGTGGACTCCTCTGAAGAAAAGAGAAGTCACCTGATAGAGGTCTGAACATAGAACATAGAACAGTACAGCACAGTACAGGCCCTTCGGCCCACGATGTTGTGCCGAACTTTTACCCTAAACCTAAGGTCTATCTAACCTCCATCCCTACCTTATACTATCATCCCTATGTCTATCTAATAGCCGCTTAAATGCCCCTAATGAGGCCGACTCCACTACCCTCTCCAGCAATGCATTCCATGCCCCGCCACTCTCTGAGTAAAGAACCGACCTCTGACGTCTCCCGGATATCTACCTCCTTTCACTTTAAAACTATGTCCCCTTGTAAAAGCTACCTCCACCCTAGGAAAAAGTCTCTGGCTGTCTACTCTATCTATTACCTCTGATCATTTTGTACACCTCTATCGAGTCACCTCTCATCCTTCGTCGTTCTAAAGAGAAAAGCCGTAGCTCTCTCAACCTTTCCTCATAAGACCTTCCCTCCATTCCAGGCAACATCCTGGTAAATCTCCGCTGCACCTTTTCTAATGCTTCCACATCTTTCCTGTAATGAGGTGACCAGAACTGGACACAATACTCCAGATGTGGCCGAACCAGGTTTTTGTATAGCTGGAACATAACTTCACGGCTCTTGAACTCAATCCCTCTATTAATAAAAGCTAAGACACCATACGCCTTCTTAACAACTCTATCCACCTGGGTGGCAGCTCTCAGGGAACTGTGAACATGAACCCCAAGATCCCTCTGCTCCTCCGCACTGCCAAGAATCTTTCCGCTAACCCTGTATTCTGCTTTCAAGTTTGTCCTTCCAAAATGAATCATCTCACACTTTTCAGGGTTAAACTCCATCTGCCACTTCTCAGCCCAGCTCTGCATTCTATCAATGTCCCTTTGTAACCTAGAACAGCCCTCCACAACTGTCCACAACGTGACCCACCTTCGTATCGTCCGCAAACTTGCTAATCCACCCTTCCACTCCTCCATCCAAGGAGTCTAACATTATCAAAGATTTTGATAGCGTTGTTGTCGAGAAAATGTTTCCATTTGTGGGGGAGTTCTCAAATAGAGGTTAGTCATGTGTAAATCTAGTGAGGAATTCAGGAGAGTTTTTTAAAATCCAGAGTGGAAAGAATGCAAAACACACTACCACAAGTAGTGGTTGAAGTGAATAGCATATATGCACTTAAGTGAAAGTTAGAGAAACACATGAGGGAGTCAGGAATAGAATAATATGTTGAAAAGGGGGCCTAAATACCATCACCGATCAGTTCGGCCAAAATGGCAAGTTTCTGTTCTGATGACTTGATATAACTCAATGCAACAGATTCAGTGTGAAAAACAACAAGGGAATTGGAGTTGGAGACAATGCATGTTGCAACTGTTGAGAGTTGATATTAATTCATTCAGGACACCATGCCAAGCAATCAAAAAACTTAATACTTATAAATCTTTTATAAAACTGTCTTAATATTTCATGCAAAGTTTAAAGTTATTACGTCATTTCAAATTTTCTCTTCAGCATTACAAATGATTCATGAAGCTACAAAACTGAGATATGAGAGAAGATAAATGTTTAAAGCTGTAACAGTTCTATCAAAAAAAAAGGCTGTGGAATTATTTTGCCAAATAGCCAAGTGCTGTCAAGATGATATCTCGACCAGAATTAACGGTAGATGTAACTTCCTCTTCGGTTTTTCCTAAAGATGGATTAACTTCCACTAAATCAATTGCTGACAGCAGGCCTGTAAATATAAATATATTGTATACTTTATGTTTGGAAATACAGTCTGA
This sequence comes from Ginglymostoma cirratum, assembly GCA_024137785.1. Lineage (NCBI taxonomy): Eukaryota > Metazoa > Chordata > Chondrichthyes > Orectolobiformes > Ginglymostomatidae > Ginglymostoma > Ginglymostoma cirratum. Next base: position 15,077,953 of record JAHRHZ010000018.1, read on the forward strand.
CATTTAATATACTACTAGCAGAGAACCAAAAAGTATTTACAGTCAAATCAGTATCTTTATTGCAATGGTATTATTTTAAATGCATGATTTCTAGTTATTTTTTCACCAGAGACTTGAACAGAATCTTAAAAAATTCACTTTGGACAAGCTACATAAATTTGCCCACACGTGTAAAGAGGTCTGGCAATTTAAATGCAAATGCTGTTAAAAGTCTGTCTTTGTAAGTTATTTAAAATCGTATACTATAAATGTCTAAGCGAGATCTGGTCAGTGATAACATTTATGCTCTGTAACAGGCTTCCTCAGACCTCTTTTCATTTAACTGTATATTATGCTATTCCTTTCTCCATCATGTGCTTCTCCAACTTTCACTCAAACGCATATATTCTATTTATTTCAACCGCCACTTGTTCTCTTCAGAGTTGAAAAGGCACGATTATATCTGATGGGCTCCATATTCTTTGAGATTAAACAGACAGTGAGATTTCCACCTGGGTCATCCAACACAGCAGAATTAATTTTTTTTAAAAAACTTTAAAAAAAATTCAGATACAAAAAATGTGCACCATTATGATTCCCACTGTCAAGTGAGAGCTTGGCATTTGCAGGCTGTAAAACTGCAGGCAGATTGCAGCTGCACTTGAGATTTTGGAGTATGTTTAAAGGGCAGAAGCACCCCAGAGATCGGTGTTGTCTCACTGAAGGCCTTGAGCTGGACCAGAGGTTTTGTTGGGGCAGATTGGAAGGAGGATAGTTGAATACAAGAGGCTCTCCAATGCTGAGGACAATTACAACAATTTCATATAGTTTATGATCAGTTCCCCATGGTAATCGTCTGAACTGGTGGTAGCAAAGGCAGATGGAAGGGAAATGCAGTAGGGATGAAGCCATACCATTTCTGCCATCTACCAGTCGTGAAAAGGTGGAGCTGCCAACAACAATCTAGGTGAGAGTGGGTGATGTTAATGAATGTAGGTTAGGTCCAGTTGTGAGGCAACAGTAAGGCTCACTGCCTGACTTCCCTCAAAGACTGCAGTGATTACACTCAATTTGTAATTGTAGTAAAGCATTCAGTTTAATGGCTGTAGACTTGAATTCTTTCCTGAAGTTAAACATGGCTTGTGTCCTTTTCAGTTTACATCTGTATACCATGAACTGTCCAGCATGAACCAAAGATAATGGTCTTCATTTTTCTTTGTTTCCTTCTTTGAACAAACGTCAACTACCCAAATTCTGGTATACTTGCACCCACAAACTAGTAATATATTAAAATGTCACTGTTTCCCAGGTTTCTAAACTTGCACATTTGCCCAATGTGGCCAGTACCACGGATGATATAAATTTATTCCTTTCCCCCATACCTGTTTTATGGATTTCATTTGCCATGAAGATACCTTGTTCATATGTGAGACCACCCTCTACAGGGGTTCCTGTAGCAGGTGCCAAAACAGGATCAAATCCATCAATGTCAAAACTAAGATGGATTGGTTTCTTTCCTCTGAGAAAATCAAATATTAGCCAGAGTGAGAATTTATTATAAATGGGTTGAAATCCAGTAAAACAAAATGACAAAAGAGTATCATTACAGCTGTGAAGCACCTTAGGATTTGTTTATATTAAAGACTCTAGAAAATGCACATTGCTCATCTATAACTTTTATAGGCAGCAAATGAACTCAACATTGCTAAAATCCATACCTTGAATACAGGTAATCGTTGGTCATCTCCATAACTTTTTGTATTCCCATGTGATTTACATCTGTCATTGAGAAGAATTTAATTCCTAATCTCTTTATAATCTCCCTGAAAGGATCAAGTAACAGCATTACTCATAGTTAAAGCAACATAAAGAAAGTAAAAGAGAATGCCTGTTCTCAACATGAGGTATCCATGCTTGCTCAGATCTGACAATTCACTGCAGTACAGTACAGACAGAGGGTGCTGCTTAATTCTTGGATGTTTTGGTGCAGATGACTAAGGGTTGCAGCAAAGTTGTGTGATGGACAGTGAAGAAAAATAAGGAAGTTCACAGGGAGGAGCACTGCATTTACCATCCTACAGCACAACATTGTCAACTGCAGAATCTAAGCTGGATTTATTTAGCAACAGCTCTCATTGCTGTATTGATGCTTCAGAGGCCAGTGTCCCCAGTTTAATCCTGTCTGCAAACACAGTTTACCAGTTTATTCTTTCATTACTTTCCCTGATTAATAAAAGTTAAGATTATAAATTAGTGGAAGCTTTCACAAACCATCTGATGATCCCCCATGCAATCATGACAGTTTCATGAGTTTCATTAGTATAGCTAATATGAAAAGAATAACTATCCATCAGTCAGGTTTAGAATTTTGTGGTGCTAAGAATATCTAGTCTCTCTACCTTCATTCTTGATGCTGTGATTGCAATGACAGCAAGTTACATGGCTGACTATGAAAAGTGCATATATATTTACAAATAAGTTATTCTGTTGAAATTAAGTTTCATCCTTGCCACTTTTGTCCCCTGAGAAGGTTCTCCTTTTCCTTTTCCTCCCACTATAACCAGGTTTTGTCCCAGGGTCTGCAGCCATGATGGAAGGAGTCTACTCTGTAGTGTAGACTGTCGGCCTTGGAGTTTTGAGCAAGCAAGTCCAGGACATTTATCGTTAGAGGGTTCAGACATTCCGAGAGAGGGTCCAGGCTAGATGCACGTTCACCCATCTTGGCCTGAACTTCCACAGGGTTGAGGGTCACATGGAGAATGCAGGTCGTGAGTCCAGCACCTCTGCAGTATCCCGAGAGGAGACTTATGGAAGACCTCTTACAGCACTGGCACCACCTGTTCCCTTGAGGCAAGAGGCACCTAGAGTGAGATCATGGCCACCTGTTCCTCTGTCACCTTGCTCTTCGTGCTGAGCACCAATGGCTACAGTGGTAGAGTACAAGCCCATATCGGAAGCAACTGAATGTGCTGGATTCTGTTCTTACAGGGAGGTGCCAACTTGTCCATGGAATCCCTTAGCACAGTACAAACGGCATTTGTGTCTATCAGTTTGGCAAGTGTCTCTGACAAGCCTGCCTGCTACTACTGTGTCAGCTTATGCACCTTGAAGAAGTTATTAATGGCCAATATGAAGGCCATTAATACAATACCTCCCCCAACTGGAACTAAGCAGGTGCCTGATCATTGGCAGTCCTTTCAATGCCAGGGTCCTTGGATGTTTCTTCCTTGGCCATCAGCAGAGCTTAGTTCAATCCAGAGTGCAGGAGGGCATGCCATGAGTAGCAACTGGCATTCCTAAAAATAGCATCAACGTGGTGAAAGCTACAGAAACCAGAATTACTTCCAAAACAGTATAAATAGCAAGTGATTGAGCTAAGCGATCACACAAACAATGGATCATGGACAACCATGATCAACAGCTCTGAAGTCCTGGTGCAGGCTGCTGTGAATGGTGGCAGCTAATTAGACAACTCACTAGGGTAGGAGTCTCCACAAATATCTCCACCCTCAGTGGTGGGGGGAGCCTAGAACATCAGTGCAAAAAATAAGGCTTTAACCAGAAGTGATTAGTGAATGATGCAATTTGGCCTCCACCAATGCTGTCTAGCATCACAGATGCCAGTCTTCAGCCAATTCGATTCACTCCTCAAGAATAAACAGTGGAAAACAACTGAATGCTTGCTGCAAAGGCTTTGGGCCTGACAATATTTTGGCAAAAGACTTGTGCTACAGAACTTGCTGCAACCCTAGCCAAGCTGTTCCAGTACATCTATAATACTGGCATCTAGTGGAATTTGGAAAATTGCCCAGGTATATCCTGGACACAAAAAGCAGGAGAAATCCAATCTGGCCAAGTATCACCTGTTCATTCTTCTCTTGATTGTCAGTAAAGTGATGGAAAGTGTCATCAGCAGTGCTACCAAACACCACCTGCCCGATGACATCCAGTTTGAGTTCCACCAGGGCCACTCAGCTCCTGACCTCATTACAGCCTTGGCTCAAACATGGACAAAAGAATTAAATTCCAGACATAAGGAGAAAGTGACTACACTTTTTAGTGATTGTAATGAGGTCAGCCAGGTGGAACTCAAAGAATACAAGTTCCCTTATTGAGGCTGTTAACCTGGTTCAATCAGGCAGCCCTGACAATTGGACAGGAGTGTCAGAGGTTCTGTTCACTCCGACAGCTGGCTTTGAGGAAGCCGGACTTGTGTCAAGAAATATGCACGTATAAATAAGGGTGACTTGGAGATGGGATACCGACTTCTGTGGAGTTATTTCAGTGGTGACGAGAGGAAAAAAAATACGCCCCTGAAGAAAGTTGCTTGTAACAGTTGTATTTGAGTTGGGGTAAGCATTTCTGGCATCATGCCATTATTTGGGAAGCTTGACACATTCAAACCTGCTGTCAAAGACTGGGTTCATTATGTGGAAAAAATGAAATATCTTTTTCTGGGCAAATTGGGACAGATGAAAAACGATGAGTAATCCTCAAAACAGCTTGTGGACGCATAGTATCTCCATTATTAGAAGTTTAATGTTTCCTAAGGGATCAGATACTAAAACATTTAAGAGTTGATGGATTTAGTTAAGAAATAGTATGGCCCCAAGACGCCTCTCTTGTGCTGAGACGCTATTGGTTTTACTCAGCAGCTCAAGAACCACAGGAATCAGTGTCTGGATCTTTGAGGAGATTAAGATGACTGGCAGAGGCATGTGACTTTGGTTTAACCCTTCAAGAGTTGCTGAGAGATTGTTTGGCATGTGGAATTAATGATATAACCATGCAAAAGCACTTACTTGCTGAAGCCAAACTGGACTTCAAACAGGCACTACAACTGGCTTTGTCATTAGAAAATACAGCAAGTGGAGCATACGGGTTACAGGGTATGCCAATAGAAGTGGACACACTTGTTATAGAACATAGAACAGTACAGGCCCTTCGGCTCACAATGTTGTGCCGACCCATTATCCTACTAAGATCAATCTACCCTCCATACCTGACATTTTACTATCCTACAGTCCAACTGAATTTGGCGAACACCACTTAAGTGAAGGCAATTGCATAGTTTCACTAAGGACATATTTTGAACAGAGGGACTCTGTTCAGCCTTAGAAATGGTCTCATAGCCAAGAGGTAGCCTTTAGGGAAGTGAAGAAACAGCTATCATCATCTAAGGTACTGGCTCACTATGATCACAAGTGAGATCTATTGTCGACATGCGATGCCTCCCCATACGGTATCAGGGTAGCACTGGCTCACAGATGGCCCAATGGAGTGGAACACCCAATAACGTATGCTTCCCAGACTTTGGCTGTTGCAGAGTGCAAATGTGCCCTGATAGAGAAGGAAGGTTTAGCAGTCATCTTTGGTGTGAGAAAGTTCCACCAATACTTTTAACGGACATTAAATTTATAATAGGAACTGACCACAAACCTCTGCTAGGTTGAAAGAAGGCAAGGCCATTGCTTCAGGTTGAATTCAGCTGTGGGCACTCATTCTGAGTGGCATAAAATTACAAGTTGGAACACCATCCAGGAGGCCAAGTAGCAAATGCGGATGCCTTGAGCCCCCTCCTGCTGGCAGATTGTGACGGTACCACCGGTGGTATAAGAGTCTGTTCTGGTTTGAAACTTTCTGGACGTCCTTCCAGTCACCGCTGACAACATTGGGCTGTGGACCCAAAAAAGTCCGGTCCGACTAAAACAGCTGGTGGTGATGGAGGAAACAAAAGGGCCATCACAGCCAGAACTGAGGCGTTTCTGGACCCAGCATGACCAGATCACTGTAGAAGATAGCATCTTATTATGAGGAGCAAGAGTGATTATTCCAAGCAAAGATGCTGCCAGACACTAGGTGAACTCCACCAAGGGTCTCCAAATGAAAATGTTGGCGAGACTTTGTCTGTTGGCCAGGATTGGATAGATACATAGCTGTGTTGGTGGGGCAGTGCCCAGAGTGCCAACAAGGACAGCTCCTCCACATTCTTGAGTGACTGTGTAAACCTTGAACTAGATTATATGTCAACTATGATGGCTCTTTCATGAGCTCAACATTCTTAGGCATTATGGACGCTCACTCAAAGCGGTTTGATGTGCATGGAGTTCATTCGTCAAAACAGGGACGGCAGTAGAAATGCTGCAAGCATCATGTGCAATAAATGGGCTCCCAGAAGTGTTGGTCACAGACAACAGGCTATCATTTACCAGCAGGGAATGAGTCAAATAAAGTCAAATGGTATTTGGCATAGAAGGACAGCTCCATACCATCCATGGTCCAGCAGTCTGGTGGAAAGAGCAGTCCAAAATTTGAAGGCAGGCTTAAAGAAACAGCCTAAGGCTTTGTCTGATACCAAACTGTCCCAGTTCCTATTAGATTATCAATCCAGTAGAGTTGCTAATGGGAAGAAGACTCCGCACCAGGTTAAATCTGATCATCCTGACCAGGGTATAGTGTGAAATAGCATCAGGGACACCAATGCTGGATACAAGACTCCGCTAAGCGAGAGACAGTACACTTCAGGGGATGAAATTTGGTGTTGAAACTACAGAAATGGCCCTGCATGGGAAAAAGGCATGGTTGATGCAAGGTCAAGTTCCACGACATACAATGTTTGGGTAGGTGAGGCATTCCTGAACAAGCACATGGATCCATATGAAGGCTGCAAACCCATGAATGGGGCAGCAGCAAAACATAACCTGGCCCATCAGAACAGGTGGAAAGGCTGTCTGAACCCATGCATTCTCCCCCCTCTAGCATCGAAGAAACCTTGAAGTCTGAGATGGACACAGTGGATGTCACAGTCTCAACACCTTTACCATCTGAAGAACAAGATGAATTTCTTCTGAGACGCTCCAGGCATGAGAGGTGGGCTAAGGTCTGGTACGTGCCGTCCATATCTCAGGCTGAGTTGGAGGAACCAGACCTGGTGTGAAAATGCCCAGGACAGACTCCAAGAAAAAGAACACGCCTATGTCCTTGGACTTAGAGTAGAAGGGATATAGTGATCATAATAAAGTCAGTAAGATGGAACTCAGAATATGAGTTCCCTGATTGGCACAGTTCCCTGATTGGTCCAATTAGGGATCCTAGCAGACAGAAATAAACAGGAGTGTCAGTGGTTCTGTTCACTCAGAGCTGGCTCTGAGGAAACTGGACCAGTGTCAAATACTATACACGTGTAAATAAAGGGTGACTTGGTGACGGGATACTGGCCTCTGTGGAGTTATTTCATTCTTGACATCAACGCCACAATTGTCTGTGTGGACCATCAATGAGCCCTAGAAAAATTGGAGTCAGTGGGAATTGGGAAAACTCCTCACTTATAGTTTAGAGTTAGAGTCGTACCTCACATAAAGATGATGGTTGTGACTGCTGGAGGTCAGTCATTCCCAGATTCAGAACATCTTTTCAGGAAGTCCTCAGGGTAGCGTCAGAGGCCTAACCATCTTTAGCAGCTCCACCAAAAACTTTCCGTTCAACACAAGGTCAGAAGTGAAGCTTTTCACTGCTGATTCAGTACTGAAAATTGTGCATTCAGTTTATTCAGGACTCCTCAGATACTGAGGCAGTCCATATCGAAATGCAGCAAGACATGGAGAATATCCAAGCTTGAGTTGACAAGTGGAAGTACCATTTGCACCAGACAATGATCATCTCTGATAAGACACAATCTAACCATTGCTCCTTGCCATTTAATGGCATTACCACTGCTGAACCCTCCTGTTGGCGAGGTGATGGCCTCGTGTATTATCACTAACTATTAATCCGGGTCCCAGGTTCGAATCATACTGTGGAATATGAGAGTATAATGACGATAGTGAAACTGTTGTCAGGAAAGTCCCATCTGGTTCAGTAACGCTCCTTAGGAAAGGAAACTGCCCACTTTAATAACCCAGCATATATGTGACTCCAGACCCAAAGCAAGGTGGTTGACTCTTAACTGCCCTTTGGGCATGTAGGGTTGGGCAATAAATGCTGATCCAGCCAGCAACATCTACATCTCGTGAATGAATTTCCCCAATCAACATTCTTTGGTTGGGGTGGGGGGATTATCGTTGACCAGAAATTGAATTAACCTAGCCATATAAAGTACTGTGGATACAACAAAGATCAGAGCCTAGGAATTCTGCAGAGACTTTCTTTCAAATACTTTCTGTCTCCTCAATGCCTCTTCACCACTTACAAAGGTCTGGGTGCGATGCTCTTCAGAGGGTTGGAGATGAAGATTTTATTCTTTTAAATGTTTAACAGTAACTGCCAATCAGATGATACAGAGGAATGGGCTTGATGGGCCGAATGGCCTATTTCCACATTCTAAGGATTCTGTGATTCCAAGTCAGGAGTGTCTTGAAATGCCTGGATGAACGCAGCTCCAACAATGCTCAGGAAGTTTGAAAACATCCAGAACAAAGCAGCTTGCTTAATTGGCATCACGTCACCAGCAGTGGGTACAATCTACAAGATGTACAGCAGAAATGCAAAAAAGCTATTTTGCAGCATCTCCAAACCTTCGAACACCACTATCTAGAAGGACAAGGGGAGTGGATGCATGGAAACACCACCACCCACAAATTCCTCTCTAAGCCACTCACCATCTTGACTTGGAAATATATCATTTATGGATAGTAACTCTCAACTCGCCTCTGGAGTTCAGCATTTTTGTCCATGTTTGAACCAAGGCTTTGGTCCTAATATAGATTGACAAAATCAAATTGGTAGAGGTAGTTGTAATTCATAAAGCAAACTCAACAGGTTTCTAGAATAGTATTTTGTGGATCCATCCAGTGATCAGGCTGATTTGGATCTGGTGGTGTGTAAGAGGCAAGTTTTATAAATGATCTCAATAGAAGATCCGAGAGGAAACTGACCATAACATGATAGAATTTAGCATTTAGCATTAAGTTTGAGAAACTCAAATCAGAAACAAATGTGCTGCACATTTTTTTTTCCAGGATAATTACAAAGGAATGATGGCAGACTTGGCTGGAGTGGACAGGGAAAGTAGTTTAGCAGAAAGGATAGCCGATGAACAAAGTTCAGTCATACAACGAACATAAGGTTGAGCAAGGGTTTGAGAAAATGGGTGCTGAAAGATTGTTTCCTTGTGGGAAAGTCTATAACCAGAAGGCATAATCTCAGAGTAATGGGTCACCCAATTAGGACGGAGGGGAGGAGAAATTTCTTCTCTTGAAGGGTAGTGAAACTATGGAATTCTTTACCGCAAGACTGAGCTGTTCAGTATATTTAAGGCTGAGATAAGGAAATCAACGGTTATGGGAAAAGGCAGGAAAGGAAGTGGAGGATTATCCAATCAGCCATGATCTCATTGAATGGCAGAGTAGAGTCATAGGCCAAACAGATGAGGAGAAGGGAGAGATCATTGTTTTGCATCATAGCGACGTGCTAGCCATTGCGGAAGGCTACATTTTCAGGAAGCACAGCAGCAGAAACAATCCTTGTCAAATGAGTTATACAAGAGGGGGCTGGTCTCTTCAGCTGCAGCAGAATTGTCCATAGTCGGAGCTCAGTCTATGCCCAGGAAATGTGACCCTGCTTTAGGAGGTGCATTTGTGCTTTAAATAGGCCTCGAGTGGAATGAAAAATAAAAAAATTGTGTTTAAAAGGTGGGCTATGTGTCCACTTTCAAAAGACATCAGGGCAGGTTCATCTATCAATTATATTGAACTGAGGCTAGAAGTTGGAAACAATCAGTTAATTATGTTGACAAAGTCATGGGCACCTCAAATAAATTTGTAACAATTATCTAGAATCACCAGAAATTAATCCATTATATAAACAGAGAAAAATTATACTCACAGATATCAAAATTTACTAAGTACAATTCCTTCTAATGTTTGAATGAGAATATAAATTGGACATATCTAAATTTTCAGTGTGTCCTTCGATTAAGAAACTCACTTCTCACCAGGATCCATATCTCTCAGACCAACATAAACGATATCTTTCGCAGTTAAACATGGTTCCAGCCAACTGAATCCTGGGACACCTGCAATCTGAGGTGGAACACGTGAAGAGTGACTTGGAGTGAGTTTAAGGAAACTGATCCATTAGAAAACAGTCAGATAATTTGTTTAAAATTAGGTAACTTGGAAGTGTAAGAGTATTACAATCATTTAAATGGAGAAAGATTTACCTCATACTTGGAACGTTGCAAACAATGAACGTTGAGCGAATTTGTTTTGAAACTATTCTTAAATATTGAACAAGTTGTTTATTAATTCCTCAAGAGTTACCAGCTCACATCAAAGGCCAGATTAAAATATTGGTCAAATGTGGCCTGCGCTCAGAGATAATTAAGTATAGTATTTCAGTTTCAACTGAAGCTCCATAAAAACAGCAGCAGCCACTGGATCAGTTTTACTTTGGAACAGTATATTATGATTTAATAACGCTATTAATAAAGCAAATTATAAGTGTTAATACGCTATGGACCCATTTCTTCTTATAATTTTACTATATTTTAGTCCTGATTTTAACATTTCTTGCCTGGCAGAAAGGTGCCTAGATGCATTAACCAAATCTTCAAAAGTAAAATTGAGTACTAAATATCTTCTACATTTTTGACAAAATATTTCCTATTAAATATTTATCAAACTTTTATACTAGATATTTACATTGGAAAAAATTGTCTAGATTTATGCTGGAGATTACTTAAGACTAGTAACCTAGTCCTGCCATAATTTTACTCCCTACCAGTCATTGTATCAGCTGCTCAATTTGTGTTGCAAAATAAAAACCAAATTTAAATGCAAATTCCTTCCTTCTCTAACTACCCAACAGTGCGTCAGCACATTTCTTGAAAGCTCTAGTTTTAGACTGTCACAACTCAGTTTTTAGTGAATAAAATGAAGATTATATTCTTTTAATGTTTAACAGTAACTGCCAATCAGATGGCATAGAAGAATCATACACACAAACTGCCTGTTTCACCAAGGGAAGATTCAAAATCCTGAAAAATCCAAAATCCAGCACTGACTGTGTCCCAAGGGTGCTAAATTTTTGACATGAGACCCGCAATTAAATCTGAAAGTGCTAGAGGAATTCAGCAGATCTGGCAGCATCTGTAGATAGAGAGAAATGGCATTAATGTTTTGAGTCCAATAGGACTCTTCTGTGTTTATTTCAGATCACCAGCATCAGCAATACTCTGATTTTATTACTATTATTAAATCTCCCGTGTTCCAATAATTCTTGCCCTCAAACCCTGCTTCATCTGAAGGGTCCATTTGGTCCATGAAGGATCTGGAATCTCCATGAGTAAAGTTAAAGATTAACTGTCATTTCTGACCCATGGAAACCTTTCAGTCCATTGAGTTAATGTTGATTTCCCTCAGAGCTATCCAGTCAGTCCTACTCTCCTACATGATCCCTGCAGCCCTGTAAAGGTATTATTTTCAAATATCCTTTTCAAATCATCGATTGTTTTTGCTTCCACCACCCTTACGAGCAGTGAGATCCAAATATCACTCACTGAATAAAAATTCCTCCTTGTATTCTCTCTGCATCTTTTTCCCAGATTCTTAAGTATATCTTCTTGTCCTTCTACCATCAGCTAATGGGAAGCGTTTTCTTTGTCTACCTTATCTCAATCAGCCACTGTAGAAGTAAAAGGTAATTGTTCTGAAGAAAACTCACTGGACTCAAACATTAACTCTGTTTTCCCTTCACATGTGCTGCCTGGATCTTTGCATTTAACGTAAAGTGTCGTGGCCAGACTGGACACATAATTTAGTTGGAGCCTAGCCAGAACTTTACAAAGGTTCAGTACGACTTCCTTGCTTTTGTACTTAATGCCTGTAACTTACGAATCCCAAGATCCCGTCTGTTCTTCTAAAAAACCTTCTTTACTTTTTGCGACTATAAATTAAAATGGGCATCAGACTGCTATAAAATTGAAATACACTATGAGAAGTTTCCAATTTGAAAATCAAGTGTATTTATGAACTCTGCATCACAATGTTTTTTGAAGCAGTGAATGAGAAAATTTAAGACTGAGTGGCACCAAGATTCTTTTGAGTTATGGAAATTCTGCCTAACAGCTCTCTGAGATTTAGAGTGTTAAAAAGCTATTTATGCTGCGACGACAGAAAGAAATATCCAGTGTCTACAAACCTAAAGCATCCATCTCTCTCTGTCTCTCTCTCTCTCTCTCACTCTGTGTGGTGAAAAGACAGAAAACCAAGAAATGGCATGAAAGAAGGAATTATAACAAGTGTAGGCTGACCTGATCAACTATTGTGCTGAAGAACAGCCATTACGCTGTTGTCTGTAGGGTGTCATCAGTGCTAAAAATCATAAAAAAAGACCGTGTGAGACATTTAAACCCTCACTTAAAATCTGGATTTGTAATCCTTGAAATTTTGTTTGATACAATTGTGTTGTAATGAATAGTTCTTTTTTGTTAATGACAAAACCAAGTATGAATTGATGTTGTCCTAAGTAGCTGTTAGTCAGACAAAACCGGCCACCTGTACAAGACCACAGACAAAAGAGTATAAGCAAACCATTCAGCCCATAGAGCCTGCTCTATCACTTAACAAGATCATGGCTGATCTGATAACCTCAATTCTTGGTGAACTAATTAGAAGTTTTGGAAGTTTTGTGGAACAGTGGGGTATGATTTTTTTGCACTCCCCTTCCCAGTAAAGTCGTAACCCAAGATCTTTGAAGACAGTGCAGGGTTGGGTGTGGAGTTAGTACAACTGGTAAAGGATAAAAAGATACCTGGTTTCTCATACAAATAATAAATGGTTAAAATCATCCTGCAGTTGGAACAGATATCCCTGATGGTTTTACAGGCAATAACAAAAATCAGACTGCTGGAATTGGCAAAAACTTTATAGGCAAATAAGTTGCCTGCTTGAACTAAGAAGGCAGGGTAATTGAAATATTGGCCAAGCGTTTAGGACTGCATTACAGGAATACATAAGGGATGAGGTACAGAGAGTGATGTCATTTGAATTAGCAAGTATTTGATTATAGTTTTAAAAAAGCTTAAACATGAAAAAAATAATTGGGACAACTTGAGGTAGAAAAAGAATTTAAAAAATAGGAAGTAGAGATTTTATAAATTGAACTGTAATTTCAAAAGAAAACAAGAAAGAAAATGTATTTCTGGAGAGGGAAAGAGAACAAAAGGGAAAAAGGAGACAGCTAGAGAATCAGCTTAAAATTGTGTAGTTAAAAAATTTAGATGCCGGTGAAAGTCGTAATGGAGAAAATCCCAGTCATAATCTAAAATCCAGTGGAGAAATTTTTAAGTTCGTACAGGCTCTACCAAAAGTTGAGGGAAAGAATTTGGAAACATTCTTTATATCATTTGGTGAAATACTGAGCAAATGAAGTGGCAAAATGAAACCTGGATATTACCTATGCAAAGTAAATTGACAGGTAAAGCATAGGAAATTTATGCTTTACTGTTGGGAGGTTTTATAGGGATTATGACTGTAGAACTGCTATTCTGGGTACATACGTGCTAGTTCCCAAAGCACACTGGCAAAACTTTTGAAATTTGACAAAACTGCTTGGATAAACCTTTGAATTTGAAAGGATAAAGCAGAGTAATTTTGACAAGTGGTAATGGGTTTGTGAGTAAATACCACAAATGAAATTCTTAGAAATCATTCCCTTGGAAGAATTTTAAAACTCACTACCTTTTATAATTGGAACCCATGTTGAAGACCGAAGGATAGAAATGGCTGATGATTATGAACTCATCCATAAAACTAAAAGTAAAACAAACAAGCAGATGCTGAAAACTCTTAAAAACAAATTGCTGGAGAGACTCAGCAGATCTGGCAGTATCGGGTGGGTAAAAAAGAAAATGGAATCAGGTTCAAAAATTAGAGAACTCACTGTTAAGTACTAGAGGCTGCAGGGTGCCCATGTGGAAAATGAGATGCTGTTCTTCGAACTTGCGCTGAGGCTTGCTGGAAATGGCAGCAGGCCTAAGAAAGAAATGTTTGTGTGGGAACACAGTGGCAGACAACTGGATGCTCTGGATCATTTTAGCAGACAGAATGTAGGTATTCTGCAAAGCGGTCACCTAGTCTACGTTTCATCTCCCCAATGTAAGGGAGACCACATTGTGAATTGTGAATACAATATTCTAAATGAAGTGAAATACAGGTAAATTGCTGCTTCACCTGGAAGTATATTTGGGACCTTGGATGGTACTACACCTTGGAAGGTATTACACTTTCTGCAATTGCATGGGAAGTTATCATGAGAGTGTGAGATGTTGGAAATAGAGGAGTGTACCAGAGTGTCTGGGGGGAATGATCCTTGTGAAATGCTGACTAAGGAGGGGAGGGGAATATTTTTTCTCCCCTTGTCTAATCCCTCTCCACTTATGTCCCCAGTTTGCAGGCAGCAGTGACTTCCTCACCACCATGGACTTCTGTCTTGCCCTGCTATCTATATCTCTCTCTCTGGGCTCCATTTCTACCTATCTGCTCACCTCCTTTCTGCCACTCCCTCCATAAACCTGAGAAGGAAAGAGGGTGGGAGAGTGAAAGCAAGTAGCTGGGGTAAAGAAAGGGCACCTGAGAACATCCCAAGATCCCCATTTCAAATCAGAAAGCGGCTAAGAGTGGAGATGAAAATTGCAGATCTAAATCTTCCAATTGTAATGAAGTCAGGCATCTCTATACAAAATGCTGGAAGTTGCAAGGGAATCCCATAGGATTTATTAGGACTTGTAAAAGCAAGAGTCATGAGAATCCAAAAACAGCAAGCTCATAAGAGTCCAAAAATGGAAATCAAAAGAAAAAAAAAATTAAATTGTAACTTTACCTCCAACCAGGAAGCCTAAGTTCAGAAGAGGAGAATAGGGAGAAATAAAGGAAATATATTCCCCTTTTCTTCAAATGAACTATATTATTAGACACAAAAGCTATTCATACTCTTACTGTAAAAAAACAGTTTTCCTTCCAGAAAGCACAAAGCCAAAGCGTTAATAAATGGAGGCACTATTCCAGTTCCATCATCCAAAGTGTAATTGGAGTGTGACTTCTTTTCCAGATCAGTGGTAATAGCTGTTGTTGAGAAATTCCCTGTGGATGGAGGCAGTTGACTTACTCCTGGGTAATGATTTGACAGGAGTAAAAGCTATAACTTTGCATATTAATCAAATGAGGTTAAAGAAATGGAACAGTGTTAGGAACAAATCCCAAGTATTTTTCCATTGTCTATGGCAACCAAATCAATGGCTAAGCAAAGTCCTCAGAGGCCAAAGTAATACCACAAGCAGATGTTAGAGTAGCCAAAACCTTCTTTAAGGATGGAGATGACAATGAAGAGTTTAGCACATCTTTGGTATTTGAGGCTCAGAAGGCAGATCCAGAGTTAAATAAGTTAGTATAAGGAGCTCACAGCAAATTTGAAGCTGAAGGACTATCAGAATGTTATTGTATTATAAATGAAATTCTGATCAGGAAATAGAAGTATCCTTGCAGACCTGCAGATATTGAATAGACAGTTGTTGTCGAGTTGTGCTACCACCAAAATATCATGAGATAATGTGAGTAGCACATAAAATTCCTATGGCAGGGCGGATAGTAATGCAAAAACCCAAGCTTCAATAATCAGGTACTTCACCTCATAAGGCTATAGGAGTTCTGTGAAACATGTTATACATGTCAGATAGTGGGAAAAACAACATGTAATCAAACCAGCACCTTTAATACCCATACCAGATTTTTTGAAGAACCACAGTGCATTGTGTAGGACCAATGCCAAAAACAAAATCTTGTCTTTTGAGGATGTAGCCAAAAAGATTGATGAGGGCAGAGTGGTAGATGTTATCTACATGGACTTTAGTTAAGCCTTTGACAAGGTTCTGCATGATTGACTGATTAGTAACACTAGATCACATGGGATTCAGGGCCAGCTTGCAAATTAGATACAAATTTAGCTTGATAGTAGGAGACAGAGGGTGATGCTGGAGGGTTGTTTTTCTGACTGCAGGCCTGTGACCAGCAGTGTTCCACAGGGATCAGTGCTGGGTCCATTGTTGTTTGTCACTCATATGAACAATTTGGATGAGAATTTTGAAGCATAGTTAGTAACTTTGCAATGACACCAAAATTGGTGGTATAGTTGACAGTGAAGAAGGTTATTATGGGATCTTGATCGATTGGGCCAATGGGTCAAGGAGTGGCAGATAGAATTCAATTTTAAATATGAGGTACTGCATTTTGGTAAAACGAACAAGGACTTATACAGTTAATAGTAAGGCCCTGGGTGGAGTTGTCGAACAGAGACACCTAGGGTTCAGGTATATAGTTCTTTGAAAGTTGTGTCACAAGTAGACAGGGTAGTTAAGGCAGCATTCAACATGCTTGCCTTCATTGCTCAGACTATTGAGTTTAGGAGTTGGGACAGCATGTTGCAGTTGTACAGGATGTTGGTGAGGCCACTTTTGGAGTACTATGTACAGATCTGGTTGCCCTGCTTTAGGAATGATATTATTACATTGGAGAGGGTTCAGAAAAGATTTACAAGGATGTTGTTGGGACTGGATGAGTTGAGTTATAAGGAAAGGCTGGAATTTTCTTTTCACTGGAGCATAGGAGGTTGAGGGGTGATCTTACAGACGTTTATAAAATCGTGAAGGGCATAAATAAGACGAATAGCAAAGGTCTTTTCCCTAGCATAGGGGTGTTCAAAACTAGGGGACATATTTTTAAGGTGAAGGGTGAAAGATTTAAAAGGGACCTGACAGGTAACTTTTTTATTATACATAGGGTGATTCATGTATGGAATGGACTGCCAAAGGAAATGGTCAATGCAAGTACAGTTACAGCATTTAAAAGACATCGAACTGGTACATGAATAGAAAAGGTTTGGGGGATATGGGCCAGACACGGGCAAGTGGGACTAGTTTAGTTTGGGAAACTTCATTGGCATGGACAACTTGGACTGAAGGGTATGTTTCCGTGATGTTTGACTCTATGACTCTATAAAAGCAAAATAGCAGTGTATTCTTGCAGTAATACATATTACAATCCATTTTCCAGAAGCTATTCCTTTAAAGGGCAATTACAGACAAGGTAACAGTGGAAAAATTAATTCAGGTTTTTACTCATTGTGAGCTACCAATTCAAATATGAAGGAACCGAGGTTCTAACTTTAAGTCTTGAAAACTTTAGGACTTAATAAGCAATTTGGGTATAAAGCAATTCAAGTCTACCATCTATCATCTGAAAACATGGAGTTTTGGAGAGTGACCATCAGACTCTCAAAACAATAAATAAAATTTGTTGTCACAAATATCCACAGGACTGGGACATAAGACTAGATTTCTTACTATTGCTACCAGAGAGTTCCCAAAGTAGTCTACTGGATTTAGTCCATCTAAATGTATTTGTCATCATGAAATGAGGGCCCTCAAAATTGGATTAAGGAAGCATTTTTTAGGCAAAGGATGAATCCCCTGTGTTCAATTACATGTCCACGGTTCTGGAGAGACTTACAACAACATATAAAGTAGCACAGAAATACTTACATACTTTACAGGCAAAAATAAAAAGAATGAGCAGAGAAACATGCTGGGTGTTTCAAGTAGGAGAAAAATTATTTGTATTATTACTTTTACAGGGTGAACCTCTGAAAGCAAGATTGAGTTGTTCATGCAAGGTAGTCAGGAGGGTTAGTAAAGTGCTAGACATCTGATAGATACTCTTGATCATAGGAAGAATCAGTTACTTCATGTAAATGTTAAAGCAATAACATTGTAAGTGGAAGAAAGTGTAGGTATGTAAGAGCAGCAGGGGATGACAAGGACAGCAAGAGTGAGGTAGATTGTTCATAAAGCAAACCATCTACGAGTTGACTAATCAGTACTGAAATACTAGGATAGCTGTAAAAAATATTTTCATACTTAGACAAATGGGAAGCTCTAATAAGATCATTTAACAAATTAAAGGAAATATTAAAGATACATTGTAATGTACTGTGCTAGTCAGAATTGTTGTGGATGTAGGGTAGTCCATGCTGATAAAACAGCATTCTTATCAGTTAAGAACTAAAAAATAAGTTCAGGTGAAACATAGAAAATAAGAGCAGGAATAGGCCATTCAGTCTTTTGAGCCTGCTGCACCTTTCAGTAAGATGGCTGATCATCCAACCTAGTACCCTATACCCACTTTCCCCAACATCCTTTGACCCCTTTACCTCTAAGAACAATATTTACTTCTTTGAAAACATTTATTGTTTTGGCCTCAACCTCTTTCTGTGGCAGAGAATTCGACAGGCTCACCACCATGAATTCCATAGGTTGACTTGAGTTCTAAATGGCCAGCCCTATGACTCCTAGTTCTGGAAGGTTCAGTAGAGGCTAGAAAAACATGCTGCTGATACTGCTCAACCAGCCTATGCTTGCTCTTCTCAGAAGAGTATATCCACCACTGGATGCAATTCTGCTATTGGAAATAATTTGTTAAATCCCCACTGTGCTAAGAATTACACTGAAAACCAATTTCAGATCATCAGTTAGGTTCACAATTGGAAGCATTTATGTGTGCTAGAAGCTACACAAATACACAGGATCCAATTGTATGTAGGCAAAAGGAATTTAGGCTTTTTTTTGAAAAAGATGCAATCATGGAAACAGCCAATCTCTGCTGCACTCCCATGGCAACAGAAAAATTAGAATCTACCTACTTGATCTCAGAATTAAGACTGACAGGTAACTGTTCTTGCTGCATACCCATGCCAATAATTGGGGGAGCCAATCAGCACCATCTTTTTATGCTGTATAAAATAGTGTCCCATTGTTCGGGTTGGTTTCCTGCATCCTAGATCTGATGATTACATGAGACAACTTCTTGTCGCCTGTTTAGTAATGGTTAAGTTTTGTTCTACGGAGCAATCATTCAATTAGGTTTGCCAGGTATTATTCAATTAGATTTGGGCTAGTTCTTTTTAATTATCTCAAACAACTCTAAGAACTTGTTAAATTTTTCCACTGATATGAACTCCAAAACCTTACCCGTCACTGATGTTAAACTAACAAGCCTTTGAATTGCTAGGTTGCCACTTCTTAGGAAGGGTCACAGGACCCGAAATGTTAACTCTGATTTCTCTTCACAGATGGTGTCAGATTTGCTGAGCTTTTCCAGCAATTTCTGGAATAAGGGTGTCACATTTGCCCCTCTCCAATCGTCTGGCACTTTCCCCATTTGTTTTGTATAGGAAAAGCATTTTAAAGTTAAATTTTAAATAACAGTAAAAGAAATCTGTGATAGAGATAATAGGTACTGCAGATGCTGGAGAATCCGAGATAACAAGGTGTGGAGCTGGATGAACACAGCAGGCCAAGCAGGAAAGCTTGACGTTTCAGGCCTAGACCCTTCATCAGAAATGTACGAAGAATAAAAAACAGGAGGAGGTCCTTTGCAGGTCTGGGAGAGGGAGGCTCTGAGCTGGGGTAGTCTTGATTGTAGTGCCTGGAGATGCCTGCGCATTGCTGCAAGTGTGTGTTTCAGGAGTCGCAGGGAGAAGCGCTTCTGGAGGGTCTCAATGTTCTGAATGTAGATATTGTCACGGTTGGGGCCAAATTGGGAAGGCTTGAATGTGGATTGTAGTCCATTGGGGATGATCTGGTTCCGTAGGCAGGTACTAAGAAAGGTGATGTGGCTGTAGTACCTGGTTTGCTTCAGGACGTGGTCGAGCAGTTTCAAGGCCGAAGAGATTATGAGAGAGTTGCAGTGGGAGAGAGATTCCCTGAGGTTTGTCCGGAGGGAGGAGGGTAACTTCTTCAGGGTAGGCATCCTTAGAAGAGGCTTCGCAGTGGGGTTAAAATTGTATCAGAGATAATAGGTACTGCAGATGCTGGAGAATCCGAGATAACAAGGTGTGGAGCTGGATGAACACAGCAGGTCAAGCAGCATCATAGGAGCAGGAAAGCTTGACATTTCGGGCCTAGACCCTTCATCAGAAATGAAATCTGTGAAGTGAGATCAATCATCATCAAGGTTCAGAAGTTAATGAACCTAACTGAGACAAAGGTTATGCTGCTTATTCGTGCATGCTTTCACTGTAGCAAATTGCTATTCTGTTAAGATTAAAGTATAAAGTAAAAGTAACTATTTGTTGTTGGTGTGTCAAATGTGCTTTGTCAACTGGATCAGAATGTATCCTATTCATTGCTTTGGTGATAAAGGCAATCAGCTAAGGGATAACCGGGAAATACTGAAGTGGTATCAGAGAGCACCAGGCTCAAAAAGATAGTTTACTGTATAGCATGAAAAATACGCCAGTGTTTGGGGCCATTACTTGCAACCACAAAGTTTTTAATGCATAAATAATTAACTTCCAAGCAAGGATTGCATAAATTAAAATTAGATCATAATATGAATTTGAAATTTTTCCTTGAATACCCCATTTGTTACGGTGCATTTTATTAACTATTGTAGTGATGAGAATTAAGTTGTACCTTTTTGCACTAGTTGTAATTCATCATTACTTATTTTGGGTTATTTCCAGCCATAAGAGCTAAGCACAGGAGTTTATTATAAACAGACAATAAACCCATTGGTTCCTAATATCCAGCATAATGGTAGTAGACAGGAAAATCCAAACCACCACTAGGTAGGGCATACTGTGTGTGCACGCAAAAAAGCAGAGTAAGAAATCTCCAGAGTTCACACGCCTGTCAAACCACTGACCATCACCCTGACAACCACAGTCACACTTCTTTTAAAATGGGGACCTAAATGAGTTCATTCTACTTTCTCTTCCGTAATACGTTACCAAAGCCTCTGAAAAACACACCTGAAACGTCAGCCTTCCTGCTCGGCCTGCTGTGTTCATCCAGCTCTACACCTTGTTATCACAAGTTATTGGCTCATTTTATCAATACATTCATTTCAATGTTTAGTGGTTAAATTTACTAACATTTTAAAACAAAAAAGCGTGCAAAATCAAATGAAACAAATTTATCATATTTTACTAATACTGAACATACATGAAATTTAGTTTGATCAACAGTTTCCCTGCTCCCCCCAAATAAATTCTTTATTTTACACATTTTAACAGCTTGAAAAAGCTACCTAATAAACAGTCCAATGCATTGCATTAATGTGTAATTTGCACTGAGTTTTAAAGTTTAATTACAGAAAAACACATGGTTTCATAAAAGGACGATAATTACTTCAAAACTTCCTTTTCTGATTGTAGTACAGTGGTAGAAAATCATGTGGTACCAAATGATCAGTTTGAATTTCTACCCCAATTATGTTATTCATTTTCTTTAACAATGGGAGATTGTTAGACTTATCTCTGTGTTAATGGTGACGATAAAATACATGGTATTAAGATTAGATAACAGGCTTCCCCAGATACGGATGCTTTGAACTCTATCACAAGACTTCACCTGCAGTAATATTGTATAATATAATGTATTTATGAAGAAGGCTCATATGGGGCTCGAAGCATTGACTTTGTTCATCTCTCTAATTTGCTACCATCCCTACTGAGTTTCTCCAGCATGTTCTGTTTTTATTTCAGATTTCTTGCATCCACAGTATTTTAGTTTTATTGATATAACCTAGCATTTCACTGAATTTTGTCTTCTAGCTTTCAACGTGAAATGGTTCAGTGTCAAGCCTAGCACTTTCCATAATATGCAATGCAGACATTTACACATGAAAGCCTTATGTTATTCTTCTATAGAATTATTTTGCATCTTTAGCACAGCAGGATCCACAAATTTGCCACACTTGTGCATTTACCCTATTTCAATAGCATGTAGAGGAGGACAATGCATTTGACAGAGTCTACTTGAACTTCAGCAAGGTTCTTGATAACATCCCATTTGGAAGACTGATAGAGAAGATAAGAACCCATAGAATTCAAGGAAATTTGGCAAATTTGATCCAGAATTAGCTGAGTAGCAGGAAGCAGACAGTGATTGTTGAGGTGTTTGTGTGACTGGAAACCTGTATCTAGTAGGATTCTGCAGGAATCAGTGTTAGGGCCCTTTCTGTTTGTGATATATATTAAAAAAAAAACCTATGTCTTGAGCGTCAGAGGATTGATCAGTAAGTTTGTGGATCATATGAAAATTGATGGGGTGGTAAATAATGAAAAGGATAGCATCAGATCACAGGAGGATATGACAGGCTAGTCAATGGCAAATGAAATTCAAAGGGTGAAATCATGCACTTGGATAGGACAAACAAAGCAAGCGATACATGATGAACGGTAGGAGCCTTGGAAGCACCAAGGATCAGATAGACCTTGGTATGCATGTCCACTGGTCCCATACAGTAACAGAACAGAACCATAAACTGATTAAAAAGGCATGTGGGATACTTGCCTTTATTAGTCAAGGCGTGGGTTATGCCGGAACTGTATATAAACATTAGTTAGGCCACAGCTAGAGTATTGTAGTTCTAGAATTCACATTATAAAAGAAATGAGATTAAACTGTAGAGGGTGCAGAGGAGATTTACCAGGATGTTGCCTGCGCTGGAGAGTTTTAGTGATGAGGTGAAATTGGATAGACTGGTATTGTTTTCCTTGGAGTGGAGAAGACTAAAAGGGGTCATGATTGAGATGTACAGATTTCTAAGGGGCACAGTCAGGAAGGAAATTTCCTCCTTGGTGGAGGGATCAATGACTAAAGAGTTTAGAGGGGATGTGAAGCAAATTTTTTTCCACTTAACAGATGGTGGGAATCTGGAATCACTGCCTATAAGGGTGGAAAATACAGAACTGGTCATAACATCGAAGCAGTATTTAGATGTAAATTTGCAATGCCAAGGCACACAACGCCATGAGCCAAGTTCTAAAAAAAAAGGGTTTAGAGTAGTTAGGTGGTTGTTTTTGACAGAGCAGTCCCAAAGGGACAAAGGGCTTATCTCCATGCTCTGGATATCTGTGACTCTATAACATTTCTTGTGAACCTGAATGACTGGTACACAACAGCCTATGTACAAAGATGCTTTAAATGTTGTTAGAATTTTTTCTCCTTGACAGTTTTTTGATTGTAGAGCTTTGTAGGATATATGAATAGAACAATTCCAATTGTGTAACACAGAAAATAAATAAACTCCATTAAAACAGGACAGAAATCAAGTGGATGGTGTGTCTCAATATTTAAGAGAATGAACAAATTCAGCTGAATGACTTTCTCTTATTTCACACCCTTATTCAGGAAAAAAATTATTAAAATAAACATAAAGTTGTCTGAATTATGATTATAACAGCTGCAGCTCCAATATACTCTATACATTATGGGATGGATTTTCAACTTCACCACATCAGCATTAATCTGATGAGAGTATCACCAATCTTTATTGCATTAAATATAAGAAAATATAAAGATCTAGTCATACCTTCAAGAGGGAATAGATAAACCTGAAAAGAGAAAAAAAAAGCAAGGATATGGAAAAAGAGCAGGGAATTACACTTAAATTTATTTGTTCTTCAAAAAGGCCAATGCAGATGTGATAGGCCGAATGGCTTCCTGCTATTTGCAATATTATAACTGTTATTGTGGTTAGGTTGAACAATTAGAATAACCATTTCAGCCAGCAGAGAAAAGAAATCTCAACGAGTAGCAAAAGGAGTGTAGTATATCAGGGGTAAAGGATAGCAGCATCTAATGGTATTATGGGTAGAGAGTAAGAGTCGGTTTCACTCTTCTGTCAGAGTCAATATTCTTGGTCATCATTCAGATGAGGTCAAAATACATACTTGTAAATGTTCAACAAAAACCTAGAAGCTGCACTAATATGTCCTGTATTTTCTAAATTCATCCTAGACTTTCAAAATTTAGTAAAAAGGAATGAAATACTACATTTCACTTGAATTAGTGTACATGACATTTAAGTCAGATTACGCATATAGCATATTTACCTGTGTTGTGTTTAAGGCATTTTTAAAATTAATGCTGTGACTAAAATGGCTTAAAAGGTGGTAGTCACTCTGCCATATTACTACTCAGACAGTGAATTGGAAAATCCAGCCTAATTTATCTGTACACAATGATGTAGATAATTTTTGTATCTCATTTCACATTTACCTCAGTCTTGAGTTCCTGGAGGAGAAACGACAATGGTTGGCCATGCAGATTACCTGATGGTGTTGTGTTAGGAGTGTTAATGTCAGCATGGGCATCTACCCACACTACACACAGGTTTGAGTGACATGATGCATCCCCAGAAATTGATCCGATTGCCAAACTGTAATGAGAAAGTGCTTTTTATATTACGTCAGGATTACATCTCAAGCATATTCCAAATTCCTTCTTTTGTAATGTGAAGTCTCTACTTTATGTTTTAAAGATGGATTTTTAGTTTCTTTACTTCACAAGACTCCATGGTAAGAAAACATTTTACAGACTGTTCTCTGGCAAATCATAAATTGTAAATCCATTGTACGATGCAATTGACAAGTAGCACCAATCTAATTCATAGAGATATTGTCAATCATAATTTTAATACTATCAGTCTATTAAAAATTATTGGTTCTCTTGTGTTTCATATCTATCAAACAATTTCTGGTCATTTTGTTTTAATTTATTTTTGGGATTGAACAGTACTAAAAAGGGCAGCATTAGTTGCTCTTGAATTGACTAGCTTGTTTAATCATTTAAGAATGCAACCAGGAGTCTACCACGTTACTATGGGCCTAGAGTCTTGTGTAGACTAGACTGAGTAAGAATGGCAAATTCCTCCCTGAAAGACATTGGTGAAGCAAGTCAGTTTTGATGACAAACCACAATTATTTTCAGTGAATCTTGTAATTTATTCCAAATTTATTAATTAACTGAATTTAATGTCACCAAGCAGATGTGTGGGATTTGAACATTTGCTTGTAAAGCATTAGTCTAGGTGTGTAGATTAGTAGGTCACTCTGCTGCCATCCCAATGCTGTTGTTACTTTGGCAAAGCATTACAGTGAACATTTGCACCACCCAAATTTTAAATATTTCTGTTAGCAGATGTCACTGATGAGATATTAGTGAGGCCATACACATGAAGATTGTTGGGAAAATACATAGACCTAAATCCATAACAATTATTAGGATACATATATGTGTGTAGTAAAACAAAGAATTGAGATTACACAATAAGACGGTGCCGAGAACTAAAATAAAAGGTCCTATTGTAGATAGGATTTGCATGGGTAGGGTGGAGTCTGTATAGTTTTGACGAGGGAATACAACAATGTTTTCAGTCTTGAATTCCAAGGCTGTTTACCTTTTTGAGATTCAGAGATTTAGAATGGGCAATATGTTATTACAATGAAACAAAGTTTTAACATGCTAGAGGTGCTATATAAGTTGCTTTTGGAATAAGTGTGGTGTTGATAAAAATAAGATCAACTCAGTAAGAGAGAAAATTAAACAAATTGAAAACAAATTAATTCAATTGACCAATAGTACAGTCCACTTGTATTTTTAGGGTTAGCAAGAGTGCATCTGATTCATTTGGCGTCTGCAAACAGCTAATATGTACAGATCTTTAGCACCTACCAGCCCCATAATGCTGAGATATCCAGTGCCGGCTTACCATCAAAGAAGTGTGTAGCCACCTCACTTCCTCAACCCACACTCAACAAAACATTGGCACTCAGTGGGAGACCATTCATCATCTCTTTTAGTGACTGTCAAATTCTGGAATGATGGGATACACTTTCAAACTCCCTATTAGTTTAATGCTGGGTCAAATAACTTTGTTCTGTTCAGAGCCCATTTAAAGCAGTGCTTTCAGTTCTGGGCAACACGTCAGTAAAGATGTTTTTACAAAAGTGTCAACATGATTTACCAGTATAATTATGGGGGATCCAGGGTAAAATTAAGGATTGATTGCCTTGCACATACCAGTGGTCCTCAGACTGGGATCCTTAGACTTCGTAGAGACTTCCCACTAAGTTCACAAAATAACTGAGTGTCAGAGGAGAAAGGCTTAGTGCCAAAAGGCAACAGCAGAGTTGTCATGTGCAGAGCTGAATGGACTTCGTTGTTTCATGTGGAAGGGAGTGCTGAGAGTGGCATGAAGATCCCCTGGTAGACCCAGTAACAAGTCTGGTGATGGATGCCTAGTGGGTTAACCTTGTTCAAGAAAAGGGGAGCTTTTTTTTAAAACTAAATGTTTAAATATTTCTGTGCAAGGAGAAGCAGGCATACCCATCTCACTGATGTCTGCAAATAGATAGATATTTTCTTAGAAGCAATTTCAAAACACTTCACATCAGTGCTTTCATATTAAGTATTATTTGAATTTAAAATGAAGATTGTGTGATTACTAATGCATTTGAAAGGAAGATCTTCAATCTAGTAGTCTGAAAACCATTGTTTTAGAATATCACAACCTAGTCTCAACCAAGATACTGACAGATGCATGTCTTTCCCTTCTCTCATTATGTATCATGTGGAGGTGCTGGTGTTGGACTGGGATGGACAAGGTCAGGAGTCAGATGACACCAGCTTATAGTCAAAAGGTTTATTTGAAATCACAAGCTTTGAAGTGACTTCACCTGACAAAGGGGCAATGCTCCAAAAGCTTGTGATTTCAAATAAACCTGGTGTTGTCTGACTTCTGACCTCATTATGTATGAATACCAGAATTACTTATATAGCTACTGATTAATATTCCAATAAGTCCAATGTGCCCTTACAGAAATCAGCAGACATCAGTTTCAGGTAATAGTTGACTGCACCCATATGACTATTGATACACCCCACAATGAGCTCCCTACCTTCATGAACATAAAAGGCTTCTGCTGTTGACTGATTACCACTGACGTAGTATACAGATACAAAATCCACACTTGTCCAGAGAGCACATAGATCCAGAGCCTTGGAACCATTGGATCATCACTGACCACATATTAAACTGGTCAAATAATGTGTTTGCTGCCTTGATATGTCAGAAGACTTTGCAGTAATAGGCAGATTTATCAGAATTAAGCTTTTTGACTTTGCAAGTAACTAATTGTACAGGCTTGCTGTAGAATCCAGTGAATATTACATTACAAGTTGTCAGCACACTACCTTAATGCACTTGAGGGTTCAGCAACAACTCCAGTTACCTCCCCAAACTAACTAACATTCAACTCCTGTCCATGTGAACCTTTGATATTTCAATCTGACACTCTCTCCCCCCTCAAACAAACATTGCCTGATTTCCCCATTTTTCCACACAAATAGGAAATACAGGATATTTTAATGATCTTTCAATATTTTCAATAGCTGCCTGAAAGAATGATTGAATCCCTACAGTGTGGAAACAGGCCATTTGGCCCAGCAAGTCCAATCTGCCCCTACAAAAGCGCATCCCACCCAGACCTATCCCTCTACCCTTACATTTTCACATAGCTAATCCACCTAATTTACACACCCTTGGGCACTACGGGCAATTTAGCATGGCTAATCCACCTAACCCGCACATCTTTGGACTGTGGTAGGAAACTGGAGCACCCGGCAGAAACCCACACAGACATGGGGAAATTGTGCAAAGTCCACACAGACAGTCAACCGAGGGTGGAATCAAACCCAAGTACATGGCACTGTGAAGCAGCAGTGCTAAGCGCTGAGCCACCATACCGGTTGATGACCATTTTAGATAACATCCTTGTAGATGTCTTTGAAGTTAATAAATTGAATAAAAGGAAAAGGAAATACCTATGATCGCCCCCAAGAATGACACAGAGCCGGCCATCTGCTTTTACTTTGTTTACAGCTTGAAATAATTTTGCGTTTGCTTTCCCCACGGTCCTTGGCATTTTGACAGTTCCGAATGGTTCATCTTTCGGCTCATCTTCAAATGTCAAATTACCATAGTCCTTCAGGTCACAACCTTGAAATGTAAAAATGGAAGGAAATTGTGTGTGGTGGGCAAGATAAATGCAAACCTACTCAATCAAGTACAATTTTAGGAATCAGTAAATAATCTATAAAAGCCCTTAGAGTTCTCAGTAAAGTGCATCTATAGGTGTTGTGAACAAATTTTAGAAACCGGTAAAGTCACAAGTTAAATGTTCTGTGCTGGACTGACTAGTTGGAATGTGAATACTGACTTCAAAATCCTGTGCCACAGGTGGGAAAAATAACAGACAACCTTCCAAATATCTGGTCCTAACACGGTATTTCCAGCTCATGGGACACTGTCCGGTGATGATTTAAATTTACTTAACTCTGATAGCTTTGTAATTAAAGTATTCTCGTTTATGTCATCTGGTCCCAAATATGAAGTATGGCCATGTGAATTGTGTGTTTTATGTGCTTTATGAAAATGATATGATACAGTATTTAATAAATTTCAGTCGTAACATCTAACAACAGGACACCTTATATTATAGTCTTTATAATAGCCAGGCAAAATAACTTGGCCTTTTCTGGACCTTTACAATTTACCACCTGCTCAAAGCTCAAATGTTCAGTTTTATCACTGGAGTTAGCCAAAAATTTACACTCAATCCCAATTAATAGCCTCATTTCAAGCAAATTTAAAAGTGAATTCACCCAAGCCCCCTTCAACAGCACCTTCCGAACCCATTACCACCACCATCCTGGCATAGGCGGCACGGTGGCTCTGTGAATAGTCCACAGATGTGCAGGTTCGGTGCATTAGCCGTGGGAAATGTAGAGTGACAGGGATAATGTAGGAGGTGGGATGTTCTTCGGAAGGTCGGCGGACTCGATGGGTCGAATGGCGTGCTTCTGCACTGTAGGGATTCTGTGATCTCAACGGACAATGGCAGCAGATACATCATCATCATCATCATCTGCAAATCCAAGCCACACGCCATTCTGAACTATATCACCGTTGCTTTGGGTAACAATCCTTTGAGTCTCCCAGAAAGGTGTGCCAATGTGGACTGCAACGGGTCAAGAAGGCAGCGTGCCACCACCTTCTGAAGAGCAATTAGGATAGGCAATAAATGCTGGCCTAGCCAGTGACGTCCTTTCAATTTTACACTTCCACAAGCCACACGGAGTTCAACAATTTCAGGTCATAAATGCCATCATTCCAGACAGCAGCTGTTAATAATGATTGCCATTTACACCTCCTTTAGAACAATATTTGCTTTCTTATCCTGTTCGCCGGGCACTATCATCCATTTTGTTACTTAATCTCCCCTGCCTTCCACTTTACCAGAGGCCAACTTTTTCCTTCTTTCCTTTCCTCTTTACCACTGTGCTTATTTTGAAAACCGATTACCTCTAACTTTTAGTGACTCTGAAAGGTCACCACCCTTTTTTTTTTGAGTTGTTCAGAATCATCTAACATATCTATTCACCGCCGGTTTAAAAGTTTCATTTTTGTTTTGTTTTCAATTTGAAGAGGTAATGCCTATTTGAATATGATTCAGGAACTGCTCGTTAAAAGTGAATAAAAAGGCTTTCAGAGTAATTTTAACTTGTGACTTTTCTTTGTAATGTGAGTGCAGGATTTCAACCGTCCCCTCTTTGTAGGTACGGTGGATCGATCGCAAAGATTTTGTACGCGCTTTAGGACACGCAAACATATATATTCCCAGCGCAAACTGAAAATGGAAAAGTTTCCGATCATAACTTGTTGACCTTTTCGGAAATGATTTCAATATTTACGTTCGAATGACTCTCCGAATTATTACCTCCAGCCTGAAGCGCAGTCAGCAGTCCAGATCTTCTTAAAGCGTCTGGTCCCGTTTTTACACCCTCCTTTCCCTATAGACATGCATAAGGAGCTTACAGTAAAACAGAAAATAAAAGAGCCTTTTAAAAATACGGTTTTTCCGAACCCTAACTAGCGCATTCGCACAGCATACCTGTCCCCTTGATAACGGTGCTCCAAGGATTCCTATTTTGTGGTTAAATCTTCTACAGATGATACTGACACCCTGTTTTAAAAGAATCATTCCCTTTCCGGGTAACATCTTGCTTCTTGGTTTCTAACAGACGAACTTCAAACTATTAATAGTTTTTCGCTGCGAGTAATTTACTGTTTGCAGATTATAATTGAATTAACACAGATATCCTCTAGCCGACAGGAGAGCTTTATCGTTGGTGAGTATAACTGAAGTAAACACACATAATCGGAATTATTATAGACAAATCTGCACACTGTGCACGGATTGGTTACATGGGTGATGTGTCACAGCAACACTAGGGATATAGCCTGAAAACGCCGCCCTCCCTCAATAACACAATCATACGGTTGCTATTCAGCTTGACGAATGACATAAAGAGCTACAAAACCAAAGTCTGTGGATACCCAGAGATCGTAGGAACTTCCGAAGCTAGAGTCAGAGATAACACAATGTGTTGCTGGATGAACACAGCAGGCTAGGCAGCATCAGAGGAGCAGGAAAGTTGACGTTTCGGGTCTGGACCCTTCTTCGGTAATGGGGAAGGGGGCTCTGAAATAAAGAGAACGGGGTAGGCGATGATAGAAGGTGGACAGAGGAGTAGATAGGTGGAGAGCAGACGGACAGGTCAAGGAGGCGGGGATGAAGCCAGTAAAGGTGAGTGTAGGTAGGGGGTTGAGATGGGGGTTGGTCAGGGACCAGGAAGGGCGGGTAGGTGGGAGGGAAGTAGGACAGGTTGAGGAGGAGGGAATGAAGCTAGTAGGTAGGAAGTGGGACTTGGGGGGGGTTGGTCAGTGAGGTGGGAGGAGCTGATAGGTGGGAGAAAAGACGGACAGGTCAAGGAGGTGGGGATGAGATGGGCTGGTCTTGGGATGCGGTAGGGGGAGGGGAGATTTTGAAGCTTGTGAAGTCCACATTGAGACCATTGGGCTGCAGCGGTCCCAAGCAAAATATGAAGTGCTGTTCCTCCAGCCTTTGGGTGGCATCGTTGTGGCACTGGATGAGGCCCAGGATGGACATGTTGTCCAAGGAGTCGGAGGGGGAGTTGAAGTGGTTCGCGACTGGGAGGTGTTGTCATTTGTCATGAACCGAGCGTAGGTGTTCCACAATGTGGTCTCCAAGCCTCTGTTTGGTTTCCCTGATGTAGCAGAGGCCACATTGGGAAAGAAGGATACAATATACCACATTAGCAGAGATAACAAGATGTGGAGCTGGATGAACACAGCAGGACAAGCAGCATCATAGGAGCAGGAAAGCTTGACGTTTCAGGCCTAGACCCTTCATTTTCTGATGAGGGGTTTCAGCCCGAAACATCAAGCTTTCCTGCTGCTATGATGCTGCTTGGCCTGCTCTGTTCATCCAGCTCCACACCTTGTTATCTCAGATTCTCCAGCATCTGCAGTACCTATTATCTCTGATACCACATTAGCAGATGTGCAGGTGAATATCTGTTTAATGTGGAAGGTATTCTTGGGGCCTGGGATGGGGGTGAGAGGGGGAAGTGTAGGGGCAGGTGTAGCACTTCCTGCGGTTGCAGGGAAAAGTGCCGGGAGTGGTGGGGCTAGTGGGGAGTGTGGAGCGGACGAGCGAGTCAAGGAGAGAGCGATCTCTCCAGAAGGCAGATAAGGGTGGGGAGGGAAACATATCCTTGGTAGTGGGGTCGGATTGCAGATGGCGGAAGTGTCGGAGAATGATGTGTTGAATCCAGAGGTTGATGGGGTTGTACATGAGGACCAGGGGAATTCTGTCTTTGCTGTTATTGTGGGGAGGGGGTGTGAGGGCTGAGGTGCAGGGAAAGCGAGAGATGTGGTCGAGGGCGTTTTCAACCACTGTGGAGGAGAAATTGCTGTCCTTGAAAAACGAGGACATCTGGGCTGTCTGGGAGTGGAATGCCTCATCTTGGGAGCAGATGCGGCAGAGGCAAAGGAATTGGGAATAGGGGATGGCATTCTTGCAGGAAGGCGGGTGAGAGGAGGTGTATTCTAGGTAGCTGTGGAAGTCGATGGGCTTGAAGTAGGTATCAGTTTCCAGGTTGTTACCAGAGATGGAGACAGAGAGGTCTAGGAAGGAGAGAGAGGTATCGGAGATGGTCCAGGTGAACTTCAGGTTGGGGTGGAAGATGTTAGTAAAGTGGATGAACTGTTCGAACTCCTCGTGGGAGCCCAAGGCAGTGTCGATACAGTCATCGATACAACGAGGAAAAGGTGGGGGATGGGGCCAGTGTAGCTGCGGAAGAGGGATTGTTCCACATATCCTACAAAGAGGCAGGCATAGCTTGGGCCCATGTGGGTACCCATGGCCACCCCCTTTGTCTGTGGGAAGTGGGAGGAGTTGAAGGAGAAGTTGTTATGGGTAAAGACGAGTTTGGTTAAGTGGATAAGGGTGTCGCTGGAGGGGCGCTGGTCGGGCCTGTGGGAAAGGAAGAAGCAGAGGGCTTTTAGACCATCTGCATGGGGAATGCAAGTATATAGGGACTGGACATCCGTGGTGAAGATGAGGTGTTGAGGACCAGGGAATCGGAAATTTTGGAGGAGGTGGAGGGCTTAGGTGGTGTCACGGACATGGGTGGGGAGTTCCTGGACCAGCGGGGAGAAAATGGAGTTGAGATAAGTGGAGGTAAGATCAGTGGGACAGGAGCAGGCAGAGACAATGGGTCGACCAGGGCAGTCAGGTTTATGGATTTTGGGAAGGAAATAGAAACGGGCGGTGCGGGGTTGGGGAACAATGAGGTTGGAGGCTGTGGGTAGACGGTCACATGAGGTTATGATGGTCTGGGAGATGATGTTTTGGTGGTCAGAGGTGGGGTCATGATCAAGGGGGTGGTAGGAGGAAGTGTCAGAGAGTTGGCGCCTGGCATCGGCGATGTAGAAGTCAGTGCGCCATATCACAACTGCGCCTCCTTTGTCCACGGGTTTTATAGCGAGGTTAGGGTTGGAGCAGAGGGCTGCATGTTCTGTGGGGGAGAGGTTGGAGTGGGTGAGAGGAGTGGAGAGGTTGAGGCAATTGATATTACGATGGCAGTTGGAGATGAAGAGGTCGAGGAGGGTAGGAGGCTTTGGGGTGGTGTCCAGGAGGAAAGGGTGTGTTGGAGGTGGGAATAGGTGTCAGTAGAGGGGTGGTTAGGTTCACGTTTAAAGAAGTAAGCGTGGAGGCAGCGCAACAACTGTTCAATGTCCAGGCGTGAGAGTATTCATTAATGTTCGAGTGGAGGGGGATAATGGGATACTCAGCAGGTCTGACAACGTTTGTTGGAGAGGAGTTAACATTAGGACAAAGATCCTTTATCAAAATGTGACATGAAATTATGTCATACCAATGTTGTGTTATCAGTATGACTAATGGTTGCCAACCAATCAACATACTCCACTAAAACCCAAGCAAAATAATTTGAAGGATGGAAATCTGAACGAAAAACAGAAAATGTTGGAAATGATCAGCCAGTCAGCAGCATCTGTAGCAAGAAGAATAGAATTAACACTTCAGATCAGTGCCTTTTCATCAAAGGAAACAGCCATTGATCCAATAGCTGATCTGATAATACTGAACTCCACTTTCCAGCCTAAATTCCCATAACCCTTGATTCCCTGATAGATTACAATCTGTTCATTTCAGCTTTGAATATATTTAATGACCCAGCCTCCATTGCTCTCTACCTTAAAGAATTCCAGATTCACTACCCCTTGAGAGAAAAATACCCTGCTCAGCTCTGTCTCAACAGGGGAACCTTTTACTCCATTGCTAATTACATCCTTTATAGTAGACTCTTCACATTTTCCCAATGACAGATGTTAATCTAATTGGCTTATACTTACACACATTTTGTCTCCCATTTTGAACAAGAGTATTACATTGGCAGTCATGAACCTGCAGCTTTTTGGGTTATTAGGAACCTAACTTTCCCTGAGGCACCAGATACTAAAACCTTTCAAGAGTTGATGGGTTTAGTTAAGCAATATTTATGACACCATGCCTCCCCTAATTTTGAGACGCCAACCAGACATCCTAATCTGACCTAGTCCCACTTGTCAGCATTTGGCCCATATCCCTCTAAACCTTACTATTCATATACCCATCCAGATGCCTTTTAAATGCTAGAATTGTACCCACCTCCACCACTTCCTCTTGCAATTCATTCCACACATGTACCACCCTCTGTGTAAAAAAAGTTCTCCGTGGGTCTTTCTAAAATATTTCTGTTCTCACCTTAAACCAATGCCCTCTAGTTTTGGACTCCCCTGCCGTTGGAAAAAGATCTTGGCTATTCACCCAACCCATGGCCGTCATGATTTTTAAACCTCTTTAAGGTCATCCCTCAGTCTCTGATCTTCCCAATTTCTGTGGTGCATGTTCTGCCAAAACCAAAAAGAAGAACATTTGCTGAAGGGAAATGTTATTACTGCTGGAAAGAATCATAGCAAAGGAAAAAGTGCCAGAAGCAATCAAGGTAGATGTTAGCAATTAGGAGGGCTACAACATAGTTAATTTGTAACTCCTAGCATTCCCTAGTCAAGAAAGCCCAAGGCAAACATATCACAGAAGAATTTTACTCCAAAGATAAAGTTGACAAACCAGAAACAATCAAAAGGGAGTGGAAAAAGTGCAATCAGTTTCATAAAATGTAGAATGGCATCTGCTTAGTATGATATATGAAGCAGAGTGTAAGGCAGATACTACTATTAAATTTAGTATTCAGTGGTCTACTAGACCTTATTTGTTACTGGTAAATGTGTGAGTACTTTATTTCTAGTTTATTTAAACTCAATATGGTATTAAAAGCTGAAACCAAAGTAATAATACTGACATGCAAAGTATCAGATGAGTAACTACTGCAAATGTGGGAGGGTTTGAAGGAATTAATTGGGAAAGTGAACCAAAACATAACATTTGATTTGATTTATTATAGTCACATGTACCTAAGTACAGTGAAAGGCTTTGTTTTGCAAGCTGTACAGGCAAATCATAGCAAACAAGGACATACAGATCATAGGTGCTTATACAGAGTGAGGCATACAGGTTACAGCTGCACAGGAGATGTGCAAAGCAAGATCAACAGTATTTGAAGTTAGAGAGATCATTCATCAGTCTGATAATGGCAGGGAAGACGCTGTTCTTGAACCTGAGATAACAAGGTGTAGAGCTGGATGAACACAGCGGGCCAAGCAGCATCAGAGGAGCAGGAAGGCTGATGTTTCAGGCCTAGACCCTTTTCTGAAGAAGGGTCTAGGCCTGAAATGTCAGCCTTCCTGCCTTCCTTATCTCAGATTCTCCAGCATCTGCAGTTCCTACTATCTCTGTAAGGAAGCATCGGTTAGAAACATTATGGGATTGGCTCCCCCTAATGGCACTGTGTGGTGTAGTACTGCCACACAGGCAAAATTATGCTATGTCTGGCCTGTATTCGTCTTACTTGGGGAGCAATTGGGTAGGGACGGAAATATTAATCATGGTATGTGAGTTATCTGTGTCCAAGTTCTGCTGTCAGAGAGAAAGCAGACAGAGATATTGAGTGAAGACAGGATCAGATATTGACAGTGATGACCTTGTCCAGATTTATGACTCTGTCCTACTCCTATTGTCTTCCTGTGAATTATACACATTAAGTCATGGTGCACCAGAAAGATGATGTCATCTGAAACTATTTGCAATTAGAAAACCAGGTACTGGTAATTTGATACAATTAATATGATGAAACTGTTGGCGAAAGAAACAGAAGAAAAAATTCAGAGAATGGAAGGAGGCTGTACAATCTGTCAAGTACATGCTGTTGCAATGCAAGAGAACTCAGCTGGTCCCAGACCTTTGCTCTTTCCCTGTAACTCTACAATTTTCTTCACTTCAGTTGCTTATCCAGTTCGATTTTTATTTTCATTCATAGAATGTAGGTGTTGTTGAATTGGCCAGCATTTATTAACCACCCCTAATTACCCACGAGAAGGTGTGTTGAATGTGTGAACAGTCGACAGGACTGTTTCTGCCGTTGTCTTTTCCGGTACCTAGGTCGATGCCAGGTGATCCGTCTAGTTTCATTTCTTTGAAACTTTGTAGCAATCAATACAACTGAATGGCTTGCTAAGCCATTTCAAAAGACAGTTGAGAGTCAACCGACATTGCTGTGGGTCTGGAGTCACATAAAGGCTAGACCAGGTGAGGATAGCAGATTTTCCTTCCCTGAAAAACATTAGTGAACCAAATAGGTTTTTCCGACAATGATCTCATGGTGATCAGTAGATTCTTAATTCCAGACTTTGTTTTTATTGAATTCAACTCCCATCATCTTTCGTGATGTGATTCAAACACGGATCCTCAGAACATTAACTGGGTTGCTGGATTAATAGTCTAGCGATAATACCACTAGACCATTGCCTACTTTCAACCACTGCAGTCCATGTAGTGTAGGTACACCGTCAATGCCCATTACAGAAGGCGTCCAAGGATTTTGACCCAATAAAGTATGTAGGATGGTGATTGCCTTGGAGGTGAACTTGCAGGTGGTTGTATTCCCATGTATCTGCTGCACTTGTCCTTCTAGATGGTAGTGGTCGTGGGTTTGGAAGGTGCTGGCTACGGAGCCTTGGTGAATTTCTGAGGTGCATCATGTAGATTGTACAAACTTCTGCTACTGAGCATTGGTAATGAAGAGACTGAATGTGGATGTGGTACTAGTAAAGCGAGCTGCTTTGTCCTGGATAGTGTCAAGCTTCATCAGTGTTGTTGGAGCTGCACTCAACAAGATAAGTGGGAAGTAATCCATCGCACTCCTAACTTGAGCCTTGTTGATGGTGCACAGGCTTGGGGAGTCAGGAATGAGTTACTTGCTGCAATATTCCTAGCCTTTGACCTATTCTTGTAATCATATTATTTATATGACAAAACCAGTTCAGTTTCTGGTCAATGGTAACTCCCAGGATGTTGATCATGGGGCATTCAGTGTTAGTTATGCTATTGAATGTCACAAGGCAATATTTGGATTCTGTCTTGTTGGAGATGTTCATTGCCTGCCACCTGTGTGGTGCAAATGTTACTTGCCACTTTTCAGCCCAAGCCTGGATATCGTACAGATCTGGCTACATTTGAACATGAAATTTTTCAGTATCTGAGGAGTGGACAATGGTGTTGAACACTGTGCAATCATCAGTGAACGTCCCCACTTTGTACCTTATGATGATGGAAAAGTCATAGATGAGGCATTGAAGATTGATGGGCCAAGGACACAATTTAAGGAACTTCTGCAGCAAAGTCATGGAGCTGAGATGACATACATGAACTAAAAATAGGAAGTTATGCAGAAACTTGGCAGGTTTGGCAGTATCTATGGAGAGAGAAACATAGTTTACATTTCGAGTCTGATGTGACTCTTCTTCAGATTTATCTCAGATTTCTAGTTTCAAAGTACTTTGCTTTTATTTAATTCTTACTTCGATTAAATAAAATTCAATTAAATTAAGTGCAGGTTGGATAAACCGGATTGGCAAAATTAGTCTAGAAATAATTGAGGGTATCTATGATAATTTAATGCCATCAATATGTTCAAAAGCTATTGTAGACTCAGAAATAAGTAATGGTCAAATTTAATGTTCAGTTTGAAGGGGATAAGTTTGGTTGTAAGACTAGTGTTTTAACACCAAATAAGGACACATATCAGTATGAAGGTACAGCTGGATAAGATGAACTGGGAAGCTATGTTTAAAGATAGAGCGATAGCGATGCACTGGTGGGCTTTTAACACTTGGCGAGATGGTGGCCTAGCCTGGCCATGCAGCCAGGGACTCCTGGTTATGGTAGGCCCAGGACAGGGACTCCAAGCATCAGCATGGTGGCAGCTAGCAGCAGCAGAGCCGGGAGCTCCTGGTTGCTGGTGAATGTGGGTCCAGCATAAGACCCAGCATCGGCGGCTTGTTGGCAAACTGCACCCCAGCAATGAAGAGATGGCACCTGAAGAGTGGTGACTCCAACGTTGGTGTGTCCAGCACAGGTGTCATTGGTCAGACAGCTTAGGACTCATGGTGGAAATGGTGGAATAAAGATGGATTTTCTTTCAGCTTTATCTTTTTATACTTTTTATTCTTAAACTACACAAATAGTGCCGGATTGTGGCAACACTGTATTTTACTGTATTGTTCATTGTAGACTACAAGTGGCAATAAATCATCATTTGTTCATTCTTAACCCTGTGAGAAAGAAAGACTCTGAGAAGGACCCATCATTTGTAGCC
This sequence comes from Ginglymostoma cirratum, assembly GCA_024137785.1. Classification (NCBI taxonomy): domain Eukaryota; kingdom Metazoa; phylum Chordata; class Chondrichthyes; order Orectolobiformes; family Ginglymostomatidae; genus Ginglymostoma; species Ginglymostoma cirratum. The sequence goes on from JAHRHZ010000018.1 coordinate 15,115,976, forward strand.
GACATTTTAAGGATGGTATCAAATTGAAATGAACACTGTACCAATTCTGTACTTATCCAGCCATTGGACAGGTTTTAAGGGCCAGCAAAGAATGACTAAATTATAATAAGGAGGCAGTATGTAGAGTATGAGAGAAAGTCAGAAGTCACACGACCCCAGGTTATAATCCAACAGGTTTATTTGAAATCACAAGCTTTTGAAGCGCTAATCCTTCATCAGGAGAGAAAAAGCTGACTAGTAATAGAAATTTTAAAAATGAGTTTCTACAAGATTTTAAATAGGAAAATAGTAACTAAATGTTTGTACTCTAGATAATGGAAAACAAGGAAATAGTGGAGACATTAAACAAATATTTTGAATTTGTCTACACTTTAGAAGTCCTATAAAAGTTTCCACCAACATTTGAAAATCAAGAGGTAAAAGGGAGGGAGGAACTTAAAATAATACCATCATCAGGGAAAGGGTACTGAGAAAATGGTCGAATCTAAAGTGTGGCAAATCCCCAGAGGCATTGGCTATCATTTTCCAAAAGTCCATAGATCCTGGAAGCATCCCAATGGATTGGAAATTAGCTAACATAATACCATTTTGGAACAAAAAAATGGTGAGAAAGTATACAATAAAGAATGCTATTCAAAAAAGTGTCCAGGTTAGAGAGACAGGACAGGTAGAAATAACTGTTGATAAAGCATACTGTGTTCTAGACTTCATTAATAGGGACATAGAGAACAAGAGAAAGTAAGTTATGTTGAACCTACAAAAAACACTAATGTTGTGATCCCAGTTTAGAGTTATGATCCCAGTTGATACTATTCTTGGACAAGTCAGATCCCAGACTGAAACCTGACTTGATAAATCATGTCTTTTTTTGTTTTAACAATAAAACAAACTTTATCATGCAAAGAAATGAAAATAAAATCAAATAACCAAACTATTTGCATAAGGTTAAAGATTTCAAAACACACGGCACCCCATTACAATACTCATATAGCGAAAAGAGAATTCCCCTCTTTATCACATATGGGGTTTGACTTGGAAGTGGCTTCAATTCCCAAGTCTTGAGTATCTGATTACATCTTCCTTGAATCTTCATGCAACCGAGCTTAGACTTTTTCAGCTTCAAACAACCCCTTCAGGATTTTAATCAAATACTTCTGGTCTGGAATTTTAAAACTAAACTCCTTACCTGAGGCAACCTATATTTTAACAGTTATAAACCATTTATTTTAATCAAGGGCAGCTGTTTTACACATCCAGCTACAGAAATATTCACAAGTTAATCATTAAACCCCTTCAGACACAAAGACCAAAACCCACATGCCACTGCCACTGCCACAAGTCCAAACTCAAATAAATTATAAATAAAATACATATAAATCTTATGCCTCACCTCCCTACAGAAGAGAATGAAAATGTATATTTAAGAGGCATTTTCATTACTCATCAAAAATTATCTTAACACCATAACTATATCACATTAGTATAGCAAGGACTTAAATAAGTCCATGGACATCACGTCACTTGGTGTCCTTGATACATGCTCTCAATAAAGCATCCACTATAAAATGTAATGTTCCAAGCACATAAGTGTTACTTAAATTATCTGGTTATTGAACAAAGCTCTACAGAAGTAATTATAAGGGCGTGTCTTGAAATGTTTCCCAAAATAAAATCAATAGATTGTGATCCAGATAAATAACAGTATCTTCCACATTGTTGGTGATGTATATTTCAAAGTGATGTAAAGACTCAATGTTTCTTTTCCAATTGCTGAATGTTTTTATTGTAAAGTAAGAGGTAAAACCAACCCAGTATTACCAGACAAGGTGTAGAGCTGGATGAACACAGCAGGCCAAGCAGCATCAGAGGAGCAGGAAGGCTGACGTTTCGGGCCTAGACCCTTCTTCAGACTACAGGGCTGCTGTCTAATTAGAGAAAGGCGATGCTGATGGTTTAACCTGAAGGTCACCATGCTTCAGGTGAGGGGAGATGTTGAAAAGGAGAATCCTTTGTGTTAACCTAAGGAATTGAACCCACATTGTTGGCATCACTCTGCATTACAATCCAACTGGCCTGTTATTTTTGACATGCAGTCAATTGGTTTGAAAAACAACTGATGGGCCTTTGGATCCCCGTCTCACTATCTTGCAGAAAAACTGATTTTTGAGAAATAGTACATATCCAATTCACTTAATGCGGTCCTCCAATCTTGGACCAGGATATTAGCCCATTTTCATCACCATATTGACTTGGCAAAAATCAATACAATATCTTTGTGACCAATCCAGTTTTAGCACTGTCACAATAGCTGAACTCCAGGTACTACAATTCAGTTCAATAATGTCATTGTCCATTATGAACTTAATCCATTCCCTTACTTGAGCCAATCAGGCTAGTTAGCGTCTGTAAGGGTGTTGATTTATCAGTAACATATACCCTATATTAATATCAGCCAAACTGTTTTCTTGGCTTATTCCAAAAAAAATTAAAATTCTGTAATTCATAAATTACTTCAATAGATTACTGGAAGAAATACATGATGCTAGCTAACTTCTTAAGCACCTCCGCATTTTCCAGTCTGATTGTTGTAGGGTCAACTTTTGAGTTTTCACAGCTGATTCATTCTCCAGTTATTCTGCTATGACCTGTTGAGGTAATGTGCCAGAATTTGAATCCTGCTATTCACATAGTCTGTACAAAAGTTAAAGATTTTATCAATTCAGACATGGGTTGATGGAAAGCACAGACCAGTTTTCTGTCCTGAACAAGAAATAGAATTCACTAAACTAATTAGACTCTAGCTACAGGTAAACAGATATGAACTATCTAATAATAACATAATATATAATACTACTTCAAAACTCTAATCCCTCTATGAACTCCTTTGCACACAAATACAGGCAGATAAACAGACAGGGTAAAATAGATTTAAGGTAGAGGATAGAAACTGGAAGGTCAGTTCAGAAATCTTTTATTCCCAGGTTCTGTTGTTGAGATCATCCTTACAACTTTTCTGCTGTTGACCAGCATGTTGCTTCAATTTCATTCCTCCAGGTGCTCCCACTCACTCACAAAAAGTCTGGCCTATCAATTAAAAGTCACAGCAATTGTTGTAGGAAAGATGAACTGGTTTTCTTCAGGTTTATAGTGAGTTTTGACTGTGGAGACTAGAGAGACCGTTCCTGAGTTAGGGAAGGCTGAACTCTTCTTTCTATAATTGTTCCTAGCTCCAAGCTATTCAATTATCGAGAACAAATCACTTAGTTGTTGGCAGAAAAAAAAGCTCTCTATTTTCAATAACTGCTCACCAGTTATCTTTTCAGTATGTCAACTACACTACATAAAACTTAAATGATTGAGTTTCTTTTTGATTTGATGATATTTAGCGAACCTTGCATTTCCAGATTCCTGAGAGACAGACAACAATACTAACTCCCTGTCTTCAGCAACAAAATTTGAATTTCAATTTTTTTTATGTTAATCACTTTTCAAATGCTTTTTAGACAACTTAAAAGCTTTGGTCAGTTTTTCTGAAATTCAAGACATTGGCTGGAAGTGTGGTTTCTGAGCTTTTTTGGTTTATCAATTTCTCTTCAATCAATTCAAATGGTCCTTTCACACCATGTCCATACATTAGTTCAAGAAGATTCAATCCTGTGGAGGCATTAGGAGAATCCCTAAAGGCAAATAGAGACAATATAATTCCAGTATTAGTCATTATGACGTAGTTGACAATAAGTTCTAATCATGGTCTTCAAAGTTTGCTGCCATCTTTCCAATGTACCTTAAGATTATGGGTGATAAACAGAAGATGTAAATTGTTTTATTCCAAACTAATTATACTTTCTTTGAATATTTGTGAAATAAAATTTGAAACTTGACCTGATCGTATTTATTTGGGTAATCCATATCTTGTAAAAGATTGATCTAACTTTTCCACTGCCAATTTTCGCAGTAATTCTTCCTATAGGCATTGCCTTCGGACATCTTTTGGAAATGTATATAGTCATTCAAAGATATTGATTTCCATTCTTGATTTTACACAGTGGTCCTATATAATCTATTGAGACCCTGCTAAATGGTTCTTCAAAAGCTGGTATTGGAATTAAAGACACACATTGATTGGAGGGTTGGAATTTCCTCACTGCCTGATGTATATGGCTTGTCTGACAGAATTGACTACACCTTTATGTAGTCTTGGCCATTAAAAATGGTTTAACATTTTAACCTTTTTCCTAGTACCTAAGTTAACTCCCATCAGAATTTTGTGAAAAATTACAAAATTTAATTATGATACTCAGTTGAAACTACCAGCTGGACCACTGCCCACGAGAACCTGTAACTACTGAGTTCTGTTTTTTTGTTGCTTGATCAACATCATATTTCACACTTTCCCTTTGATTTCATGCTCGTCAACTTCATGAACAAGTCTATTATGAGATAATTTATCGAATGTCTCTTGACAATCTACATATATCACATCAAACTCACTACCTTTTTTTAACCAACTTTGGTATCTTAATCATAATTCTGGTTTCCCTTCTATAGAAAGGATGTTGTTAAACTTGAGAGAGTACAGAAAAGATTTGCAAGGATGTTGCCAGGACTGGAGGGTTTGAGCTATAGGGAGAGGCTGAATAGGCTGGGGCTGTTTTCCTTGGAGTGTTGGAGGCTGAGGGGTGACCTTATAGAGGTTTATGAAATTTTGAGGGGCATCTATAGGGTGAACAGCCAGGGTCATTTTACCAGGGTAGGGGAGTCCAAAACTAGAGGGCATAGGTTTAAGGTGGGAAAGGAAAGATTTGAAAGGGACCCAAGGGGCAACTTTTCATGCAGAGGATGGTGTGTGTATGGAATGAGTTGCCAGAGGAAGTGATGGTGATGGGCACAGTTATATCATTTAAAAGACATCTGGTCCAAAATGGGGAGGAATATGGGCTAAATGCTGGCAAATGGGACTAGTTCAGTTTAGGATCTGGTTGGCATGGATGTGTGGATTAAAGGGTCATTTCTGTGCTGTAAAGCTCTATAACTCTATGACCCAAATTGGCTCCAAAGGCCAGTTCAAACTGGTTGCAAATGCTCCTGAGTCTGCGCACTGACAGCAGATCCAAGCAGAAAACTGCAATGTCATCCATGTACAAAGAGGCTTTGACCTGCAGGTCTCCATTGCCTGGAATAGTCACTCCTCTCAGGCTTGCATCCTTCCAGATGGACTCAGAAAAAGTTTCTATATAATACACAAACAAGGCAGGAGAGATTGGGCAGACCTGCCTGACTCTAGACCTGATTGGGACTCTTTCTGATTCTCACCTGTTGATTGAGACTTCATTACTGATATTGGTGTAGAATAGTCAGATTCAATTGAGGATTCACTCCCCACAGCCTGTCTCTCATGTACATGTACGATATCCTCTAAAAGGTCTTCTCCTGGTCCAGGCTGATGATATAGGCATATAACCCCCTGTCCTACATGTAAACGATTGTATCCCTGAGGAGTGCGAGGTTGTCAGAGATCACTCTACCTGGTACAGCACAGGGTTGGTTGGGGTGAATCACCGATCACAGAGCAGACCTGGCCCGGTTGGCGATGACTTTGGACAGGATTTTGAAATTGGTGAAATTGGTCTCCAAATCTAATTTCTTCTTTCTTGCCCTCTCCACTTGTATATAACGGTGGTGATACCTTTCCTCATGATTTCCTCTGGATTTGCCAGAAGCCCACTGTTGTGCTCCTCCAGCAGGTGGTGGCCAATCAAGTCCTACAGTGCTGAAAAACAACTCAGTCAGTAAGCTGTCACTTCTGGGAGTTTTATTTTTACAGTCTACATGCACCACATCAATCTCATTATCCTTTTCAACTATCTTTGTTACTTCATCACAATTCTGGTCACCCTTCTATAGGGATGATATTGTTAAACTTGACAGGTTGCAGAAAAAAATTACAAGGGTGTTGCTGGGTCACAAAGGTTAGAGTTAGAGGGAGAGGCTAAATAGGCTAGGGCATTTTTCCCTGGAGTGTTGGAGGCTGAGGCCTTAAAGAGGTTTATAAAATCATGAGGGACATGGATAGGGTGAACAGCCAAGGTCTTTTTCCCAGGGTAGGGGAGTCCAAAGCTAGATGGCAAAGGTTTAAGGTGAGAAGGGAAAGATTGAAAAAGGACCTGAAGGGCAACTTTTTCACACAGAGGAATTGGTGGAGGTGGGTACACTTACAAAATTTAAAAGGCATCTGGATGGGTATTTAAATAGGAAGGGTTTAGAGGAATATGGGCCAAATGCTGGCAAATGGGATTAGGTTAGATCGGGATGTCTGGACTGTGCAGACGAGTTGGACTGAAGGATCTGTTTGTGTTGTATTACTCTATGACAAAATAAAAAAAATTCAAATTAGTTCAAACATGATTTCCCTTTAAAACTGTGCAGGCTTTCCATTTTTAATCAGCATTTATTTTTGCAACAATTAATTGTTGTCATGATTATCATCTTTAACAACTTTCCTACCACCAAGGGTTAAATTAAGTGGCTAGCTGTTGCTGAATTTATCCATATGTCCTTTTAGAACTTAGAACCGTAGAAAAGCTCAGTTCAGAAAGAGGCTATTCTGAGCTAACTGAATAAACTAGATGCCTCAACCACCAAACTTAGCAGTAGATTCCAGACACCAACCATTGAGTAAAAAAACTTTTCCTTTTGTCCCTTCCAATACTCCACCAATCACCTTAAATCTGTGCCCTCTCAATGGAGTGAAGCCAATGTAACATAACTATATCTTATTTGGCACAAATGCCATCTATTGATTGAAAACTGTTACAACAGGCCTGCATTCTTTAATAGACCAGCTTGGAAGTGATTGAAACTCAGTCCTCAGATCCAGTCCTGAAGAAGGGCAATACGTGAAACATTGATTGCTGCTTTCCTCCAGATGCTGCCTGGCCTGCTGTGTTCTTCCAACCTCCTGTTTGTGTACCTTGGATTCCAGCATCTGCAGGTTTTTTGTCTCAAAACTCAGTAAACGACTGATACACTGAAGAGCAAAGTGAAAAAAAGCAACAAAGCAAAAGATTCATTGATACAAGACACAAATCAGGAGCAGGATAGAATATTACCCATTTGCTTGGACAAGCGCAGCTCCAACAACGTTCAAGAAGCTTGACATCATCCAGCACAAAGGAACCCGCTTGATTGGCACCACATCCGCAAACATTCAGTCCCTCCACTACCGATGCTCATTAACATCAGAGTTTATCATCTACAAGATGCACTGCAAAAATTCACCTAGGCTCCTCAGCCAGCGCCTTCCATAACCGTGAACACTGCCACCTAGAAGGACAAGGGCAGCAGATACATGGGAACAATTCCCATTTCCAAGCCACTCCCATCTTGGAAGTGTATCGGTGGTCTTTCATGTTGCTAGGTCAAAATCCTGGAACTCTCTCTCTAGAGGCATAATGAATCAAACTAAACCAAATTGACTGCAGTGGTTTAAGAAGGCAGCTCACCACCACCTTCTCAATGGCAACTAGTGATGAGAAATAAATGCTGGCATGGGCAGCAATGGACATATCCCATGAATGGATAAAAAAATGAATGAACAAAAAACCAAGGAAAACAAAAAAAAAGCAAACAATCCTTACTATTTTTTCATAGAATCCCTACAATGCAGAAAGAGGCTGATTGGCTCATCGAGTCTGCACCGACCCTCCAAAAGAGCGTCTGAGCCAGACCCACACCCACCCTATCCCCATAACCCGATATTTACAATGGCTAATCCATCTAGCCTGCACATCTGTGGACATTACAGGGCAATTTAGCATGGTGAATCCATCTAACCTCCACATCTTTGGACTGTAGGATGAAACTGGAGCACTCAGTGGAAACACATGCAGGGAAAACATGCAAACTCCACACAGTCACTCAAGGCTGGAATCAAACCTGGGTCCACCTGGAACAGCAGTTCTAACTACTATGCCACTGTGCTGCCATTTATTTCTTAATAAATTATTTACAACGAGAAAGGGAAGGCAAATAGTTACTTCTGAATTGGGAGCAAAATATCTGTTTACTGAATTACAGCTATTCAAGCAACATAGGCAGCTGTATTTCACAGATCTAGCAATAAATGATCCTAAGAAATCTCTAAAAATCTTATGTGCTGTTGACAAGATAGGCTTCACAGAATTAATATGTCTATTGTTTCTATGACATTAGAAGGATTCACAAAAGATCTGCAGAGTACCTGAAGACCAGCTTAAGGTAAGAATTAACTTGAGAATTAACAGGTCCTAACTCATGTCACACTGTCAATAACACCAAAAGTTTATTGATGAGCTTGTTGCAAGATATCACAACAAAGGATATAAGAATGATGTCTCTGAAGAAGAACTCTCAGAACAGCACATAGAATTAATCGTCCCCTCTATATCAATTAAGACCATCAAGGAGCAGCTTCTGAGCAAGAAAATGAACCATATCATTAATGTATTAATATCATTAATTGCTTGAAAATGGACATCTGCTTGAAGTCATAATCACAGGCCACCAATTAGATACAGCCAACACTATTGCCACAGTCAACAAATTGCACCAAACCTAAAAGATCCGTAACAGATGTGGATTGGTGTACCTACCCAAAAGCTGTCCAGCTTTCCTTCATGTCTGCAAATCATGTGACACAAAAAGGATATTGGGAACATGCAGGATATTTGCTTTCAAAATTCAATCTAGACTGCAAAGCAAAACATAGGTGACCAACAAGATCACCAAAACACTGGCAGCAAGGCAAAGTTACACAAATGTAGATGTATTGATGAAGTGCATAGTGAAATAAGTGAAAGGCAAATTAATCCTCAGGTGAACATTTCTGAGGCACAGTTCAACTCCTTTACTAAAGTGGTATCTTATGCTAAATGTGTATTAAATTATATAGCAATTCAAGATACCCGTTGTGGCTTCCATTGAGTTGAGATTTTTAGGTTTACAGGATTCAAAGAATAGATTGGTGAGGAAAATGAATGTCATGTTTTACGAGTATGAGAGTCATAGATTGTATGAGAGGAGTTTTGCATTTCTACATGTGGGGATTTTGATCATGAGGGCCCACATTGCTATGTGTTGTTTATGCAATGGAGACAGCCAAACCAAACCAGCCTTTTTACCTCTGCATTTGCAGCACAGAAAAATTAAAACCTTCAAAGACCTTCAGAATTGACCCCAATGATTCTTCTGAATGACCAATTTTAGACTCTGCAAATAATCAATTCTGAACACCAGTTTGTATTTAAAAAAAGACTTAGCAATTTAATATCAATACAGTAACTTTAGCAGAGTAAACTTAAACAACAAAATAATTTAATTTGTCTATGAAAAAGCCCAAAAGTCTTTGTTGTCTGCCCCATTCACACAAAAGACAGATCAATAAACAAATACAGTTAAGGAATAAATAATAATATAAAATAACAAAACTAGCTAGATTACTTATGTGGTTTTTACAATGTGTTGCTTCAACGGTATAGATGATGGTTTCTTGGTTGATTTTGTGAAGATGTCGATCAGGGTCACCTTTACAGTTCACTTAGATAAAGGCAGCAATGCTTATAACTTAGTTTTCTTTTCTCTGAACTTCTACGATATGCTCATGGGAGTTTAGGCAGGTAAATTTCAAGTCTTCATGCAGTTGCACCAACAGTTAGATTCCTTTTTCCCAGAAAATACAGGTCAAAACCCAGTTCAAACTTTAGCCCCTCTTTAACAGACTGATCATCTCTTCCACAATGCCCCAATTAGCATTTAATATGTCATCTGCTTGAAAATAAGGTCTTTTCCAGACTTGCTGGAACCAATCCCCAAGTACTGACATCATTAATGGCCATATTCTGCAATCTGTTTAAACCAACTGCTCTTCCCTAGTGATGAAGCATCTGCAGGACCTCTAGATCAGGAATGAACCTGCAATTAACTTCCATGCCTGACCTCATGAATAAACAAAAGCTTGTTTGGTCTATTCTCCTTTTAACACACTCTGTCACCCACAGTTCAAAAGTCATCTTTAGCTCATAGCTTCCAATTCACTGCTCCAAGTTAAAAATTAATGAAAGAATAAAATAAAAATAATTAAAAACCAGCGAATGTTCTAACCGTATCCAAATGCATGCCATTCACCAGTTGACAGTTGCTATTTCTGCCTAAGCTCCCTGACCTGCAGTTTTAATGTACCTTAACAGATACCTGTAATTAATACAAAATAAACACAAATTTATAAGAAACACCTGATGCAAGTATTTAGCAAATTGGTTGTTTGACATATGTGGTTGTGACAGTTGCACAAAAAAGCATCCCAGTGAAAAGAGTCAACAGATATCACTGGATGTATTTACAGTACACAATTCACAATAGCTACAGGCCACTTTTCAAATGTAACAGTCCCACATATTGTAATGTAAACTGTCAGATCATGTGTAGCAACTGTTTTTGTTGCAAGTAGCTTTAGGGAACTACATTAAAAATAATATAGTTATAATGTTGGTTTTCCAAATTGAAAACATGACCTAGTTACGAAGCCACACTTGAAAAACATGTCATATAACAATAGAAAGGAGTTTGGTATATTTTTCCAAAAATAAAATATGTTTATAATTACTTAGGAGAAAGACAATTTATATAATGCCTTGGTGTATAGGCTGTTATAACTGAGGTTGAAGGTGTCTTTCTCTAGTTCCACAGTTCCACAAAATATATTTAAACATTTTACTCATTTACTGATATAGCTAATTGTATTTGTTCTACGTTATATTCTATTAGATCTATGTTAGTTTCAGAATAAAATATCTGTTAACCAAATTTTTTATCAAACAATAAAAATATTAATTTATTTTAACAAGACTTGTTCAACAAAAATGCAAAGCTGATTAATGCACAGTTTGAAATATGAAATATAAATATTGAAGGTTCCAAAAAAACCTAACGCACACTCAGAGGTTCATGAAAAACAAAAGAAACTTTCTTTACATGGATCAACTTTTTATAAAAGTACTTTGGCCAAATAATTGTTAATTCTTGAAGAAAAAGGATAGAATATGAAATATTCCAAATACATTCAGTCTCACATCCTAGTGTATGTCTGTGAGTGTCACTGGACAAATACTGTGGTCACTGGGATTATTTAGAAGCAATCCATTCAGAGAATAGAGAAAAAATCTTCCACAAGTTTCTCAGAAAAATCATAGCATCAGGTTTCCACGTCTCACACGTTGAATGGTTTTTCTAAAAAGTTAGGAAAGAACGAGTTAGATGACTTTCTTCTTAGGCTATCCAATTGCCTTTTCCAAACAATATCCAAAACAATTCAAAACATCTGACAGCCATAAATCCAGAAATATTACTTCTCTTGTAAACGTGTCCAAGAAGTTTCATAGTATGTCAGGCTCTAACTGTTTATTTGTCCGTTCCAGTAAGTTTTTTTTAAATGCCCAGTAATCTTTTATGAAAAAAGCAAATTCATGGTCTCCACAGTCTTTCAAATTAACGAAATTTCACAATCTTTTAAACAAGAGTCCTCAAAAAATACAGATGCACCTTCATTATAATGATTCTAAAAAATAGTACATTACAGCACAGGAACAGACCCTTCAGTGCATCATATCTGCATCTTTAATTGTGAAGTTTGAAACTCGTGCTACAATGCTGATATGGCTCAAGTTCATGAGTTAAATTAATAGTCATGACTTCTTTTGATCAATATTTATACACCCAGTGCATCAATATTCTCCATCAGCCCTATTACTGTAATTTTCTTTAACTTAATATTTTAAGTTGAGCTTAGATTCCTATTTTGGATGGGTCATGCCATTTCTTGTTCTGACTAATATTGAGGAGATGAGAGACAATTTTCCAACAGCTATAGATATAATAATCTATTATTTTAGAACCATATTTAGTTAACTGTTGCTAAAATATGAAACTTTGATATTGAAATGTATCACTAAACATGTCCTATATCCTTTATGAATCTTTACAACATAGAATTATATACAAATGAGTTTATTAAATACCAAAAAAAATCCAAATGTTGATAATTGCCATTCATAGTTTCTACACAGAGCCATTAGTTTAACCAATGTAGAGGAAATCTTTGGCCCTGCTAAGAATATTGCCGTAAAATGCAGTGGTTGTAAATTGTATAAAATAATAGGAGGCAAGGAAAGCACAGAATCACAGAATTGTTACAATACAGAAGGAGGACATTTGGCCCACTGTGTCTCCAACGGCTGTCTGAATAAGTACTTCACCTTATGTTGTTCTTCCCATAATCAAACATGTTCATCCTTTTCAGATACTAATCAAATTCTCTTTTGAATGCCTCAATTGAATGTCTCCATGTTCTCAGAGAGCACACAAATCTTAACAACTCACTGTGAAAATGTTTCTCCTCATACCTCCATTGCTTCTTTTGCGAACTACTTTAAATATGTACCCACTCTTCTCAATCATTCCATATGTAGAAAGAGTTTTTCTGTATCTACTCTGTCTAGAACGTTCAGCTTTTGAACAATTGTGTCAAGTGGAAAACAGTCACAACTTTGTTAATTTAACGACGTAACTGAAGCTCTTTACGCCTGAAACCATTCTCTTGAACCTTTTCTACACAACTTCTAATGCCTTTACATTTTTTGTAAAGTGTACTGGCCAGACTAGGTGCAGAGCTCCAGTGTTTTGTAGAAATTTACCAAAATCTACTTGCTTGTGTATTTTGTGCCCTTATTGGTGAAGTCAAGGATATTGTATGCTTTATTAATTGCTCTCTTAACATGTCCTACCACCTTCAATGACTAACCCTCACCCTAACCCTATGCACACACAGAAGCAAGTATTGCAAAATGCACAAGCATATGAATTCATCTGGAACAGTTAATGGAATGGCTTTCTTGGTAGTTTTATGATTTAACTCTTCTATCCCTGAGCACTATTCCCTGCACTCGAGGAATCTGACTTGTCAGATAATTCTGTAAGATATCAGCTACTCAACCTGAGACAGTTAGTTTTCAGCCTAAGATGGCAACATTGAATTAACTCATTAAGTTCTTAGAAGCGCTTATAATACACATTCCTTTGTAGTGGTGGCAGTTAATCCAGCCAAACCATCTCAGATGATACTAATGGGCACAGCCATATTGTGTGCCAATAACAATTTTCACATTCACAAGTCAGGAGAGTTATTTCTCCTCTGATTCTGGAGAGATCGATAACTTTTTTAAAAAATCTGAACTTCCAGTTGATAGATGAAAGGATGGGATGACAATATTTCATGCATATTTTTAGTGCAACAGACTAGAAGCACTATTGATTAAACACTATTACTGTGGGCAACATCTACTTAAACTACAGTCCAGAACATTCTCCTTTTACTTTTAACACAACCGAAAAACTCACTTACAATGAGCTCTGAGTAGTCATTTGATTTTCAATTTCCAGTCTTAAGTCATTCTTATCTCTCAATGATTAACCTCTGCTCTGTTTCCTTCCCTGTCTTTAACTCTAGAACTGTCTCTCATGGTGAGGGTTTTTCCTGGCAAATCTCCCTCCAATTCAAGCTTGACGAATTTTCCTGCCTGATTTCGAATGTTTGCCAGACTGATACCTGGAATTGGTGAGTTGTATTATGAGGAAAGCTAGGCTTGTATCTACTGAAGGTTAGAAGAATAAGAGGCAACTTGCTTGAAGCAAATAAGATCCACAGTGGTCTTAACAGGGTGGATATGGAAAAATTGTATCAGAGATAAAAGGTACTGCAGATGCTGGAGAATCCGAGATAACAAGGCGTGGGGCTGGATGAACACAGCAGGCCAAGCAGCATCATAGGAGCAGGAAAACTTGACGTTTCGGGCCTAGACCCTTCATCAGAAATGGGGGAGGGGAAGAGGGTTCTGAAATAAATAGGGAGAGAGGGGGAGGCGGATAGAGGAGTGGATAAGTGGAGAGGAGGCAGACAAGTCGAAGAGGCGGGGATGGAGCCAGTAAAGGTGAGTGTAGGTGGGGGGGTAGGGAGGAGATAGGTCAGTCCAGGGAGGACGGACAGGTCAAGGGGGCGGGATGATGTTAGTAGATAGGAGATGGGGGTGGGGCTTGAGGTGGGAGGAGGGGATAGGTGAGAGGAAAAACAGGTTAGGGAGGTGGAGATGAGCTGGGCTGGTTTTGGGATGCGGTTGGGGGAGGGGAGATTTTGAAGCTTGTGAAATCCACATTGATACCATTGGGCTGCAGGGTTCCCAAGCTGAATATGATTTGCTGTTCCTGCAGCCTTCGGGTGGCATCACTGTGGCATTGCAGGAGGCCCAGGATGGACATGTCGTCTGAGGAATGGGAGGGGGAGTTGAAATGCTTCGCGACTGGGAGGTGCAGTTGTTTGTTACGAACTGAGCGCAGGTGTTCCCGCCTCTTCGACTTGTCTGCCTCCTCTCCACTATCCTCTCCTCTATCCATCCTCTATCCGCCTCCCCCTCTCTCCCTATTTATTTCAGAACCCTCTTCCCCTCCCCCATTTCTGATGAAGGGATATGGAAAAATGTTCCGTCTTGTGGGAAATTCTAGAATGAAGGGGTCACCATTTAAACTTAAAGTTGTCTATTTAAAACAAAGATGAGAAGAATTTTGTTTTTCTCACTGAGGGTCATGAGTGTTTGGAACTCTCTTACTCAAAAGGCAGTGGAAGCTGGATCTTTAAATATTCTTAAGGCAGAGGTGCATAGATTTGTGTTAAGCAAAGGATTGAAAGGTCATTAAGGGTAGGCAGGAAATTGGAATAAACAGAACAGCCATGATCTTATTGACTGGCAGAGCAGGCTTCACAGGCTGAGTGGTCTGCTGCTCCTAATTTGTATGTTTATACATTGTACAACGATTTAGCAAGCTATTAAAATAATAAATTATGAATTTCCTCAGATGTGCTGCTACTCCACTGCTGAAACTTCACCAGTGCAAAAATCTTGTTTAAATATATATGGATATATAAACAGGGTTTCTGTCATATTTCTAGTGAATGTACAGTGAAGAGTAGAAATATTCCTGCGGAAATTCCCAGCTTCAAACTTGTCTTGTTCTCTTTTCTGATACAATCTAAGTAGAGTGTACAATATCTATGAAAAATAAGATAAGGCCCTGGCTTCCTATAAAAAGTTGAAATTGCTTGTCAAGCTGATTTTCAAAAATGTTTTCTCTTTAATGCCTGAGATCTCTGTTGCATGTATTGACACATTACTGTGCAAGAAACCAAATATGGAAACTCTTGTGTAGGCTAAATGAAGAAACATGATATGATTGAATGAAAAATGCATCTCCATCTGCCTGGAAGCTCTGTACAAAGGCCTTATTGAAATCTCAGCTGTAAAGACATGTTGTTGCATCAATTTCAGATATAAGTCATTCAATTATAATTGGAAACAGCCGTATTGATAAAGTTTTGTGGAACTTCTCCTTGTTCCAGAAGTGACAAGAACTGCAAATCAAAATACAAATACAGTCAATTTCAAAAGTAAATTAAAGAAAAACTTTGTGTCATATATCTTATAGGAGGTGGGTTCATTACATTTAAGGCTGAGTCTTTTGTACACTTAAATATGGTGACTTAAATGTACAGTGACAGTCACGTTATGATAGTATAAGTAATATGACATATGAAATATTTTTCCATGATGTTATTTATGTTTTTTATTTACTTTTCCTTACGTTTCTAGTATTTAGGATTCAGCATTTGATAGAAAGGGAAGCAGTTGCTTGACCCAGTGCTCCTGCTGAGTCTACTCTGTAATTATCCACAAAGAGGTGAATGAACAATTTTATTTGTCGCCATATTTCTGATCCCAGTTTATAAAGTTGTATCCGTACTTTATTATTACCCCTCAGGTTCGAGGCACAAGTACTTAAACTATTTGGACATTTTTTTTACTTTTCTATGATATAGTACCAAAGTATGCAGAATCCATTGGAGTAACAAATGTACCATAGCTGGAGTGAAATCATATCAGAAGAAAAATAGAAAGGATATTCGCTCCTGATTTCTGTTCAGTAATCTTCAAAGAGAACAGATTCAGTTTTGTCCTCAATGACGGAATAATCTGATGATTCTCATTATCTAGGCTTACATTTACAGTTTATTTCTCATTGACTGGCAACAACAATTTGGTGTGGGTGGCCAGTTAACCATGTATCACTTTATTACCTAAAAGTGCAGAATGTTTTCCCAACAGAGGCTTCGGAATGGCAAACTATGAAAGAGTTGTAAGCTTGTCCACAGGCTTTGTAATTAGTATATGTAAAGTTATGCATTTAGGCATGCATCATTAGGCCATGTCTTTATGTCACTGCAACCAAAATCCTGGACCCCACTATACATTAAGCTCCTAGTTCGCCATATACTTGGCCCCTGGTATGACACTAAAGTATTAACTAAGCTAACCACTCATGATAGTGTAAAGTTCGCACATTTCTGCACAGGCAAATGGAATGTGAAAGGAACAGTGCTCCCTCCCAACCAATGTATGTATAAGATCTAAAATTACCATTATTATTCCTAATGTGTAAGATCTGCAGATAGTAAGAACATTTTAAAAAGCCTGCTTGTATATTAGTTACCAGTGACAAATTATTCACAAGCTTTATGCATAGAATTTAATAGTCATGGTGGCAGGCCCGTCCATCAGCTGGCAAGCCAATGACAAATCAACCGTGGTCATTCCAGGTTGTCCTTAACCAAAATAATGTGAATCAGGCACTCATCTAGTTGGAAATGCATCTTCGCTGTCTTCAGGGTGGATGCCCTGCCTCCAAGGGCTGCTGACCAACCATAGGAAACCCCTCTGGGAGCAGAGGCCACTGCTTGTACTCCTGTAGGATCATTTGTGGAGCCCTGGAGTAAAGATTGATGAGATGGGATTACAGAGACCAATTGAGTGGCCCCATCAGTGAGGTTAGTTTAAAGAATAGACAGGAAATTTCCAAAGTGGGTATCTCTTGCAGCCAGTAGGCCTCTCCATTGGGCATGGGCTTCCCAAATAGGAGGGTTCCTGACTTCCCACACCCAAGTCACAGACATATTCACTACATGTTAACTGATGGGTTGTCAATATGTTAAGGCCCCGCAGTGCTACAGCAGTGGTAGGATCAGACCCTTAAGTAGCCTCTGGATGGAAAATCTGTCCTTGAACATTTGCACTTCAAACTAAATCAGGAAAAGTTGGGAAAGAGACAGGGACTTCACACTGGAAGTTCCTTTTAAAATATATGGCCCTTGCCATACCTTCCACCCTGATAATGGAGAAAAAAAATTAGTTAAATTAATAGCTAATAATTTATTAATAAATAATCAATGACTGAGAATTGCAATAAAGGGAGCATTTTCAGGAAGGCAACCTGTAAATAGTGGAGTGCCACAGGGAACAGTGCTGGAGCCCCAGTTACTTACAGTATACTTTAATGACTTGGATGTACTGTCATCAGGTTTTCAGATAACACTAAAATAAGTGTGAAAGCAAATAGTGGAGATGACACAAAAAATCCATAGACAGATTAATTGAGTGGGCAAAGCCTTGCCAAATGGAATATAGTGTAGGTTATAACTTTTTCAGGATGAATAAAACAGTTGCATATTAGTTAAATGGGGAAGGACTGCAGAAAGCTAATGGATTTGGGGGTCCTTATGCATGAGTTGCAAAAACTAACATCAGCAGGTAATAGGGAAGGCCAATGGACTCTTGGTCTTTATTTAAAAGGGAATGGATATTAAAGTAGGGAAGTCTTGCAAAAACTATACAAGGCAGTAGTGAAACCACACCTAGAATACTGTGAATAGTGTTGGTCCCCTTATTTAAGCAAAGGTATACTGTCAATGGAAGCAATCCAGAAAGGGTTAACTAAGTTGAGCCTTCACTTGCTGTTATTTAGAAGTATGAGGAGGCAAATCATATAAGATGTTGAGACATATTGAAACTTATTGAAACAGATAAGGTTCGTGAGGGCTTGACAGGGTAGATACTGAGAAGTTGCTTTTCCTTATGGGACAGTCTATGACCAGAGGGCATAATTTCAGAGCAAGAGATTGCCCATTTAAGTAAGAGGTAAGGGCTGAATCTTACAGTTTTTTGGCTAAATGCAAGTCTTATTGAGTTTAGTGCAGCAATTCTTACCATAAGGCTGAGCAAGCTATCTCACCAAACTTGCTGCATTAATTGCCATTGCCAGCCCAGTGGCAAGTTTCACATCCAATTTCCACTCCATCTTACCGTGTGTCTTTCCCGGAACAACTTATTACTCACCAGGTATCTGTCCTAAAACCAGAATCACTTATGTTGTTCCACCCTTGCGAGTCCACTGCATGCCTGGAAAAGTGCTGGCATCAGGCAGCTGCCTATCAGTTTCTGGGGACTGAGGAGAGATTGCATAGAATGGAAATTGGCACCATGGTTCTCCAGTAGGAACTTGGTTGATGATGGTGCAAAGAAGGACCATCCTCTTCCCAGAGTACCACAGGACGCAAAGACACCACACCACACCACGGAAATCACCACCCAGGTTTGAGCCATCTCAAGGGTATGGGCTGCAGTGCAGCAAGAAGGTCAACAACCTCCTCTACTCCACCAGTATCAGTGCCATACTGTGCTCTCTGTTACTTCACATTTGTTCTATGTCTGCCACCACAACACACCTCACTCCAAAGCTCCTGACACCTGTTCTGTTGCATGCAATATCTTTGCTCAATTGCTTTTGTTCACCCCCATCCTCCTACATCATTAACTCTGCATCCTTATATTCTGCATTCTCACTACCGCGAAACACCTTGGCACCTTTCCCCTCTTATCCATCAGCATTAATAACCATGCCACCCACCTGCATCCTATTCATTTTCCACCTCCTTTATGTCATTACAGGAAAAGATACCCCCATACAGGAAGAGGACTGGGACCTCTTCGCAACTAAGTGAGTACCACATGTCATTGCATTGAAATGCTGACATTAATCTTATAATTAATTATCTTGTATTACACACCACTTGTAACCAGTGGTCTTGCTGGCTTCTGTCTCTTGTGTTTTACAGGTGCAGCCAATATCTCAAATAAACCTGCAGAGGGCCACCTGTCGCTCCAACAGGATATGGCCCCAATCTCTGCAGATGGCAGTGTCCAGGGTCTGGAGGAAGCATTTACAAATTTGTCTCTTGGAACCCACATCAGCTCCAATACTGAATAGTGGCATGGTCAATAAGTGAACTGAATGTGGGTTTAGAGACTGCTCTCTAACTCATACTAACTGATGCACAGATGTGTGTACATAGCACTGACTCACCCCAACACCTTAGGCTCCCCCCAACTTTAGCACTGCTTGTTGTTCAGATTGCTATATTCACAAGAGTGTACATGTCCGGCGGTTCCCAGCAATGATAGTACCAGTGATAGATGTGGTCACAATTGTCAGTCTCTCAGGGTATCAACGGATATATGGGGAATGGGCAGGAAGTGAATTGAATCCCAAGATCAATCATGATCATATTGAACAACAGAGCAAATTTGATAGGCCCTATCTTCTACACCTACTGCTGTCTCTTGTGTCCTTGTGGCACTGACTGAGACTGGTTAACTCAGCACAGAATGGAAATTGAACCCAATATCCTCAGCCTATATGTTTCAAAGCCATAATATTTAACTTTGAGTCAAAATATTTTTATGACTAATTGACTTCTTGAGAGCTGTATCAAACTATAACATGAGATTTATAACATCTTGGATCAAAAACATCAAAAGCCAAGTAAGTATCCTTGCAACCAGGCTCTGTGCTGATAACACTGCAATACAGATTTTTTTTTAAAATCAAAATACACTATTCAGTGGAATACTGAGATCAATTAGCAGCCAAACGCATCAATTATGGGTTTTATTCATACAATATTTATGAAATCAAGTCCTAAAATCAGTGATAGTACACAGAGAGGGTCAATTTTGCAGGACCTAGGTTACTGTGGGCATTGGTCACAACCATCCTTCCTTTAATGGGAGGGTGGACAATGCAGCACGATAGTGTCTTTGTTTTTTTTGTTTACTTGTGTGATATCGGCTTTGTTGGTTGGCACAGCATTTATTGCCCATCCCTGGTTGCCCTTGAGAAAGTGGCGGTGAGCTTCCTACTTGAACTGCTACAGTTCTTGTGCTCTAGGTAGACCCATAATGCCATTAGGGAGGGAATTCCAGGATTTTGTCCCAGCGACATTGTAGGAATGGCAATATATTTCCAAGTCAAGATGGTGAGTGCCTTGGAGGACAACTTGCAGGTGGTTGTATTCCCATGTATCTGCTGCCCTTGCCCTTCTAGATGGTAGTGGTCATGAGTTTGGAAGGTGCTGTCATAGGATTATTGGCTGTGTAGTGCACCTTGTAGATGGTACACTCTGCTGCTGATGTTGGTACTTAGGTAACTGAATGTTTGTAGATGTGATGCCAATCAAGCAGGATGTTTTGTCCTGGATGATGTCAAACTTCTTGTTTTTGTCGTGTTGTTGGAGCTCCACTCGTCCAGGCAAGTGGGAAGTATTCCATCACACTCCTGGCTTGTACCTTGCAGATGGTGGACAGGCATTGAGGAGTCGGTGGGTAAATTACTTGTAGTAGTATTCCTAGACCCACTCTTACAGCCATTGTATTTACATGGCAAGTCCACTTCATTTTATGGTCAACAGTAACCTCCAGGATGTTGATTATGGGGCAATCACTCTTGGTTATGCCATTGATTGTCTAGAGGTGATGGTTAAATTCTCTCTTGTTGGAGATGTTCATTGCCTGAGATTTGTGTGGCATGAATGTTGTTTGCCACTTTTCATCCCAAGCCTGGATATTGTCCAAGTTCTAGGACACTGCCCTAAGGAACTCTTATAGAGATGTCCTGGAGCTGAGATGACTGACCTTCAAGGCCCTACAGGAGGCAATTACTTTAAACGGGCATTTTCACAGCACAAGCTGAAGGCATGTGTAATCATATTACCTTGCATGTGAAATACATGCAGTACCCAACTTTGTGCGATACAAATCCTGCTCACAAGCAATCTTGACCAAATCATTGGTCAGTGCAGATCATAATCATCCTTCTGAAGCAAAAGCTATTACAGAAGGTCTTACCCATGGGTCATAAGTCACAAATATAATTTAAGATCTCAAAAGCTGCACAAATGGGCAGATTTCCTCTTGCTTTGAACTGTACATGCTCGCTAACGTGCTGTTGTATCCAATTCTACCTTTCTTGGCTGATGAGGGAATGGAGCTCGCAGGGGTCAAGGTATCAGGAGTCAAATAGCACTTACAGAGTCCTACAGTATTTTTGCACTGTGGCTTCTGCTGCGTTAATCGCAATAAGGTCCCTCTGTCAAAGATCTCTGTAGAAGCATTGCAGACCCTCCAGGTCCCACTGTATGGAGGACTTTGCTCAACCATGATGCGAGTGATGTATGTGCTGACTGCTTATGTTACATAGGGCCTATTCCGTTTTTGATTTTCTCCAGACAGGTTCATTGGAACCGTGACCAATGGATCCAAGCTCAACACGGGCTATCATCACTATTGCTTCAGTACAACAAAGGCTCAGGGAATGGAGGAGGAAAAGAAGCACCAGTAATTCCAGGACCAGCAGTAACCTCCAGCAGCTGCTGAACAGCTTCCACATGAAGAAATTGCAGCTGAAAGTCCTTTTCGAATGCACAGGAAACACAGTGGAGGCTCTTGATGCCATATTCTCCAGATGAGTGAGGCACAGACTGCGGAAGAACCAGGACGCTGTCACAGAAATATGCCAACTACTGGAGTGGGTCCTGCAACCTGAAGGGATAG
The DNA here is from genome assembly GCA_024137785.1 of Ginglymostoma cirratum. Classification (NCBI taxonomy): domain Eukaryota; kingdom Metazoa; phylum Chordata; class Chondrichthyes; order Orectolobiformes; family Ginglymostomatidae; genus Ginglymostoma; species Ginglymostoma cirratum. The sequence goes on from JAHRHZ010000018.1 coordinate 15,137,833, forward strand.
GTGGCAATCCTATCCCAATGGTTGTTAAGGTTACAGCTAAACTAAACTTTCATTTAACTGGCTGCTTGCGAGAATCCATTAGGAACTGGTGTAGGATCTCACAAGCCTTGGCTTGCAAATGTATCAAGGCTGATACTGATGTAATTTGTGCCAGATCTGATTGCTTCATCATTGTTCCCTGTGCTGATGTCAGTGCTGCAGCCTGGGAAGAAGGCTGTGCCAACATGGCTGGCTTCTCCCAGCTACAGAACATTACTGACTATATACACAGCATGTTGAGGGAACCATTTCATAATGTGATTGACCATCAACAGAAATGTTTCCATTCTATCAACTGACAAGTCATCTATGATCATCAGTACCACATCTTAGAATTGTGCAGCAGGTACCCTGGGACTTGGCATGATACCTATATCTTTGAGAACTCCCATATTTCTTCTTAATTTCAAGAGGCATATGTCTTACAAGAATGGTTACAGGGAGACAAAAGCAACCATGACTGATGACCCCATAAAGCAACCTAATGACTGAGGCTGAGCATAGATGCAATATTCCCCATTCTGTAACCAGGGCCATCATGGAGCAAACAATAGGCCTCCTAAAGTTGTGGGTCTGATGCTCAGACAGTTGGAGGTGGTGGTGAGGGGCACATGCAGTATGGGGGAGAGAGAAAGAGAGAGAGAGTGCCTTGCAGTACAGTCCAGACAGAGTATGCCCCACAATTCTAGTGAGATGCTCTGCACAACTGGAAAAAGTAGAGGTGATGCAATGGGCTCTAAAAAGCTGGGAGAATGGCAGCAGTCTCTTGAGAAGAAAGATGAGGATTTTTTAAAATTCATTCATGGGATGTGGGTGTCACTGGCTAAGCAGCATTCATTGCACATGGGCAGTTACAAGTCAACCACATTGCTGTGGCTCTGGAGTCACATGTTGGCCAGACCAGGAAAGGATGGCAGTTTCCTTCCCTAAAGGACATTAACAAGGGATGGGTCTTTTCCCCCCAACAGGCAGCAATGGATTCATGGTAATCATTAGACTCTTAGCTCCAGATATTTATTGAATTCAAATTCCACCATCTGCTGTAGTGGGATTTGAACCCAGACATTATCTGGGTTGCCAAATTAACAGTCCAGTGATAATACCACTAGGCCATCACCTCCCCTACTGAGCAGGAGGAATGTCACCTTCTAGATAGAGCACTGTAGCATCAGCACAACAACCAGACAGAATTTAATTGATGCCCAGTTTCATTAGATGTGATCTGGGTGCATTGATCATTCATTGACTGTAAACTTGTTGCTGGAAAGGCAAGCAGTCCCTCTACTTTTTTTGTTTGTTTCTCCTTTGCTGTTTTTGATGGATCAAAGTGTACATTTGCAACTGTTTGAAGCTTTCCAGTGTGTGATAATCCCAATGAGAAGATATTAGACTATGCTGACTATCAGGAATCTGAACCATAAGGAAGTACTCCCTTAGACAGACTTCTAAGTTAGGATGATGCTAAGGAAGGGTATTCTTTGTAGCTCAGTTCTTAAATACATTTACATATGTGCACCTGTATTTACAGCGAACTATCAGCCGTTCCAACTATGTGTCCTGAGAAATGTTTCTTTTTAGTTCTCCTCCCAATACATGCATCGTGAAGGACAGCTCCTGGTTGGTAGCTCTTGACCTAGTGCACAACTGATGTTTAAAAATGGTGCTAGTGCTGGAAACCTGGGAGGTTCTAGTAGTGGTGAGTACTTCCATCACTGCTGAGCTCATGATAGTACAAGCAGGGTGTAAGTAGATGTATGGTGCATAGGTAATGAGGCAAGATTATGAGAAAATTGGGTAGGTCCACAGAGAGCAACCGACCGCGAAATTCCCTAAACTTGACACTTAGACGATTTCTGGTAAAATTTAGCCTTCTGTCTTTGCTCTTGCCTAAAGAATTTTACACCACTAATTCTGATGAAAATTCAATAACCTGAAATATAAACTCTGTTTCTCTCCATACATATGTTGCTTGGCCTTTTCAGCACTTACTTGAATTTGATACTTATATGTTCTCATCTTAAGTTAAAAGAATGATTGAAAAGCAAAAAGAATCAGTTTTCAATCTACTCATTTTGCGAAGATTGTAAACAAGCTTTTAGTTTTTTTTAAGATAACCATTTAAAAATTTAAAAAGAAACAACAGATTAAGATGAGATAACAAGCATGGGGCTGGATGAACACAGCAGGTCAAGCAGCATCATAGGAGCAGGAAAACTTGACGTTTC
>JAHRHZ010000018.1:15140496-15204458 GCA_024137785.1 Ginglymostoma cirratum
GGCCTAAACCCTTCATCAGAAATGATGAAGGGTTTAGGCCCGAAACGTCAAGTTTTCCTGCTCCTATGATGCTGTTTGACCTGCTGTGTTCATCCAGCCCCATGCTTGTTATCTCGGATTCTCCAACAGATTAAGATCGCGGTTTTTATTACATCACCTAAAAATTGCAGTTATCTTTATATAGTGTTAGCATAATTGTAGCCTTCAATTACACAAACGACTTCAATTAATGATGAATTAATCCCAGAGGTGACTGTATACAAAGACAATGGAGAGATGTACTTTACAAAGCATCAAAAATTGTGTCTATTTGTCTCATGTGCAAATATATATTTTCACCTAGCAGTTAGAAAGCATTTATTGCTCACTCCTCATTTTGGTTTTTGTTTTGGCTGTTTTTACAAATGCTATTGATGGGTCTTCATGTTAGCTGTAAATCAAAACTGTAACTTGTGGCTACATAGTTTGACCAATGGTTCTCATGGAACACAAAGATACATTCCCTAATGCATAGTAGTTGTTCATCTTTTTGTTGTAGTACTCTTTATCCTTTCACCTTTGAGCTCTGTTTGCCAACAAGCCAAGAGCTATGATAATACAGAATAAAGATTAACCCCATTTCTACTGCTCCTGCTGATAAACCACGTCCAAACTGCATAATTTAATTAATCTCTTGAGGTGGACCAATAAACACATAAATAAGCTATTCCCTGTTGTGCCCAATTGCTTGATCTGTAGGAGCCTTTATTGGTTCCCCATTGTCTATTTTAAGTAATAGCTTTGACATCATATCTTTCTGCTTCAATTTTCACCTTCCCACTTCTCCAGTTCAGTAGTAATCCATGTTGGGACATGTTTATTCAAGTATTATCAACCTTTCAGCACCTCATCCTACCAAGTGACTATCCTTTGTAATTCAATGTCATTGGGCTCTTCCAGCAAGCTGATGTAACATTGGGACTCCATGCTAACTTTGTGTAATCTCCAATTATGCGCAATTTTACACAGAGAGTGGTGGGCATGTGGAATGCGCTGCCAGCAGCGGTAGTGGAATCAGATACTTTAGACACTTTTAAGTGACTCTTGGATAGGCACAGGGAGGATAGTAAAATGTAGGGTATGCAGGGTAGATTGATCTTAGTAGGATAATAGGTCGGCACAACATCGTGGGCCGAAGGGCCTGTGCTATGCTGTACTGTTCTATGTTCTATGTTTTAAATGTGATTCAATAATAGCAGTCTGAAGTTGGAGAGTTCTCTGGCTCAAAGGTACTGAAGTCAATGACAGCATCCCAGTGTATGACTGAGACTGAGATCATGGTATTATCTAGTATTTAATACCTTCGGCATCTGAAGAAATGTGGCTTTTGTCTCATTAACTTGAACTGATCACTATTACAATTCACAGCTACTTGCGTCCAGCTGACACTCTGATAAATATACAGAACGAAGTTTAGTCTATTGGGAAGGATAAGGAGTTACAAAGCAAGGGGAAGTTGTATTTTCTCTGTTCAAAACCAGGGAACAATCTTATTTCCTTCAGCCCTACAAAAGAAATAAAGCAACTTATCTAGAGGGCTCAGTATCCCAATCCACTTGAACTGGTAGGAAAATCATTTTGATTCCAATATTCACACCAAATTAATTAGCACCTATTAGGTATTGACAGATATTTTGTAAATTGTTCATGATTATTAGTTAAAGTCGGATATGATATTAACCAGTGAGGTTTCAAAATAACAAATAACCCGAAACATATTAGCACAAGCCTGACCAACATGCTTAAACTCTCCCTCCCTACATGAATGATATTCTGCTCAAATTTTGGATTTTTACAAGACAAAATCCACAGATATTGGGAAAATAAACAATGTTAAATTATTGTTTACGATATTATAGGAGCTCCCTGTACTGCCCTACTGAGGGTTTACATGGAACTGAAACCTTATGCTTTGTTTTAAACAGGTTGAAAACAGAGGTGCCAAAATAAACACCAGACTTTTAATTTGTGTGATCTTTTCTGAGGTAGGTTTGCAAGCCAATTCTTTATTTAATATGCAAGTTATTTGACACTACCAGAGAAACAGTGATATGTAGAGAGACTGATGAGGCAGCTTAGTAAATAAGCAATAAGATCCTGATCAATGTGTCATTAATCTCAGTTAACTAAAGGTATTGGATCCTGTGACTTTCAAAATAAAAGAAGTAAAGGTAATGCATTAAATATGGCTTGGAGCGGATCTCGATAAAGGTGACAACAGTGATACTAGAACTGGCCTCAACTTCCCTGGGCTGGAGACAAGACTGTCCCAAAATGTCAGCTTTCCTGCTCCTCTGATGCTGCTTGGCCTGCTGTGTTCATCCAGCTCTACACCTTGTTATCTCAGATTCTCCAGCATCTGCAGTTCCTACTATCTCTATACAAGACTAACGGGTCTGTTTCCATGCTGTATAATTCTGTGACTCTATGACTCTAAATACTATGGCCCATTGCCCCAGACTCTCTAAGCAGAACATTTCCAAATGAGAATGGCTCAGCACCCAGATTGATATCTCCATAGCCCCCTGTCTGGCATAGTAATAGTCCCCAGACTCATTGCATTTGACCAGCAGACTGAACATGGCCCATCCAAGGACAGGGATCCATAGACACTGGTAGAACCAAGCACCTGATTGACTGTGTCCAATTACCTGTGGCGTAATTGAGCAAGCCCATTGACTAACTGTGCCAGTACCCCTCTGTGGTTCTCCCTTCACCCAACTAAGAGTGCTCCCTTTGATTTTCACACATTACCATTTACTTGAAGCATATGCATTGTGTCTACTGCTTAAGACATTGGCACATGCTGCAGGTATGAAGTTGATGTAGTACAGTGGTACATGGCAACATGTCCACCCCTTCGACTGTTGAGTGTTCAGTGCTTGCCATTGTGACAAACTGCCTGACTCTTCCTCTGCACTAAAAAATAATGCAAGTCATATATATTGACAAATTGTAACTGTTCTTTGAAAAACCAGCATGTTAAAGAGCAATGTCACCCACACAGAAGTTGGCAATGTGTACATCAGTGCTTTTTGAGTGACTTCTAAGAAAGCAACGTGTCCCTCACACAAGCTGGCAGCCACTAAGTAATCACAATATGAGTCAGCACTAAAAAAGTAAGCTAAGAGGTATTAAATATATTCTGCACAGATGCATGAAAGCATCTTTGTGAGCACACAAAGTAAATTGACCAAAGCATTCAAATTGTAGGTGGCCCTGAGCAGCAAATGAAAGTATTGGAGGTCTGGAGTGGTCTGAGAGTTGATTCATGACAATGTGATGAAGCTGGTGGTTTGCTGATGCTGCCTTGCAGAGACAAAAGGCTAAGGAGGATATTGTCCATGAAATATGCACAGTGTTTGTCCAACACATCCTCTGATGCTGCCTGACCTGCTGTATTCCTCCAGGTCCACACTATGTTGTCTCTGATTCCAGCATCTGCATAGTTCTTGCTTTCTCTGAAGAAATAGTTGGAGATGGCTGGGTCAAGCATTCAGTGATCTGCAGTGCCAGGTACTTACTCTGACTTTCATGTCTGGAATTTGCACCATTTTGTTTACTGGGCAAGGAGAGGAGAACTGAGTCATGTATAAATAAGGTGAGTTGTGATAATAATGAGTTACAAATACAGGTAAAAATAAGGTAGTCACTACTCAACGGTGAAATTCTAAAGTCACTATTTATGGTTTAAGGAAAACTTGCAAACATTTTCTCTATGTTGAGATTTGGACTTTTTTTCATTCACTCTATGTTTTCCCAGTTTTCTCACCATTCCTCATGCCACACCAGGGAGGAGAAAATCATTCATCATTAGTTGTGTCAGAAACATCCCTTCTTTTTGTTTTCTGAGACCTCTTCAATGCAGCAACATTATTTTACAGGTTATCTGCCCATAACAGCTATCAAATATGAACACATCTATAATCTATGAGATTTAATCATCACTTTGAGACTAAATATCCTGGAGATAAATCTCATCATTTTGCCCTAACTTAGATGAAAGTAGAAAAGATTTTACACTTGCACAGTTTGTTAGAAGGACAGATGAATGAAAACTGGAACATAGAAAGGTTAACTCCCCTCTTGAATGCTACAAACCACCATTCTTTCTCCCAGATCTTTCCCACTTTCCAAGAAACAAATATCCTTTGCCTTTGGATCAATTCTATTATTTTTCCTGCTTCCCATGCCATTTCTGCTCTACTAATTTATGCATTTTAAAAATTTAATTAAACATAAGTAGCATAGTATTTTATATTCATTTATATTACTTTAAATTTTCTTGCCATCTATACTTTCCTAAAATCTCCTGAATCTCTTTGTAGTTTGCGCTGTAACAGTGCCTTGTATGTTGACCAGTTTTTAATATACTTGATTTCAGTTCAAACACAAGACAATCTGTCGTGTGCACTACTGGTTAAAAGCTGTAGCAGCTGCATTTTGGAACTTGACTCATTAGCAAGTACAAAATGACAGGCCTAGATATGGTATCTGAAGAGTAGGGTCACCTTCTTTCTGAAACAACATTTCCAAGATCACCTGCTCAGCAGTACAGCATACTCAAGTTTCACTGCATCATAACATTCTGTGCATGATTAGACTGGCACTGAGTCTAAGACATTCTCAAGAGCATTTTATCATCCTTACAAAAACTGTTCATACTTGCATCTATAAATTTTTGCTGCGATTCCTACTTTCACCAATGATTCTTCACTTTAAAAAATTGTCCATAGATTTTTCCAATGGCTTATGGTTAAATGCATGATGTGGTACAGAACCAAACTTTGGAAGCGCCAGGTTTCCATCTCTGGTTTGTTTTGTTAATTGATGTAAATTAAGTTTAGTTGTGATAGCAAAGCAGTTAGCCTAAGCATCCCTTAGCCAGTAAGGGCCAAATAAAAGGATTTTTGCTTTTGATCAATATTGTTCCCTACAGAAAGAGAATAATTGATTGTCAGATGAGAAAAGATTAGGGGTTATATCCCATGATTTCAAATAGCCTACCGATATTCACTGTCTGGACTCACATGTAGATTGGTTCACTTGGGTATGGTGATGGGCATCCATCATTGTTTTTGGAACTATACCCCAGCCAAAATGTACTTTCTTGCTATTTAAGAAATTAAGGCTATATGTGTGGCCTAGCCAAGGTTTTTTGTTTAATTGAACGTGTTATTAGACTACAGGTCTACAAATAAACCTGTGATTGATGTTAAATAACTAAGAGAAACTAAGAGCTGGTTAGGAAATCCAGGCATATATTTTTTTAGTCAGAGTTTTACTTTAACTCTCATTTCACAATTCCAGACACACTTATTACTTGTTCCCCATATACACATCCAGTCAAATTATGACCCAATTGTTCCTTAATAAATATATCATCTGTCCCCTAGCTCTGGTTGATCTCAGGCATCCCTGCCAGACCCTACTACATGGTGACAAATTCACATTTTCTCTTTTAAATAAATATATAAATCATAATAATGAAAAAGCCCAACAAAATAGTAACATATTGTCCAGAACGACAACAGACTATTCTCAATCTTCTTTTAGAGTCCATTAGCATTCCAGAATTCCTTTTAGAGTTTCTTAGAGCTTGGTCTTTTCTTCATAGAACAATTAGATAGCTGATTGCAGTTATCCATCCATTTCAATTTGGAGGTTTCTGCATTCTCCGCATTTGTTTTAAAACTGCAATATTGATCCTCAGTCTTTTTTCATTCACCTATTTTGTTGAATGTGTTATCCTAAAGTGACTTATTCAGAAATTTAGAGCAGAACTAGGTAATTCAGCCCTTCAAGCCTGCTCTGCCATTCAATAAAATTACAGCTGATCTGTCTGTGTTCCAAATTCCAACTTCTTATCTACACCAGATAACCTTTGAGTCCTCTAACTAACAAGGATCTATCTATCTCCACCTTAAAAATGTTCAACGATTCTGCATCTACTGCCCTAAAACTGAGGGTTCCAAAATCACTCAACATTGTGAGAGAAAAATGATTCTCTTAATCTCTGGCCTAAAAGAGTGGCCACTAATTCAAACCATAGCACTCCATGGTATTGCTGTTGAATCTCTTTTCAGAATTTCACCAAATATTTTTACTAAGTAAAACTTTGTAACTATCCCTTCAATAAGAGTGAGAGTTTCATCACTTGGCTATGTTTTCCTACTCTTCTGATCTTTTTTCTCTTTCCATGCTAAAAAGCAACATTTACCTCCCTCTCCCAAAAGAAAAATTATAAAAACCCCCTGCATCTGAGAACCCATCACAGAGATTTGCATAAGAAGAATCACAAAAAATAAAGGTTCCAATGATGTACCAAGCATGGAAATATCGAAATGCAATACATCATTTTTGTATTTCTCAATGTTTTGGCCCCCAAATACTATCACCCACCTCGGGAATTTTCATGTCATATTTAGTTCCAAGACCTCAAAAACTAGTCTTGTTTGGGAGTCCAGCTAATTCAGCCACCCAATTAGGCTTTGCAATTTCTCTATTACTGTTTGAAAGCTGCTGCATTTGTTTCATGCAGCCCTACTTTGACTAAGCAATGGGGCTGACATTTTCTAAGTACTTTGCTTCAGTCACTGAAGCAAAGTAACAGTCAATGCATTCTGCCTAATTTCCAGTCAAATGTACTCCAAAGTCCCACGAATCCTGACTTCCAATTTCAAATTCCATTTCAAGTCTGTTCATAACAATGTTTTCAAATTCACTGCTCCCATCCACAAAATATCATCCACATACATCATAAAGATGCCTGAAAGCTGCAATCCCCAATTCTTCAGGATCTGCTTTCAACAGGGGCAGGCTGATTTTAATAAGACCAACCTTACTGAGAAGTACAAAACGAGAGACATTGTTAGGCCATATTCAGATCTATTTAACTTTTATATGGTCCCTACAGTGTTTGGCACCTCTTTTGGAGGGTGAAGAAACATTTCGCTTTAGTGTTGATCTGCCTGCAGAAATGTAGCTTTAATATCAATTGATCTACTTGCCCAGGTATTTGTTGCTAACAAAGCCAAGAAAATCTTCAAAATTACTTTTCCTACTGTACACTGAATCTTGATCCCCAGCTTTTCTTCAAAAACCTGTGCTACTAACTTCACTTCAGCCTGATAAATCTCATTTGGAGACACATTTTCCACGCATATCCACTGATGTGACAGGACTGGCTGACCTCTATCTGGCACTTCTGGGTATACTTTCCAGTTTTGTGTGTTTTGCTGTTTGGCATATTTGTGGCCACTTAGACTTTCCTATTGTATAGGCTTCTATTCTTGTGGTATTCCTGGTCTGTACTGTATTTCTTGGTCTTATTAAGCTACGCCCTCTATCTTATATTCTGTCTCTTTCTGGACATTGCTGTTTGATCTCTTTTCCATAAGTAGGATTCCTTCCAACAGTTCATGACCTCTTTTTAGGAAAATGTTCACTCCCAGAGCCACTGTCTGACTGTATGCTGCATTTTTGTCCTCCATTTATATATTTCATGTTCATAATCCATAACCTTAACCTCGTGTCATTCATTATGCATTCAACCAGTTGTTATATTTTCCAGTGGCCTTCTCTGCTCTATTTAATAAAGTCACATTTTTCCATTGACTAACATTTTCAGGTAAATATTTGACTTTTAGCAGTTGTACTTTGAGACTGAAGCCTCATTTTTTATCATCAGTACTTATCTGTTCTTCACGGGCAAACTGGCTATTGTGACAGTCTGATCCTCGTAGCAAGAGCTTGCCACAAATGGGCGTGAGAGGTACCTGGTTCCTTATCACTTTCCATAACTCCTTTAGAATTTGCAACTTTGTTATCCATACCCAGCAATTGTGAAGCATGCACCAAACATTTCAGTTTCCATGCTGTGTAATTATTATTTTTCCATTTTTACCAATAACCCTTCCTGGCCGTCTCCAGTCCATAAACCCCTCCCTTTCATAATAAGCCACCTCCCTTTCCATAATAACCCACATAAAGCTGTTTTTTAATGGCTTTGCGTTATGTCATAAGCCTTGCTAAATTCATTCTGAGTCATTGGCTTTAATGGGACAGTACAGTGGCTCAGTGGTTAGCACTGCTGCCTCACAGCGCCAGGGACCCAGGTTTGACTCAAGCCTCGAGTTTGTACATTCTCCCTGTGTCTGCAAGGTTTCCGCTGGGTGCTCCAGTTTCCTCCTACAATCCAAAGGTGTGCATGTTTGATGGATTGGCCATGCTAAATTGGGCATAGTTTTCAGGGATGCGTCGATTAGGTGTGTTAGCTATTTGAAATACAGTGATAGGGTTAGGGGATGGGCTTGGGTGGGATGGTCTTCAGAAGATCTGTGTGGAGTTGTTGGGCTAAATAGCCTGTTTCCACACTGTGGGGATTCTATGACTCTATGAAAGTCTTTCTGCATTAGTGCAATGCATTCAAATGCTCTGAAAAAATAAAGCTAATTGTAATCCTTCCCATGCTGGGGCTGATCTCTTACTAAGACCATAAGACAAGATGTACGAGCAGAATTAGGCCATTCAATTCATGAGACTGCTCCGCCATTTAATGAGGTCACAGTCGGTCTGATAATCTTCAATTCCATTTTCCTGCCTTTCCTTCTAACCCTTGATTTCCTTGCTGATTAAAATTATGTTTAGCTCAGGCATGATTATAATTAATGACTCAGCTTCAGCAGCCCTCTGCACTAAAGAATTCCACAGATTCATTGCCCTATGAGAGAGGAAATTCCTTCTCATCTTTGTCTCAAATGTGCAACCACTTATTCTGAGATTATGTCCACTAATCCCAGGCTGTCCCACAAGAGGAAACAATCTTTCTGCATTTATCCTGTCAAGCCCCTTAAGAATCTTACTTGTTTTAATAAGGTGCCTCTCATTCTTCTACTCTCCAATGAATGCAGGCTGAATCTGTGCAACATCTCGTGAAGGCAGTCCCTCAATACCCCACACACCAGGCCTTGTTAGCACATGGTCTGCCATGACACACTACCTATTGTTGGCCTCTAACAGTCCACATTAACAGCTATTCACCCTCCCACCCATATTGTTATCCATTCCTTTGTCTGTCCGAATGTTCTTATCTCTCTTTGGGCTCTATCCCCACCTATCATTTACTCCTTAGCCCCTACCCCCACCCTATCTTCTGCATATAAACTGACATTTTCCTATCTACCATCAGTTCTGAGGAAGGGTCACTGGACCCAAAATGTTAACTCTGATTTCTCTTCACAGATGCTGCTGGACATGCTGAGCTTTTCCAGTAATCTCTATGTCTTGGGCTTCAAAACCTGACATCAACCTGGCAAACCTGGTCTGACTGCCTCCAATGTGAGTATGTCTTTCCTTGGATAAGTCACCCAAAACTGTTCACAGTCTTCCAGCTGTGGTCTGACTAGTGCCTTGTATAGTTGTAGCAAAATCTCCCTTCTTTTATACACCACTCCCTTTGAAATAAGGACAACATTCAACTTCCCTTCCCCCATTACCCACTGAACTTGGATGCTAGCTTTTTATGAGACATGGATGAGGACTCCCAAATGGCTTTCTGCAGTCTTTCTCCATTTAAATAATATTCAGCTCCTCCATTCTTCCTTCCAAATTGCATAACCTCACATTTTCCCACTTTACATTCCATCTGCCAAGTTCACAGCCATTCACTTAACCTGTCTAAATCTCTCTGCAGACTCTTTGTGTCATCCTTATCATTTGCCATCCCACTGATTTTTGTTTAATCCACAAAAAAATGGCTATAGTATATTCATTTTCCTCATCCAGGCTATAAATATATATTGTAATTAATTGTGGCCTCAGCACTGATCTCTGTAGCACTCCATTAGTTACAGGTTGCTATCCTGAAAATGCTCCTCTTATCCCAATAATCTGTCTTCTATTAGTTAGCCAGTTCTCTATCCACAACATATACCTCCAACACTATGGGCTTTATTCTATTGAGTAGTGCTGATGTAATTTTTGGATTCCTGCTAAAAATCTAATTGATGTGGACCATATACTTTGATTATCTGCAGCAAATTCTTTGCGTGAACAGACCTTACTAGTGAAGACAATAATTTATAATTTGGCTGATCTGCCAAAATATTATGAACTATTTTATCTGTCACTACAAGGTTCATTTCATACACCATATTTCTGAAAGAACATTCTACTGTTGTATTCATAATTTGTTTAAATTTGCACACCTATCTCTAAATTCATCATTAGCAAATTCAGCCCATTATCAATGAGAAATGTTATCAATGGATAGATTACTTTGGCACAGTCTAACAACTTCAATGCCAGTACATACTGGAAAGTTTCCAGCTGGTATTTCTGCAATTTTGTATGTAATCTATGAAGTTCCGTTACGTACTCTTCTATGGAACCACTTTGTCAATTTCTGGAATGGTCTGAATTGGGCTGCCTCATGAATAACGATTATGTAATCTTTTTGTTTGTTAAAATTAATAATTTACCCAAATCTTCATCCATCTCCACCCATCAGGCCTACTTCTGAAAAAGTTATTTATCTTGCTTTAGCATGGTAGAGAAGATGTTAAGGCCACTCCTGGTTTCTACTTCAGTTAAAAAAAAAGTAACTCAGTTACACACAGGTATCTTATTCCTCCACAGCTTACAAGATTTGCATTCAGAAAACAGAGGTGGGTAATCAGACCCCAATATTTTACATATATGTTTAACCATATTTCTGAGGTTTTCTTCAACTTAGAGTCATAGAATCATACAGCACAGAAACAGACCCTTTAGTCCAACTTGTCCGTGCCGACCAGACATCCCAATCTAACCTAGTACCATTTGCCAGCATTTGGCCCATATCCCTCTGAACCCTTCCTATTTATATACCCATCCAGGTGACTTTTAAATGTTGTATGTGTATCTGCCTCCACCACTTCCTGTGGCAGCTCATTCCACACACACACCACCCTCTTCATGAAAAGGTTACCCCCCATGTCCTTTTGAAATCTTCCCCCTCTCACCTTAAACTTATGCCCTCTAGTTTTGGAGTCCTCCACCGTAGGAAAAAGACCTTGGCTATTCACCATATCTTGTTGGTTCAGATAATGCTTAGCTTTCAATCTTTGACTTACAAGCAGCCAACTATCCTCTGCTACCATCAGTAAATACCAGAGATCAAATGCTGGTTAGACATTCTGGGTATAATCTTTTATTTCTACTTACAATCCATAATCTTCAAACAAACTGATTACTTTGTTCCCTAGTTCATGTGGTCTCAGCAGGTAGATCCTACAAGATGTTAGCAATTAATTGCGTATGAAATCTTGTTCTAGAGTCTTCCTATCTGGGGATCCTGATCCCATACTGGTGGTGAGCCCTAATTTCCATAATGGAGATTAGTACAGTGAAACCTCTGTTGTAATGTGTGATGTTCTTCAATATGGGATTTCCTGCCTAAAAGTTTGGAAAAACAATTTTACAAATCAGTTATCATTTTCAAATTAAAAACATTGCTGATATTTTAATAAGAAGGCTGCCTGAAGTCCTAATTCCAATGTAGTATGGTAGGGACAGACGAGATCAATAAAATAATTAATTACAAAAGAAAGTTGTTCTATTCATAAAAAACAGAACAAGTGCAATCTGTCTAAGTCCTGCTCCGGCAGCCTACTTGCAAGCATCAGCAAAACAATGGAAGGTGTCATTAATAATATTATCAGATACACTGATGCTTCATTTGGGTTTCACCAGGACCACTTGACGTACAGCCTTGGTCGAATGATGGACAAAGGAACTGATCCCAAAGGTGAAGTAAGAAAGACTTGACAAGGCAGCATTTGACTGAGTGTGGCAGCAAGGAACTTTTGTAAACAGGAATGAAAGGAAAATCTCCTCATTGAATGGAGGCATATCTACAGAAAGGAAGATGGTTGTGGTTGTTGTTCACGAATCACTTCAACCCACGGCATCAATGCCGAAGTTCCTTAGAACCATGATCTAGTTTCAACCATCAGTATATAGGTATCACTGACAAGGCTAGCATTTATGCCCATCTGCCCTTTCTCTTGTGAAGACGACAATGAATTATCATGAACTGCTGCAGCCCATATTTTAAAGTACTATCATAATAGGAAATTTCAGGATTTTGACTCAGCAATACAATTATACAGGTAAAAAAAAGGGTGATAACATACAGAAGACTTAAACAGATCCAGGCTTAGGCTGATAAGTGACAAGTAATATTTGTACCACACAAGTGCCAGGCAGTGAGCATGTCCAAAAAGACAGAATCTAACCATTGAGCCTTGACATTCATTGGTATTTCTATCTGAGAATTCTCCTGTGATCAATATCCTGGAAGCTACTAATCACTAGAATCTTAACTGGACCAGCCATATAAATAGTGGCTACAGGACTGGATCAGATGTTTGTTATACCGGTTTGAGTGAAGCACGTCCTCAGTCCTCAAAACCTTTCCACCTTCTACAGAACATAAGTCAGTGGTATGATGAAGTACACCCATGTACCTTTGTAAATACTATACCAGCAACAATCAAGAAGCTCAATATTATCCAGAATGTAACAATCCACTTGTTTGGTGCATCATCCACTATCTTAAACATTCACCTTCTCCACTATCAACACAATATGGTTGTAATGATGACCATTTAAAGGATGTATTGCAGCAACTCAAAGGCTTCTTTGACAGCAAACTCCCCAAATCACAGCCTCTACAATATAGAAGAACAAGGATGCCAATGTGCATTGGAACATCACCACCTATACTTTTCCCTCCAAGTCACAGACTACCCTCATTTGAAAATATTTTTAAAATATATTGGGGTGGCAGTGGCATCATGGTAATGTCACTCGACTAGTAATCCAGAACACTGGACCAATATTCGGAGGACATGTGGTCAAATCCCACCATCACAGATGGTGAAATTTGAATTCACTACAAATCTGTAATAAAAAGCTGGTCTAATGGCAACTATGTGAGCCCTGTTTATTGTTGTAAAAATCCATCTGTTCACCGTATCCTTTAGGGAAGGAAATCTGTTATCCTTACCTAATTGAGTCTACATGTGACCCCAGATGCACAACAATGACTCTTAAGCAAAATAAAACAAAGAACTGCAGAAGCTGGAGATCTGAAACAAAAACAGAAATTTTTGGAGAAACTCAGCAGGTCTGGCAAATCTGTGGGAAGAGGCCAGAAATGTCAGCTTTCCTGCTCCTATGATGCAGCTTGGCCTGCTGTGTTCATCCAGCTTTACACCTTGTTATCTCAGATTCTCCAGCATCTGCAGTTCCTACTATCTCATAAGCAGAATTAACATTTTGAATCTGATGACTCTTCATCAGAACTTTTAGCAGCTAGGAAAACGTGGTGTTTATGCTGAAGCTGAACTTTATTGGGTGGGGGTGAGCGTGTTGGAGTGATGGACAGATTAGCAGCTAGGTGAAGACAGAGCCCAGAAAGACAGAGATATAAGAGGGGTGGATAAACAAGGTGATTTTGGATAGCAGGCCAGGACAGAAGAAAAGCTGAATAAGTGATATTAAAAGCTAAGAGCATGAGAAAATGAGTGAGCTGAACTGAATGCAATCCATATAATGAGATGATGGGCCGAGGAGTATGTGAGAATGGATAACTGTGCTAAATGCAACAGGACCAAGTGTGGGGTGGGTAAAAACATGGAAGGATGGAGTCAGGGTCTGAAGTCAGTGAATTTGATGTGAGTCCTAGAGGCTACAGTGTCCCCAGGCTGAAAATGAGAAGCTGTTCTTTGGGCTTGTGCTGAGGCTCATTGGAAGATTGCAGCAGGGCTGGAACAGAAAAATTGGTGTGTTGAAGTGGCAGGCAACTAAAAGCTTGGAGTCATTATGGTGGACAGAAAGTAAGTGTTCTGCAAAGCAGGCACCCAATTTGCATTCATCTCCCCAGGGCAGAAGAGACCACATTGTGAACAGCGAATACAATAAAGTAGATTGAATGAAGTACAGGTGAATCGCTGCTTCACCTGAAAGGTACGTCTGGGACGTTGGATAGTGAGGTGGGGCGTAAGTAAATGGGCAGGTGTTACAACTTCTGCAATTGCCTGGGAAGGTGCAATGGGAACATTAGGAGATATTAGGAATGGAGGAGGAGTGCACCAGAGTGTCCCAGAGCGACACACTCTTCTATATTATCACTTATTCAGCTTTTCTTCTGTCCTAGCCTGCATCCATTATCACCTTTTTTGCCTATCCGCTCATCTCCCTCCACCCCACCCCCATCCCCTGACCCCTAACCTGACAGCAAGGTGTACCTTAAATGCACAGACTAGAGTTCAGGAAGATGGCTCACCATCACCTACTCAAGGGAAAGAAGGGATTGGTAATATTTCCTGGGCTTGTCTGTGATACATATTTGCTGTGAATGAAAAAATTAATTATACTAAAACATATTCAACTGACCTATGCTCTGAGGAAATGATCTTCCCTTCTTTTTCAATATTGTCTACAGACTCAGCAATAAATGCTGTCAGTTTCACTCATGCCCTCCATCTTGTGCATTAACTTTTTTTTTGAACTGATGATGGTTTGCCTGGTTTGGCCAATCTATTCCCAGACATTCGACGGGACATTACTTTGACTGTCTTCTAGGTGTATGAAACTGAAACTGGCAGCTAAAAATAAACTACATTCAAATTGATATTTTTAAAAAGGAACTGGTTCACTAAGCTGCATAAGTTGCATGGATCTGAATTGATTTTATCATCACTTTAAGACACATTTTGTATTGAAAATTGGATATGAGATGTCCAAATCGAATTCAACAAATAAAACAAATCGTAAGAACTCTTAAACTTAATCCATTGCATTTCCTAACTGCCTCAGGCATGCACATGGTGGTTGCCTACAGTGTCTCAATGTGAGTCCTATGAGACTAAGGCAACCTTTATTTCACAGCAACATCATTCCAAAATCTTTTGCTGCTGCATCAGCAACCTGAAGTTGCATCTTTTATGTTGCGATTAGACATTAGAAGAACTTGGGTAAAATTCACATACGTGCTGCTATTCAGAGATATAGCATCATAATTTAAGTATATTGCTATCATATAGCCAGTACTGCTCAACAGTGCAAAATTGTAGCCACTAATTTGTAAGAAAGCAGATTTTTAAATAAAGTCAGTGAGTTCTTACCTCATCTTCGTCCACACCTGGTCATCAGAAGAAGTGCAAATTGTCTAAGAAGGGCTTTCAGAATGGAGGTTGGGACCCCAGATGGCGTCATGAGGTGAAATTATGGGGCTGCGAGCTCCAATACAGTAATAGTCATTGATGAGCTCCTCCCACTTTTGCCCAATGTCACAGGTCTTCTCTTCCATAGTGCGTGCTCTCAGTTTCCATCAGGGGCCATGACAAAGTTCAAGCCTTAAAATGGGATCACAGTAAAAAAATCATTCAGAAAGTATAGGCCTGGAAGCCTTTGTCATGAGGACTCCCTGAAGCTGTAACACACAGACTACCCTGGAGCCGTCACACTCTCGAAGGTGGATGATTACCATCATTTGCTGTGAACAGATTCTTTCACATAATCTGCTGACTGTAACACACTGTCCAATATGATCCCCCAGTACCTATACTAATGTCAGTAGTTCCTCAGCAAAATATATTTATAAACTGCAAGATCCGAACAAGCTGCTGGTCAGCAGTCTCTTCACCTGAAATAAAACGCCTTTAAACAATCCTCCAACCAAAGTCATCTGTTCACATGTGCCTTATGTATTACAGAGTACATGGTCTCTGCCCCACCTCATTCACTAACTTTCCTGGTGTTGACTTTCTGTTGGTGGAAATTGTGAATAAGGGAGCATGCTGCAAGGTACCGGTGTTAATGAGTTCTGCTTCATCGTCTTGCTCTTGTACATCTGTAAACAAAGTTAGAATGGTTTCTAACTCATGTCATTACTTCCTCGTTTCTGACACTCCAGAAGGCTTCTCTTACTCTGACCTGCAAAGATCAACCCCAAAAAAGGATGGGAGGCCTCATCTTCAGCAGCCCCCATGCCTTTTGTCATCGCTATCTTTTAGCCATTATGGACTATCTTTTTCTTGAAAAATAAACCCAAATGTCAAAATGACCCTTTGTTCCTTGACACGCACAAAACCAAAGTATCAAAATCCACCCTATAATGGGTGCAATGACAGATGTGTGCTACAAGCAATTTCATTTGATGGGAGGCTTGTGTGGAAAGAATGCAGATAAGGATGTAAGTCAAGAAACATTTCCAAGTTCTCATAGTGGTGTAAAGGCAAAAGTGTTACATGATGAGCAATGATGCTTATCAGTTCAAGCAATTTATTATTTTATGAGGGGAAGGTCATTATGAGGACAGACATGCTTAACACAGTGAATTCTTAGAAGTTATACATGGCTATTTTTCACCTTAGCAGTCATGATATGGTTATGAAACTTCTTTTTCTAGCACCGAGTGACCGTATATGCAGTATTTTCTTAATGCTTGTTACTCTGACCATCTCCTTCTGCTGGCCCTGAGTAGTTCCACTTGGCAGCTCACCACCTATCTGTTCCAATGATGGCATTCTTTCACAACTTATCCTTTTGTAGCAGTGCATTTTCTTTACTATTTTTAACAGGAAACAGTCACTGCCCACAGTGCCAGCATGTATTCTCAATCCTTAGTTGTTCTTGAGAGAATTGTGGTTGGGCTTATTTTGGATAGTTGCAATCCATACAGTGACAATACTCCAACAATGCTGTTGGGAGAGGATTTCTCAGATTTGGACTCAGCTACAATTGAGAAATGGTGATAAAAGACCAAATCAGGATAGTGTGTAACCTGGGAGAGAGTTTGGAGCTGTTGGTTTTCCCAATCACTTTTGATCAGAGAGGTTTTTGATACGATTTATTCTTTTGGCAATTACCTCAAGGACAGATAAAAATGGTTCTAGTTTTAGTACTTGTGAAAATGCTAAGTACGTTTCCAGCTACAGGTACGTTGTTATTGTAAAATGATTCACAATCATTGGATGAGACTAAATGAATTATTACTCATGATCCCTGCAACTGAATTCTCTATTTCTATTTTCATGTGCATTGTTTTAAACACAGCCAAAACACAAATTAGAATGAGACATAGCTTTGCATAACATGCTGTCAAATACAGAATGCATTATGAAGCCCTGTAGGATAAAATGTACAGCTCCTCTGACACTGATCACAATCGTATGTGATATCTGAGTCTGTCCAATTCCGTAATATAGATCATTATGTCATTGATCCTCCTGACAGATACTGAATGGAAAAGCTTAATTTACCTGGAATGTGAGATTTGCACTGATTGCATCATTTAACTTGTTACAGTTTGATACATGGATGAACCACTGAAATGGATGTTTCAGCACAGCGTCTAGATTTATGTTAAAATATTGGAAATAAAGCAGGAAATTCAGATTTTGAGATCATAGACCCAAACTGGTAATCTTGCAATTACAACAGTTTTGAAAGAAAGAAAGAAATCTGCATTCACGAGCAGAGATTTTTAAAATTAGTTGTAAAGAATCATGGTGAACTTTGGCATGTTATTTCTCCCATTTCCATTAATTAGCAAATACTTCAAATAAACAATGAATCCTGATGATATCAGACTTTGACATATACCTCAATCCTTAAAATATGCAGTCAAAAATTTAGTAAAGTTTTGGCAAAAAGGTACATTTCTTTCTTTTTGGTATTATAAAGTACTGGTTTTCTTCTTATTATTAATTCTTCTCCGAGCTGTATGATGTCTAAAGAAAGGGGCTGGCATATCAGTACAGCATCCCTTGTGAATGATAAAAAGCAGCATCCAAGGTGACCTTGTGCCGCTTTGTGCAGTAGACTACGCTATTAATTGCCCAGTACTAGAATGTTTGCTAAAATCATGTGATCTAATTTGCCAGCCAATGGTTGCTAATTCCCCTGATAGAGTTCCCCATTCTGAGAACTGAACATACATCAGTGCTGAGTGAGTGTAGCAGCGTTTTATAAAGTGGTGATTGCCTATAACAGCACTGATATTGATTCAACAGTGATCTAATACTTCTTGTACCCTTGGACTAAAACATTAGAATTGGTTCAAAAAGAATAAAAAAGCTCACTTGAGTGTCTGCAGGGATGTTCCTACAGTGATTTCTTTATTTCTCGACCCTTCGGATCAGAATTCTCCCATGTCAGAATGCAGTTTGAAAATAGGACAATGATCATGTTTCCGTAAATTTTCCTGAAATAAGCTCTTTATTGAACAGTGGCAGTGTCCCCCAAACTGAGGTGCTGCAATGATTTGACGTCCTCCAATATCATTCAACATGAGATTAACTCACAGCACACAGGCTAAGTTTTACAATTTATCAGCTGAATCAGTACATTTACTGATATGATAAGCCACTTTGGTAGGAAAAATAGAAAGGCAGCCTTGTTCTCTTGAAGTAAATGGGTTCGTATTCAAGGAAATTTTAATGTTGTTGTACATGAATTCCAGGAAGCTGAAATAGAGGTATAGTAAGGGATTGGGAGGGCAAATGATTTGTTAGCCCTCATTTCAAAGTAGTTGGAGTGTTAAGAAAGTCATACTGCATTATTTTAAGGTTTACTTAGACCCGACTTAGAGCAATGCGTAGAGTTTTGGCTTCCTTCCCTAAAGCGGTATGTATTTGCCTTGGAGATGGTGCAGTGAAGGTTCAGTAAATTGATTCCCCAGATGAATACTGTAGTTTGAGGAAGAATTGGGTGTAATCAGCCTATATTCTGTAGAATTTAAAAGAATGAGAGATGATCAAATTGAAATTTGTGAAAATCTTAGAACATTTGACCAAATAGATGCTGATAAGCTATTCCTTGAGACCGGGAAATCAAGAATTAGGGTTCTTGGTGTCAGAGTCAAGAATCAGCCATTTTGGGTCTGACATGAGGATAAATTTCTTCACTCAGTGTGTTGTGAATTTTCGATACCATATGAAATCAATACATGTTTGGACTCCAATTGACTCAACAGAGATAGGAATATAGTGGGAAATGGATTGGAAGTCATTAGCAAACAGTCAACATCTTATTGAATGGGAGAGCAAAGTCAAGGGGATATATTGCCTTAATGCGCTCCTATTTCCTCCCTTCGTAGAAAAATGGGAAGGCACCTCTTCTCAATTCAATGTAATATTTCTCAGCCATTTTCAATGAAGAAAGAGAAGAGAGCAAGTAGGTGGGTTTAAGGTTTGTTTGCCAGCTGGCATCACTGAATGACTGAAAACAAGTCCATGCTGATCTCAGTTACTGGGTGATAGTGGAAAAATATTGTCTTCGGTTCATGCTATTTAATATTTCACTTCAACTGTATGACTAATAGTGTCCTCCATAGTTTGCTTTCTCCCCACACAGCTAATATGGAAACCAACTGACATGAGGGTGATAGGTTTGAGCTCAGTTCTGAGCTGGGTTAGTCCCTCTAGCCTGCATGACAATCAGCTGCCACTTTTAGCTTCAGTTATGTGAATTCTGGAATAGGAGGAAGGGTTGGGACAAGGGGGCTACTAGGTGGGTGGGGTTGCAAAATCAATTGGGATTTATCTTCTTATTGAATAAACCCTGTTGGAAAGTGCAAGTGTGCAGGCTTGGGTTTGAGGACTAGATCTGGCATCCATGAAAAATATTTTGATGATGCAGGACTGTTAGAACCACATGTCAACGTTGCTGTGAAATTAACAGGGAATGATAATTTGGCTTTATACTGCACTATGGAGATGGGTAGAGGGGAGACTTATCTATAGGGGAAGCCTCCGAAAACATGAACTATTGCCCTGTTTCAATTCCATTTGTATGCCTTGAATGCAACAGCTGTCTTGTTGCTCCTCATCTATGAAAATATTGGATAACGGTAGATCATAATGGCTAGAAGTGTACTACAATCTAGCTCAGTCCAGGCCGCGCCCAGTTTCTATACGCACGCATTCTGCAGCTGATGTGAAGAATCATGACTAACTCTTCCCCTCTCTAATTCAAGTTCACTGAGGCCGGTTGTAAAGATCCAATTGACCGGACAGACTGAGCGAGTTCAAGTAACCGAAGTTACTTCTGGTGTGTATGGTAAAGCAATGTACCGGACATTGTTTTTACTGTAAGAGAAGTTCGCATTATTAAATTCAAAACTGTTTTAAGGATTACCATCAGTCAATGGAGTTTGGCTCCAGTGGTAATAATGGAACTGGGAACAAAGCAGTCAGATTTAACTGCGCATGCCTCAAAAATGTACCTGAATTATTAAATTCCCAAGATACGCATTCCTTGTATAATATTACCAACAATTATAACTGTGTAATTCGATAACTTTATGTAAATACTCTATATACTGCTGTTACTCAATAAGTCATTAATAGTGACTTTGGAGCGCGAGTACTTAACTATACAGAACACACTCACTAATGGCGCCTTCCTTAGCTTTATAAAAAGAGTGGTCAATTATCCAGTCATATTTTCTTTTAAAATATATTTGAACTAATATTTGTTGGCGGAGTAATACACACTTGATGCGAGGCCATTTCCCGTGATTTAGATCAGTAAATGAAATGTGTGTTTAGCCTTCTAACCCACTGGAGCTTGTTGTTAATGTTATAACTACCGTAGACTGTATGGACCCCATCTAATAAGGAAGTGTCGGCCTTATAAATCTCTATTAAAATTAGTCGTAAAGGTAATCTTACCGCAGCCCAAATAAATACTTTGACTCGATTCTATTTATACCCACGCACTCTTCTTCAGAACTTGTTCCAACTCCTAAAACATTAATCGAATTTCCTTCAAAATGTTACTTCTTAAAGACTTTCAGAAAACAGACTGTTTAAAAAAAAAAAAATCAAGGCTTCAACTTTTAAAACTTATTATACGATTTGAAGAATAATGCTTAAACTAATCGGAATCCAACTGTAAAGTCAGCTCCACAAAGCAGTGTCTTGGTGTCAATTACCCGGCTAGAATGGAAACTTATGAGGAAATCTGAATACACACCTATTTATATCTCTATAATGGACAAACAGATATAGAGTTAGAAAATAACATAGATAAATAGACACGTGCATAAACAAACAAAGATACACAACGATTGCAAAGCAAAACACGTACAAATGGATGTTTGCAAAGAAAGAAACTTGCAGATCAATGAATGTTAAAACACTATGGCCTTAAATATGAAGCTGACTGAAAAGGAAAAATTACCAGAAACTTTATTTTTCATTCAAATCGTGTGACCTTTTTAAGGGAAACTTTTTCTGACTATAGGAAGCATTTAAATATGTAATTAAAATATTAGATAGTTATGGCATAATTGCAGTGTTAATGCAGTCATGTCTATGTAACAATTTGTGATTGTGTTCGTTGTCTGCCTCTGTGTTGCTGTAAAGTGCTAGTTGTGTAGTAACATCACTCCATGTCGTGGCTCTGTCATTGCTTAAGGTCCATAGTAAGAAATGTTTTGAATGACCTATTTTGGGAGGAGTGCTGTGATTGTGCGTCATCAGAAAATTCAACACTCTACCAACTCCTAACATTTATAAATGTGATTTGAAGTAGCATTTCAACTTCTCAAAGAAAACAAACCGAACTGAATTAATTGCTCTATTTGTTCTATTAATATAATGATGTTCTATACAATATCCAAATTTAAGGTGAATCGAAATCAACAGAGCGGTTACAACGTCTGTGTATGACATGCTGGAGAAGAAGTGAAATGTCTCTTTGAAATGAGACTGGGTCAGTTGCACTCCATGTTAAGTACAATTACTGTTAGCAAAGTTAAATACCAGTACAATGAATAAACGATATTAAGTTATTTGCAGTCTAATTTCTCAGTGAAACGTTTAACGATCTTTAACATTAGAGGAAAGAGAAACATTTATAGTATCTCGCCTTGGTGCAGTGATAAATAACTACCTTTTCATTTAATAAGCAGATTAGTATTAGAATCAAGTATTTCCTTAAATTTGGTACATACATTTATAACGTCCTGGCTTTCAAGGCATGGCCAATTATGTGTGTGCGCTTATGATCCCTCTCCTATGAACGTATATGTGTGTGTGGCTCCTCTCCAATGCATATAGTACTGCCGAAAAAAGGGACACAGTCGAAGCTTTTCCTCCTGCAGTCACCAGACCAATTCACAAGAAATTCTAAAGTAAAGGGAAACCCGTCATTTGTCTCTTGCCGTTACTTTGGCATTCTTGTGAATTATCCTGACGAGGGCAAGATGAAAAGCTTTTGCAAAACGTGTCTTTTCAGCAATACTTACGTTATGTACCACCAAACAACTATTTATTTGTTTATATGTATGTGGTTCTCTATCCCATGTACTTCAATTATGCCTAGGCCTCACACTCAGCTAATTCGATAAGGCAACATTTCGCTTTCAGGGCCATCTTTAAAATTTACAGTTACGCTGCATGAATAAAACCCACCTTGCCTTTCGTGGCATACACCCCTCCATTTAACTTTAACTTTCAGTATGCAGTTTAGAATCAGTGCGGCAGACTTGCTTCACTGTGATCATTTCCTTAAAGGTAGCCCAGGGTTTTCCTGGATACCAGTTGGTATTTGTGATTGTAGCATGTCAAGTTGCCAAAACCGTTTTAATTTTAAGTTTTAATTCGTCCTCACAGTGTGCACTCTCGTTCCTTATTTTGATTTTTTTTGCTCAATATCACAAGAGGAGATTGAAACTCGTACCACCTTGTGATCCTGCGGAGCTCATGCATTGCAGCTCAAAGAAGCTGCACACACCTTTTGTAGTTCATTGGGTTAAATCCTAGTGGGCATTTTTATAAAAACTAAGCGAGAAACGGAAACGCAAAACCATTTGTTTCCACCTGTTTAGTCAACTTGCCGATCACCAGAGAGCGAAAGGACTCCCGCGGATCCCACCTTTCAATTTCTATGCTCACAACGGACCAGTTCCTATGTTATTTGCTGTTTCTGTGCATTTGGGAAATGAACATCGATTTCCCTTTTTATTTGACATTTTTTAAAAAATATAAAGCAAAGGCACAACCCTTCACCATCAATAAGTGATTGTTAAAAAAAAAACACAGCTGCACTGACCCATGACCGACCGTTTTTAATGAGCGTCCGAACCGCCACTTCCTCGTCCCAATTAGCACTTAACAAAGACTTATCCCCCCAGCGCTGCTCTGGCGTGTTTCACTTTGTTTTTCTTCACTGGCCTTTCCTCGACTGATTGTTAGCTCTGCCCACGAACACTTTCTTCACGCAGCACACCAATAAACTTCTTTGGGACCACTGCCCTGAAGGTGAAGATTTTCCACTTCCAGTATTTAAGAAGGTATTTCTGAAACTGTGGCCCAGAAATGACCACGAATCGAATTGTTAACCGCGAAATCTCCGACAGAGAGCGAAAGGTGTAACAAGAGACCCCTCCCCGAACGAAAACTATAAACGTGAATGTGATTGAACTATCCCTGACCAGTGTTTATACCGTCAGCATCCAGCACTCGCCAGTGTTTCAAGTCAAAAACATAGTCAAGCAACGAATGACACAAAGGTGCGGGGAAGTCAGTAATGGATCGATTTACCTGCATGGCCCGGTCTCCACTTGGTTTCTCTAATCCACCGCCCAGACCGTGGTGATCATTTCCAAATCAGTTGTTGAGCGCAAGTAGGTACACGGCATCTTTAAAACTGATTGACTGGGAAAGAGGCGGGTTAAAAGCGTCTTCTACTCAAACCCGATTGGATCTGTCTGGGAGAGAGAGAGAGAGACAAAGAAAAGGAACTGTTTGAAAGTAACTTACTGACAGAGGCGTTGCTTTTGGTCTCCACCTCGCGTCCCTCCCGCCCCCGAGTGAATCACCTGCTCTGGTACAGGTTGTACCGCTCTCTCCCTCACCTCTCGCCTGTCACATTGCTCTAACACCGCCGCGCTCCCTTTGACCTCTCTCCCTCTCTCTCTCTCGAAATTATTCCAACCAGGAAGAGAGGCGAAGATTGGAACAAAAAGGAAAGAGCGTGTGATGTTGAACATGGGAGATCAGAAGCAGCCGAAAATGGTCCCAAAGTGCACCTCCTTCAGCATCAAGAGCTTGCTGCTCCCTGAAGCGGCTCAGCAGCAACAACAGAGTGACAGTAACCAGGGCAGCAGAGTCGGGGACTCCGAGCTCAAAGCTGACTTTAAATACCAGGACAGCCCGGAGACACAGCTCGGCCCCGCTGAGGAGGAGGAGGAAGACGAACACAAAAAAGGCGAGAAGAAACACGGCAAATATGACAAGCCGCCGTTCAGCTACAACGCCCTGATCATGATGGCAATCCGGCAGAGCCCGGACAAGAGGCTCACCCTGAATGGCATCTATGAGTTTATCATGAAGAATTTTCCTTACTACAGGGACAACAAGCAGGGCTGGCAGAACTCTATCCGCCACAACCTCAGCCTCAATAAGTGCTTCGTTAAGGTGCCCCGGCACTATGATGATCCGGGCAAAGGCAACTACTGGATGTTGGACCCTTCCAGCGACGATGTGTTTATCGGCGGGACCACGGGCAAACTGCGGCGGAGATCGGCCACCTCAAGAGGCAAGCTGGCTTTCAAAAGAGGGCTTCGCCTCTCTCCGTCCGGCCTGGGCTTGATGGACCGGGGTAACCCTTTGTATTGGCCTCTGTCCCCCTTCCTGTCCCTGCACCATCCCCACAACAGCCTCAACTACAGCAGCGCTGCCTCGAGTTTCCTGAACCAAGCTCCCACTTACAGCTCCTTGCTTTCCGGCTGTGGGGCTGGCGTCGATCAGATGGCTGGCGGGGACCTCTCTCACCCGTTGTTAAGGGGATCCGTACAGTGCGGTTTGACCAACGGATACACGGTGAACCCTTGCTCTGTGAGCTTGCTGTCCGGCCAGACTGGCTACTTCTTCCCATCTCTCCATCACTCGCAGTCAGTGCAACACCAGAACGGAACGGGCATGGGCAACCCTGGCGCTCCATCCAGCTCTCCCCCAGCAGCTTCACCCCTCATCACCGAAACCCTCAGACCGTCTCTGTCCACTTTCCCGTCCGGACTCGCCGCTGGATTTACCAGCTACCTGTCACAGCAGAACGGAGGGGCTGCTAGCAATTCGTTTTTGCACTGATCTAGGCCCAGGACGTGACAGTAGGTAGCAAACAATGCTATGCAAAACTACAGCTGCACCTTACTTCAGGAAATCTGTGCTGATATATCCTCTAGATTATTATACCTGGTTTTAGACGAAAAATGACTCTTACATGCTGTGAGAGAAAATAATCATTTAATAATTCCCGAGGCTGTAGTTTCATCCTGTAGTAATCATAATGTCGAAGGTACCTTGCACACGTGCTGCTGCAACAACGAAAAAAAAATGCTCCTGCCTCTTTTTATGTTTTAATTGCAAAGGGAGAAAAAAATGCAACCGGTTTGCTTTGCAATATTAACGTGGCACAAAGGGAAAACGTTACCTTTAGTCTGAACCGCGGACTTCTCTTTAACCAAAGGTAACACTTGCATAATCTAAAATATTATCGAAACATTTGGAGTAAGTTTGTTGTTTTTCTGCTTTTGTGTGTTCAACACTATTTATTATTTATAAAGATGTACATATATGTATTTATAATTTAATAAGTTGCACAATAATGTCTCCTTAACATTGTAGGTTATTTAATTCTCTTGTGCTAATTAACTTGGAAGTAGTAACAAATATGGTGACATTTTATTTTTCGCTTTCTGAAATGGTTGCATCATTCCTTTCATTCATCTCTATAAAAGCGCCTTAATAAACACAGACAAACAGGGGTTTCTATAAGATTGGACCGCTGTGAAATATTTATTTCCTCTTCGAATGATCGTAGTCTTAAAATGCCGGCTCCTTGTTTGCACTGCTCAGGACTTTTTCCCCGAAATATTTCAACAGAGACGGATAAATATGACCACAAGTTTCACATGTGCTTCATTTTTGGCGTGTGTGTGTGCATTGCAATGTCTTCAACACATTGAAACAGTGTGTTCGAACTTGAAAACAAAATTGCGAAAACTTTTTTTTTGGGCGACTCAGCCTGTTAAGGATTTCCTCAAAAAAACGTCTGGTTTGATATTTTGAAAGGGCAGAAGCCTGTTTCCGAAACTTGACTTATTTAAGTAGGTTGTTTTGATGGCAAGGCATTTGATTGGAGGCGAGAATCTTTATGAAAGCGATGATCTTGCTGGAAGTGTGAAATTGTATGGAGTTATAATGTGTGCCAAGACGAAGGGAGTGACAGAATTCCTCAGTCTGAGCGTCTGTAAAATTGTACATAGTCGCTCAGAGAAACACGTGTCGCCTCGCCTACATTAGACGGAGCATGCATTTTGGTTGTAATGTGGCCGAAGCTTCATGTCGAATACGATTTGCCCTGCAGTTTCTCTTCAAATTTTGTGTGTACAGTTTTTGTCATAACTGAAATCCGAGCTCCTCCGTTATAAATGTTCCCAACTCGGGAAGGAAGTTGTTTTGAGATTAATTTGAAACTGATGGAGTGAAGCAGACGCAGATCGAAATTGGGAAATACATTAGATTGAGCGGGAAGTTATCTATTCATCCCAGGCAATGACTTCCACGCAGTCCCACCGTTCAGCTATATGTTTAAGTGTTGTTGCTGAAGGTTTTGTTTTCTGATCGGTTTGCCAGTCAGGGTGGACACGAATCTCTCTGTGTGTCTCATTTCGCTCAGAGCTGGGAGTCCCTCCTCCCTCCCTGCTCCGTGCACTGAGGATGGTAAACATAGGGATTGATGCAAAACGTTGCTGACAGGACAAGTCTGAGGGCGAGCAGAGAGAAACCAGCAGAAGTCTATCTTGGTAGCTCCCGGTTATCCTCGTAATACTTCCGGGCAGACCATTGCTGAGGCGAAGAAACAGTAATTATCGTGTTGGTTCACAATCCCAAACTCTGTGCGTATGTGACAGAGAATCTGCGCTTTTCGTCCTGCAGCAACCGAAAGCACACACTTCCTACTATTTCGTTTGAACCCACTTGAAAGGGTGCGATTCAATTCTGTGCTCTCCCCAAATTTCAAAAATAACCGGAGCAGTATGCTGCCTGCTTTGATATCCATGAATGGGTTCCACACTCCTCGGTTATTTTGTTCGTTTTTTATTAATACTGGCTTCAAGGTTTCCTCTGGCTTGTTCGAACGGAAGCAATAATATTTTCCCGGCTGGCCCAATGTAGCATGATCATTGTGTTCAGTGCAACGCACATGTCTGACTCCCGGGCGCTCCCGCAGCGATTTTAAGGGACGCCGTTCCTTTGTTTGAAACGTACAATTTGTTTCGCAAACTGATTTTTCCACAGCTTCCTTCTTTATTTATTTTGCTTTAGGATTAGCATTCAGGTCAATTATTTTAATTGTTAATTAACAACCGAGGACATAATATTCATGCAATATAATAACATAGAGAATATTGTTCAGAACGAGGCCTTATACCGATTTGCGGTTACTTTGCAGCTCGAAGTTGTTATTCAAATATGCCTGGAGAAGTGAATAAAACCAAACTACATTCAAATAGCCAGTGTAAACATATTCGCTGCTTCTATGTCTGCTTTGTGATGAAGCCTTGCTCCAGGCCTCCCGATGCTGCAGTCTACCTCACTATGCTGTTATATAAAGCGGAGCACATGCAGCAACATCAGAAGGAGTACTGTCTTAAATTTTTAAATCACGAAAAACAATCGTATTACATTCATTGCAACCGAATTATTCCCTCTGCTTCTCGGCCTTCCTCTGTTACTGCCGGAGGGAGTTGGCAATGATTAACTCCTTCTCGATCATATTCGTTCTGTCTTAGACCCGTGCTGTGCATCCGATTCATGACATTTGTACGTTTAGTGAATGGAATTCAATAAAAAGTTTACTCTACACTATTAAAGCTATCTAACCTGGTGTTCTGTGTACACTTCCATTTTGTGCTTTTTCCTGTCTGTACTATGCACAAGTAAATTTGAAACGCCTTTAGTTGAATAGTTCTCAAGGTTATAGGGTTAGAAAAATAAATATGTTTTGCCTAAAACTTCTTCCTCAGCTTTTGGGTAACTTAAAAAAAAACCCTAATGAACAAAGCGAAGGAACCGCGGTTGGAATCGATTCCTTGTTTTGCGACGTTGCTTAAGTTTCGTGAGATGTAAACATCTTAGTACAGTGCTAATAGTTCAAACCTCGGTATTTTCTGGTGTGACATTCATAGAACTAAAGAAATAGCAGCAGTGGAAACTCATTCTTGTCCTTGAGCTTGTACCAATGTTAGTTCCCCATCGGATCGGCCTACTCCAGTCTTCTCCCTGTTTCACATCTTAACTCGAGCGTTTGTTAAATCTGTGTGAGATTGACTCGGTTTCAACATTCTGTTGAAATAAAAACAAATTGCCAATATTCCTGGGTGTGTTTTTAGATCTAGTTCTGGTTGGTGCCATTTCATATCCGCACACAGTTTAGTCGGGAATAAATAGTTTGAGCAGAAAACAAAGAAGACAAGTGTACTTTGTATCAATTTCTAAAAATGCGAATAAGATACTTGTTTTCAGGACCAGGATAGATGACGTTTCAATTCAGAGAGATACCTTAGTTTCTGCCCCCTCCCCATTTTGATGAGGATTAGTTAGGACATAGCGCCGGAGCTCTGAGGTTATAGCATCGATCTAAAAGAAGTTGAAAGGATCTATGGACCGTCTGAATTACGTTGCTTCCTTTCAATCCATATTGTTAAATATCATCGTGTTGCCATGGTGGGTAGCCATTTTAATGTTGTAATTGTAAACACCTTAGATTGTGGGTGAACATATAACCATGGGTTTCTGTTAATCACTTTTCAGTTTGTAGATTCTGTGAAACAGATTCAACGAAAAGACACATTTTTCCTCAGCTGTACGTTTAAAGTTCATAGGGTGCCAAGGTTTCTTCACTGTAGATGTTAAATAGGAACATAAGCAATTCTTCCATCACTGCATTGTGCAACCCCATTCCCTGTCCCTTTTCTCTGCCGGTATCACCCCAAACCACAACCATTCATAACGAGCCGCTGGGAATCCTGCAGGCCAGCAGCATCATAGGAGCAGGAAAGCTGACATTTCGGGCCTAGACCCTTCTTCATTCTTCGGTCTAGGCCCGAAGCGTCAGCTTTCCTGCTCCTATGATGCTGCTTGGCCTGCTGTGTTCATCCAGCTCTACACCTTGTTATCTCTCAGATTCTCCAGCATCTGCAGTTCCTACTATCGCTGGGAATCCTGCGCCTTTTTGAACCTCTGTTTTTGTCATATGTTGTGATATGAAGTAATTGAATCTTACCCCGCAGAAGGAGGCAATTCGGCCCATTTTGCCTGTGCCGGGTCTTTAAAAGACAATTGATCCCATTTTCCACTCCTTTCCTACAACCTTGCATTTCTCTAATTTTTAAAGAAAGTTCCGTTTTAAAAGTTACAATTGAATCTGCTCCTGAACCCTTCAAGCAGTTGTTTAGATTATAACTGTTTGTGCATATATACACACACACACACATATAATCCTCATCCGTTCTCTGGCTCTGTGACAAATTTCCCGAAATCTGTAAAATGTAGAAATTCTGGAAAATGTGGATCATTTCTGAGAGTTGCTGAAATTAATGCTTGAAGCAGAATCCTGCAGATATTGGGGAATCTGGGCCTTCTGCAGTTAAAAAAAACCTGATTAATTTCAAAATTCGATTGAAGCAACAAAATAACTGACATTTATACCGGGTTAAATTAAACCAAATGTTACATTAATGGCAGATCACGTGCGGATTGGATGATATCAAACGCACCATTTGGAATGCTACGCGGTATAGAGGTTCTTCTCGTTTTAAAAGCCCACTATAATACAGCGCAACTGGGGTGCCCCACACGACAAAACAGTTTTGTGTTTGTTAGTTTTTACTAGCAATGACCTTACAGGGAACCTGAGGTTGTGTTTTAGGACTTGCCAGATTTTTCAGTCTTTCAAAAGAAACTGAACAGTCTAGCTCTAGCGAAGGACACGACAACTCTGCATTCACCGAACTTTCGGTGCTTCTCTAAAATTATTACAATTATCGTCTCGTTTAAAATACGTGAACTATAGCTGTTGATGGTTTAACTACGGGATTAAACGCTTTGAAACGTTGCAAAATGTATCCGTGCAAGTCCTGTAGCTTGCACTAATGAGACAATGTGAGATTAATTCATCATAACGCTTAACACAGGTGTAGAACTGGAGCTTTTCCCGCCGGTGTTTATCTCTGTGCGTGTACCTTTGTTTCGTGATATCTGTGTGTATCTGTTGGACAGTGTGTATCTGTTGGACAGTATGTATCTGTATCCGTGTGTGTGGGCACCTGTCCATCTGACCTTTTCAAGGTCGAAGCTCTCTCGTGCAGATGTGTGTGTGTGTGTGTGTGTGTGTGTAGCTTCTTCTCCCTTCGCCTGTTAAGCTTTGGTTTTCATGTGGGGTAGCCCAAATGTCCACACGCTCAACGACCACACTGAGATGAGAAAATGTGGGAAGGATCTTTTTTTTAAAGCTGCACACCACATTAAGCAAACAAAAAATATTTATTCATTGGATAAGGATATCCGGACCTGGTTCTTGAGGTATAGAGACATCTACAATGCTGTTAGGGAGGGAGTTCCAGGGTTTCCAGGGGTAGCATAGTAGCTCAGTAGGAATGCACTGCTACCTGACAGCGCCAGGGACCAGGGTTTGATTTCACTCTCAGGTGAGTATCTGTGTGGAAATTGCACATTCTCCCTGTGTCTGTGTAGGTTTCCTCATAGTCTAAAGATGTGCAGGTTAGGTGGATTAGCCATGGGCAATGCAGGGTTGCAGGGGTAGAGTAAGGAATGGATCTGGGTATGATACTCTTCGGAGGTTTGGTGTGGACTCAATGGATCAAATAGCCTGCTTTCCCTGTTATAGGGATTCTATGACTTTGACTCAGTGACAGCCAGTAGATGAAACACAATATTGCCAAAGGTGGTGAAGGAAGTGAATGTTGAAGGTGGTTGGTGGAGCGTCAATCAAGCAGGTTGCTTTGCTGGAGTCAAGCTTCTTGATTTTTGTTGAAGCTGCACTCATCTGGGCGAGTGGAGTGTATTCAATCATATTCCT
The DNA here is from genome assembly GCA_024137785.1 of Ginglymostoma cirratum. Classification (NCBI taxonomy): domain Eukaryota; kingdom Metazoa; phylum Chordata; class Chondrichthyes; order Orectolobiformes; family Ginglymostomatidae; genus Ginglymostoma; species Ginglymostoma cirratum. The sequence continues at coordinate 15,171,703 of JAHRHZ010000018.1, forward strand.
GACTTGTACATCGTAGGTAATGAACAGGACTGAGAGACAGGAGGTGAATTACTTGGTTCAGAAATCCTAGGCACTGACCTATTCCATTAGCACTATATTTATCTGGCTGGTGCAGTTCAGTTTCTGTTCAATTGTAACCCCCAGAATGTTAGTAATGGGAAATTCAGCAATAGCAATGCTATCAAGATTCAAGAGACTGTGGTTGGATTCTCTTTTATTTGAGATATGCCTTGCCTGGCACTTGGATGGTGCAAATGTTGTTTGCCACTTAAGAGGCAAAGACTTATATTGAGACACAGGTTGTTTTGCTATCTGAGGAGTCATAAAAAGCGTTGAATATTGCGCAATCATCCACAAAATCCACACTTCTGACCTTACCATGGAGGGGAAGGTAATTGTTGAAATAACTAATGCTGCTTGGGCTAGAAACCTACATGGATAAACTCTTGTAGAGTTGGCCTGGGGATGAGGTGATTGACTTGCAACAACCACAATCATTTTCACTTGTACTAGGTATAACTCCAAACAATGGATAGATTTTCCCTTGATTCCCATGGCCAGTTTTGTTAGTTCTCCTTGATGATGCTTTCAGCTGAACGCTAACTTGATGTCAATGGCAGTGACTCTCACCTCACCTCTGGAGTTCAGTTCTTTTATCCTTGTTTGGACTAAGGCTGTAATAAGGGCAGGAGGCATATGACCCTGTTGGAGCTCAAACTAAGTACCAGCAAGCAGGTTATTCCTCTGTAAGTGCAGCACAATCAATTATCCCTTTCAGCACTTTACTAGTAATTGGGAGTGGACTGTGAGGATGTTATTTGGCTGAATTATGTTTGTCTTGCTTTTGGCACACCAGACATACATAGGCAATTTTCCACATTGTTGGGTAAATGCCAGTATTATAACTATACTGGCAGGGCTTGGCTAAATGCAGGACTAGTTTTGGAGCATTAGTCTTCAGTACTGTTGCTGGGTGTGTTGTTGAGGCCCATTGCCCATGTAGTATTCAGCATGTTCAATCACTTTTTGACATCACATGGAGTTCAATTAACTTGGTTGAAAACTGGCATCTGTAACCATTCACTTCTCAAGTGTAAGCAAACTTTCCCAAGTTTACTTTCCCCAATCTATTCTCTTCCAGATTTGGGTGACCTAGGTTGTTTCTTTCTGTATGTGAAGATCTTGGCATTTTGCTTTCAATTGTCCCTGTTGCTTTGGGCTTCTCATCAGGCTTGAAATAAAGTGGACAGGAAATTACTGCATTCTACTATTACATCTTTAACTGCTGATTAAAGTGTAATCAATTAAAGAATTCAGGTGAAACTTCTTTAAACAGAAAACAGTGAGACTGTGGAACTTGATCCCACAGGGATTAGTTAATATGAATAGCATGACTACTTTGAAAGAGATGTAGGATAAATACTTGGGGGAGAACGGAGTAGATTAAGGATATGTTGACAGGGTTAGATGAAGGGAGGGGAGGGAGGAGACTTGTGCAGATCAGTGGAGAAGAATATCTATATTTCTTTTATTCTTTCATTGGTGATGAGTGTCCCTATTCCCCATTCCTAATTGCAACTTGAATTGAGTGCCTTGCTAGACTGTTTCACAGTACAATTCAATATTTACCGCATTACAGCACTGTCTAGAGTCATATGTAGGCCAGACCAGTAAAGGTGGCAAATTTCCTTCCCTAAAGGAGATTTGAACCAAATATTTTTTAAAGCACAATCAATGACAGTTTCACAGCTACCTTTACTGAGACCAGTTAATTCCAAAATTATTCCTTCGATTTGAACCTTTGTTCCTGGAGCAATAGCCTGTGCCTTTCTAATTTTTTCAACAATTCATTGTACATGTGTGTTGGTGGTTGCGTCTGTTTATTGTCCATCCCTAATTCTCCTGGAGAAGGTAGTGGTGAGCTGTCTTCTTGAATAATGTGGTGTAGGGACATCCACAGCACTGCTGGGAAGGGAGTTCCATGACTTTGACCCAGAGACAGTGCAGGAATGGTGATACAGTTCCAAATCAGAATAATGCAGAACTTGGAGGGGAACTTGCAGGCAGTGGTGTTTCTCTGGAATACTCGACCAATGACGTCCCCACTACACTTTCTATGTTGTAAGTTCTAAACCACACTGTGTGCCCATGCCTATTTGCTTCCATCTGTGTGCAGTTCTTCTTATACACATGCACCAATGCCTGTATCTGTTTGTGTTTCTGTAAATGTGTACCTATACGTATGTGTGTGTGTATTTCTCAGATTGTACCTACATCTGTATCTTTGTGTGTCTGTATTGTAGTCCTGTATTCAAATGTTTCTCCCTGTGTATTCATACAACTTGATATTAGGCACCCAGGTGTCTGCATTTATGGCTCTTTTATGGATGGCAGCAGTCTTGAACCTGTAGAAAAAATAATCTCTTATTTTGAGCATTGTGTTCTGCAGAAGATTCAGCATGGGATGACTACAGAATTCCCAAGTAGATGTTAAATGCAAATTTATTTCAGGGAAAGTGACTTCAAGGTGGTCAGTACAAAAACATACAATGACACCTTGAAAAAAAAAGGTTTATAAATGGTGCATTATAAACTACTTCTCCTAGGAAAACATCACAACTAATAGTCCCATGCGAACACAAGCACTGCAAATCAGTTCGGCATGCTTTGAAGACTGTGCCAAATTTAGAGTATCTAACCAATGCATTGAAGATCAGGAAGAGCACCATTGCAGATGATCCATCAAGCATTAAAATTAACTGTTATTTCTGTGCATATCATGCTGATCTCATTTTGGACTCTTCAGTTAAGAAAATATTTACAGAAGGTAATGAAGATATTTATAGCTTGTACATGTTTGGAGAATGAGGAGAACCCCTCACTGGGGAGGCAGTGCCATCATGGTAAAGTCACAGGGCTAATAATCCATAACCCCAGGCTAATGGCCTGGGAACATGGGTTCAAATCTCATAGTTGCAGATGGTGAAACTTCAATAAAAATCTGGAATTAAAAGAAAATGCACTGTCCATTGTTGTAACCCATCTGGTTCAACAATGTGTTTTAGGGAAAGAAATGTATCAGCCTTACCTGGTCTGGCCGTATGTGACTCCAGACACTCAGCAATGCGGATGACTCTTAACTGCCCTCTGGCCATTAGGAGTGAGCAGTAAATGCTGGTCTAAGGATGCCCACATCCATGAGCGAATTAAAAAATACCATCTGTCTTTGTGTGCATATGTATGTTTGTTTCTATCTGTCTACTTACATCTCTTTGTGAGTAACTGTATGAAAGGTCCAACTTAAACATTGCATCTTTTAAATATTTAGCTAATCTGTTTCTCATTTCCACTTTGCAAATTGTATAAATTCCATGACGAACAGCGCTGCGCTAAAGCGAACAACAAATTAAAATTTGTTAAAATTGCCAACTTGAATATTGACTTTCTGAGGGGCAAAAACCCTTTCGAACGCTGAAATTCTGGACGGATGCCCTATTATAACATTTACAGGAAAGACCCAGAAAAAAAAATCAGCCAGTCTTGTTCTTGAAACAGGCTTTATTAATTCCATCACATTTAGACAGTCATCCGCATCGCCCCAGAGAGTGGATAGTGCAACAAAGTGCCTCTTCCGCCCTTTTACCGTTAATGGTTATTCCAATAATCAATCCTCCAGTTGTGCGATGCGCGGTATTCATAATGTAAACGGGAAAGTAAGCGAGAAGAATGGGTTTAGGAAAACATGTTGTAAACAAGGTGACCTGTTTTAAAGATAACAAGGTGTGGAGCTGGATGAACACAGCAGGCCAAGCAGCATGCTGCTTGGCCTGCTGTGTTCATCCAGCCCTACACCTTGTTATCTCAGATTCTCCAGCACCTGCGGTTCCCGCTATCTCTGACCTGTTTTAAAGACAGTCTAATTCCGGATGATGCTTTTCCAGCTTTTCCGTTTTTGTTCAGGATGATGCAGTATTAGTTTCAGAATTATTTTTCCCAGTTTGATTTTATTTTGTCATTTAAGACTTGCGTCGAATGTCTTTATGATAATTTGAACGCTTTGAAAGTGCTGTAATGTTGCACAGCATATGCATGAGAAGGTCGTACAGTTTGCTGCCCACGAACAACAGAGACCTCATTAGTGTCTGAAACTTCCGTGTTTTTATTAAGTTCTAGTGATGTGCTTCTAGGGACCCTCATTCACAAAAAAGAATGTAAGACAGAGTGGGGACGTATAGATTGCACTATCAGTAAAAAAACAAACAAAATTGTTATCTAATATAACCCCTTTATTCCCCTTATTTCCTCTGATTACATACTTTAATGTTATTGTTTATGCCGTATTTTAAAATTATTTCGACGTTTATCCCCCCCACTCCAACCCTATTTCTTTTCTGATTCCAAGCTGACTTTTTGATGAGCTTTTTCTAAAAAAAATGTAGTTGTCCTTTTTTGCATGTGAACGCATGATTCTTTGCATAACATGGTGAGAAGATTACACGATGAGGAGAGATTGTACAAACGTCGAGTAAAGGAGATTGTCGAACGATCAGATTGAGAGTTATAGAATGTGAAAAGGATTGTACGGGGAGATACTGAGAAACTGACGGAGCAGGCCCGTGAGACTCCTGTCCCCAGATTTCCAATTTAAACAGAGGACTTCGGCTGGAAGGAAATGAGATCCAATGAAGTCAGGCCAGGCTGAACGAGGTCGGCAATCACCAAAAAGAAAGAAGCAGGAGAGGAGACCACTGGGCAGACCACTGGGTGATCTGGGGGTGCCCTGGGCCCAGAGACGGGGTGTATCCGGGTTACAATGTGATCCAGGGGTGCCATGGCCTATAGACTGGGTGAACCAGGGGTGCCATTAGCTATAGACTGGGTGAACCTGGGGTACCATGGCCTATAGACTGGGTGAACCCGGGGTGCCATTGCCAATAGACTGGGTGAACCTGGGATGCCATTGCCTATAGACTGGGTGAACCCGGGGTGCCATTGCCTATAGACTGGGTGAACCCGGGGTGCCATTGCCTATAGACTGGGTGAACCGGAGGCTGCTGTAGGCTCTAAGAGTGATTGTGGTTGAGGCTGAGTTGGACGGTGCTTCTGTGAAGTGTCTAAAATCAGGTTTAATGCTATCGATGGGCAAGAGCCCGGAAAGCAGGGGGTGCGGCAGTTCACCCCGGGGTGGGGGTAGGAATCCGGAAGCACTGCCATCACTCCATCCTCCGAACACAGGCGCTGCTTATTCACTCCCTTTCCCCCGGGCCAGGCGAGAAGATTTCCTAACAGATTTGAGTGCCAACTCTCGCCTAAAATCCAATATCTTTGAGTAGACTCTGTTCTAAAGAAAGGCCCAAATGTTGACTGTTAGCAATCCGTAAGCTCGCTGCTTCAGCCTGAGCAGGTTAGCGACTCAGCTCCAATCACCTCCCCCTCCCCCGCCCACCCGCTGAGATGTTTCTCATCGCCGGTTACAAACTGATACACTGCCAGGAACAGGTCTGTACTGTTACAGGCCGGTGCAGTTTGGAACCGATATCTAAGCAGTCATTCCGAATAGCGGTAGCCCCTAGCCTGCTGTTAGTCAGAGGCAGCAGTGTAACAAAAGCCCGGGAGCACAACCTGAACATTGTACTGGGGGGAGGAAGTGTTTGTTCTGACTGTTTCAAAGTTGCCTGCTCGTTTCCTTCCATCGGGTGGACCCGATGCGGCTTTGCGGCTAAGCGAATAGCCTCCTCTCCCTTCCCATAGTCAGCGAACTTGGTTCTCCGGGGGAATAAAAATCTTTAATAGACACCAGATCTACATCCGAATCGGCAGTTATTCTATCGGAATTACACAGACAGCACTAGAAATACTCCCATGTAAATATGAAACACAATAGGACTGACCAAAACAAAACCAAATATCATTGACAACAATCAGTGGGGAAGTTCCCGATCGGGACAGATCCGGGCAGGATCGCCTGAAAGGATTCCACAATCAACCCCTTCGGCCCAATGCCTGAGGAAGCCGCGCAGAGCCGTCCTTTTTCTCAACGTGAAGACTATTTTGAAGAAAATTTAAAAGATGTCAGTACAGGAATGGGTACTGCAGTCAAAACAGGCGGTATGACTCATTCACACTGGGATTTTCTCTCAGCCACAAAAGGTGAAACCGACAATTTACGAGTTGGAAAATAGAGGTGATTTAAAAATATATATATAATGAGAAGACCGCGGTGAATGGCGGCTACAGTTTACAGTTCAAGACGTTCAACTTTAATGTCATTCTCTGAGGGGAGGGGGGAGGCTGCGGGGGTGAAGTTGTCCGAAGACGAGGTGTGCTGTAGATTTATCTGTCCAGCAGCAGTCCAGACCCCATCACCTGGCAATGCAAACCAGTTGCTGTATTGCTAAAACTCACAGGGATTCCCCAAAAATCAGTATCTTCGCGTAAAGCCGCTGATTGTGTTGGTAAGGAGCGAGCGAGCGCAGATAAATCTGCATCCTTCTCCTGATAGAAGACACACATTTTAACTTCTCCTTTCGAGGGGTTATGATGGATATGTGTCCATAAACATAATTCTAAAATATAGAACGTCTCGTTATTTATCAGAAGGCCGTATATATTAATGTGGGTCCTTAAATAAAACAGAGACAGGCATTTCAGTCACCGGTACTTTTAGTCCGCATTTCTGGATGTAACAAACACAAACACAAAATGTGGAATGCGATGATTTAAACAGTGCTGCTGGCAATAATGTCCCACACGCACCGACCCTTCCCGTTGGAATCGCCATGAAATCAAATGCGTTTATTCCACTTTTATTAGATAACCAAAAATCCACATGTACTTACAACCCGACCTTTTTTGTTAAATTGGCAGCGAACATTTTTTGATTTGGATTACGAGCTGTGTAAAACTAAATTTCGTTTTAACAAGTCTCAAAGCAGCCCACGGCACTTATAACGTTCGCGTTACGGGTTTCGCTATCTGGGTGAATTCTATCTCTTTAATTACTATGTAATTATTACCGATATGGGTTAGAATATTTTCCATGTCCTCTCACACTGAAAACAACAGGCAACGCCACAGCTTGAATGACGATATCACTTTGTATCAAATGTTGTTGCTACCTGTTCCTCACCTTGACCTATCTCCACCCAAACTGCTGGACTTACTCGCTGGCGATAGAGCGTGTTTATTACTGAATTATGTTACCGATATTAAAAGAAATAACAAATATTTGAAACTGTGTTTGAGCCAGAAAGCTAGCCTTGTGGTTCATGTTACTATTTTAAACCACAAAAACATCCCTCCAGGAATATCTAACATCGTGAAGAGTATTTGATTGAATTGCCGACTTGTAATTTCGGCTACTCTCGCGTCTTAAACTTGTCTGCGACTCTCGCGTCTTAAACTTGTCTGCGTCTGTTGTACGCGGAAATGTCTGTAGAAATGCATTCTGTGCATTTATCTCCTCACCTTTAACCAGTGAAAGCGCTCAGACGGCAAACGAGTTGTACAGAACATTCCGAACATGTTTATACACGTTCCGGCTATTGTTTTTGTTTTAAGCCGCGGAACAGCATTCCAATTGGATCTCAATAACTAAGCGTTTGGAAGTCTTATTTTTACCATAATGGGTATTTCCAAAGATGTAATTTCTTTATATGTTTCGTGTGCTTACTTGTATAAAAAGACGCTCAATATATATTTAATGTCTATCTTCCTTTTCAGTGCGGACGGTGTTATATAGAGTCCAGCATCAGGGAAACAGACGCTTCCGTCCAACCAGTCCACGCCGAACTTAATTCCAAACTAAACTAGTCCCACCTGCCTGCTCCTGGTCCATATCCCTCCAAACCTTCCTATTCATGTACTTATCCAAATGTCTTTTAAACGTTGTAATTGTACCCACATCCACCACTTCCCCAGGAAGTTCATTCTACAGGCAAGCCACCCTCTCTATAAAAAAATTGCCTCATGTCTTTTTTAAATCTCTCCTCTCACGTGAAAAATGTACCACCTGGTCTTGAAATCCCCTAGTCTAGGAAAAAGGCGATTATCATTAACTCTATCTATACCTCTCATTATTTTATAAACTTCTATTAGATCGTCTCTCAGCCTCCTACACTCCAGTGAAAAAGTCCCACCGTATCCAGCCTTTCTTTATAACGCAAATCTTCCACACCTGGTGACATCCTGATATATCACTTCTGAACCCTCTTCAGCTTAATAATACCCTTCCTTTAACTCTAGATAACTACTATACATAGTCAATAACAGTTTTCTGATCAATATCTTTTTTTAACATCTTGACTTTTTCCATTTATTTGTCTTTTAAGGCCAAATCCTCTGGATTTCCACACCCAGGGCAATATGATGACATTCCAGTGCTATCAAGTTTATGTGGTGTATTTTTAAAAAAATTATTGAGAGGAGCTAGCCAGGCCAGCTTTTTTTTAAACTATCGATTAGTTGTCCAGAGGACGGTTAAAAGCATCTGGAGTCACATGTAGGCCACACCAGGCAAGGTTGGCAATTTCCTTCGCTAGACGAACCAGGTGGGGGTTTCCCCAACATTTGACAACAGTTTCACGGTCAAAATTGGACATTTAATTTCAGATTTGTGACTGAATTCAAATTCCAGCAGCTGCCACGGTATTCCCAGAACATTACCTGGGTTTCTGGATTAGTAGTCTAGCGATTATAGCATTGGGCCATCGCCTCCCCTTGATGGCCGGTTGAGTTTATTCCAGAATGGACACTGTTTTTCTTCTGGTTTGCTAAAACGCGGAGTTTCAGTTCCATCTCGTGGGTAGACTTAAATTAAGATTTAAATTAAGCGGCCATAGTTGCTTGCAGTTTAAAGCACTGATGGTCCAGACATATTTCTCAAATAACCGCACTGGGGACACATGTTGAGGAGTCATGGAGTATAAACATGCGCCTAGAAAAAAAAAATTCCCTCAGCAACAACGAATTGGCTTATAGTCAAAGGTAAGCGAGCCGTAGATCAAATCCCATGGCTGTTATTGCGCATTCTGTTCTATCAGCGATTTATTAACTTATTTTAAAAGTTAGATGAAGTTTCACTTACATTTGGGACTAAAGGTATGAGAGTTATAAAATAGTTATGATTTTTGTGTATGTTACATGTTACCACATCTCACTAATGTCCCAAAGAGGTCCCGGTGCATGTTGCTAATTTATGTATCCGGAAAATTCGCGGGAGTGGTTTTACTTTGAATGGTCGCTTTACTAAAGCAGGGTGTCGCTGGGAAGCTGCTGTGCTTCATGCCGCTAAGGGAGCTTTGAAAGCCAAAACAAAATGCCAACAGGACGATAATTGCTCCATTAGAGCAGAAGAAGAAAACGCTGAGTACACTTTGAGATATTGCATCTGCGGCGAGCCATTAAAAATAATTTAATAAAAGAAAAATCAAAACGCTAGAAATTGAAGATAAGAACAGAAAATACTGGAAACGATCAGCAAGTCAGGCAGCATCTGACAGAGAAAGGTTAATAATTTTGATTGCTGACAAATGTCATAGATCTGTCATATACTTAATGCCGTTTTCCCCTTAAAAAAGTGAATTCGTCACCTAACAATCCCTTCACTTTAATAGATCGCGATCCACTGTCATGGATTATTTTTCAGCGATTTCTAATGATCCTGAATATAGGAACTCTACTTGAAATGAAAAGAAGTCGGAGTTCAAATAAGTATGGACAAGAGCAATTTAGAAAAACTTGTTTATCGCTGGAGCCTCACCAGATGTGGGAGTGATCAGCTCAGGAAACGCTCTAAAAGTCTTTCTGAAGGTAGTTTAATTGCTGTGACAGAACTACCGGCCACTTTTTACCAGTTTTCTTTTAAAATTAAAAGAAGTCTTTCGGGTAAACGGTATTACTTTTGCAAACCTCAGTTTGCAGAGAGATATTGAGGTGGAGAGGCTTGGCAATGGCTTTAACCCCGTCCGCAGAAAGCTGGTAGTATCAGAGATAAGGGTCTAGGCCCGAAACGTCAAGCTTTCCTGCTCCTATGATGCTGCTTGGCCTGTTGTGTTCATCCAGCTCCACACCTTGTTATCTCTAACTGCAGAAAGCTGGTGCCTGGTTTAATTTCAGATCGACGCAGGATTGATATTGGCCAAATTTATTTTTATGTCTTCGTTGACGAAGGAAGTTATTAACGTCCAGCCCTACGCAAATATGTCAGGCAAAGTTCCAAAAATAAACCCTTTGTGAATCCTAAAACTCAGGAATTTTAATTAAATTTAAAATACTGCGGATGCTGGAGAAACTCTGCTTCTTTCTTCACAGAAGCTGCTAAACCTGCTGAGTTTAATGTTTCGAGTCCGCTATGACTCTCTAACTCAGACTTTAATATACAATTTAAATGAAGCAGATTCCTGCAATCAAAGGAGATGCTGCTCCGCCTGGTCTCTCTCTTCATCGGGTCATGCATACATGCATTGAATTCACTACATGTATATATAGTTATTTACACGGCAAACTGTAATATTAGCAGATAAAATTGTAGAAAGTAATCAGATTGCTGGAATAATCTCTAATTAATGAGAGGTGAATCGGACAGCTTTCCGGGAACAGACAGCACCTGAATTCTACGTTGGGGGAGCAAATTGGTCCTTGCGCCCTGCATGTCATACGTAGCTTCGCTTTATCATTTGCATCTTAAAAAATGCACATCAAAACACGCAATTCCTCACTTCAAAACTTAACTTCGATCTCATTATTTTCCTCAAACCTTTGCTCAAATTTTCCAGCATTAATTCCAATGCCAATGCAACCAGCCACGGACACTTGCGTCCCTATAATTGCACATTCTACCTTCCAAAGAATCACTCGGATTCTCTAGAAACTTTTCAATTGACAATTTGTGGTGGTCATTTTTTCTCTTCAATCACAAAATTTTTGATACTAAAAATACAGTTTTGAACAAGCTAAAAAGCACATTTTCCGCAACGAGGCGATTTTATTAATACATTAAAAACTGAAGTTGAGTTGTTTTAAAGCCCTCATTGACATTTCAAACGGATGCTGTCAGCCTCTCTCAAATGCTGGGCTTTGAACTTGATGTTTTCGTTCAACGTTACACCTCTGACTTGAACTGTGCATTCTTAGTGTCCGGCCACTCCCTAGTTTTCTCACGGTGCATCATTTTAGTAACCTGTATTGATGATATATTTAAATTTCTGACGAGCTTGTCAAATAATTTTGTAAGTAAGGACAATTGTCAAATGCTTAACCCTGATCTACTTTGTGTTCAATGTATTTGCACAAAGAGTTAATGATACCTCTGTATGTACTGCCCAAGCGATTAAAAATTTTTGTGCTCTTCAAACATTAGGAAGTGTACTGATCCGATAGGTAAAGAAAATGGGCTAGAGAATAGGGGAAAGAAGAATGAAACAAAATTTGCACAGTGTGTATCTGGCTTCATTTTAATACGAGTTTAGTAATAACCCTTTGAATGTTATGGTCTTCTGCCAGTGTATAGTTAACGGCTGAGAAGTCGTTTATTTGTCATAGGAGAACTTGCATTAAATATATAAATATCCACATCGAAAACCTGCATTACTTTTTCTCGTTGCCACCGTTTTATTGTACTTGTCAAATTTTTATTCGAAATTCTTACGTCCACACTTGTAATGGTAACAGCCTTGTCTTGCTGTAATTATCCCTTCCTAGTTCAGATTCGTGTCTCCCAGCTATTCGCCCTGAATTGCAGGCACATGCTAAGGAGCTCAGGTTGCTCAGTTTCCCAAATTGCTCAGCATGTTGACATGCCACTACAACTAACATAAGAGAAAACGGTAATGCAAAAGGTACACAATGCATAACTTTAAATCAGGATTAAACATCCGCATCCCCGGACCAAGTCCCAACTTCTCACTCCTTCGCCTATTTCATTTGGTCTTGATGCTCAATAGTCCAACATAGACTAGCATCTATATTCGGAATTTCTGCGTGTCATTGTACATGGTTAATTAATAAGACAGTAAATGAGCTGAGAGAAACTTTAGATAACAAGCATGGGGCTGGATGTACACAGCAGGTCAAGCAGCATCATAGGAGCAGGAAAACTTGACGTTTCGGGCCTAAACCCTTCATCAGAGTTATCTCGGATTCTCCAGCATCTGCAGTACCTTTTATCTCTTAGAGAAACTTTAGAATTGGTTTCCATAAACACCACCAGTGGACCTACCTGCATTATCAGTCAGTTGTTTACTTGGTTGCTTAAAATTGCAACTAACGTTGTGCTTACTACACAAGTGTCAGGCAATGACTATCTCCAACAAAAGAGAATCTAGTCTTTGCCCCTTGACATTCAGTGACATTACCGTCACCGAATTCTTCCGCCATCAACATATTCAGGGTGGGTACCATTGACCAGAAACTGAACAGGACTAGCCATAAATATTGTGTCCACAAGAGCAGGTCAGAAGCCAGGTATTTTGCAGTAACTCAGCTCCTGTTTTCCCAAATCTGGTCCACCATTTAAAAAAACGCACAATTCAGGAATGGGATTAAATACTCTCCACATGATTGCACGGTTGCAACTCCACCAAAAGCTGGACACCATATGGGACAAAGCAATCTGCTTGTTTGCATCCCACTCAGCACCTTCAACATTCAGTTCCTTAACCACCAGCTCACGGTTGTAGCATTATGTACCATCCGCAAGATGCACTGCAACATCCTGGAACTCCCTCCGTAGCAGCACTGTGGGTATCCCTACTTCCCACGGACTGCCGCGATGCAAGAAGATAACTCAACACCGACTTCTCCAGTGCAATAAATGTTGGCTTGGTCAGCCTAGCAGAAAACGACAGGACTTCCATTCTGAAATATTTACAGTGTTAAATGTTGATACAAAAAGCGAGGCTAAATATATGACAATAGAAAATTTGGCAGGGAGCATCTGTATACATAACGTATGTGCACTCAAATGTGAATGGGTACATTGTAACAGAGCCGCTGAGAACCCAGGAGCATGCGAGACCTGCGAGACCTGTTTTTCTACTACAGAAATAATCTGGGACAATATATTGAAATTATGAACGCGCAGAAAGGCGTGTTCTCACTTCTGAATTGTGTAACAATTTACTCTTATCCAAACATCAATGAACTCACCGACTGTTGTTGATGTAATATATATACAGCGACGAGTCTCGTCACAAAAGTAATATATATTCATCGATTTCGAACAAAAAAAGATTAGACAGATTATTTCCCGTACAGTGCTAACATCAATTGGTTTTTAACTCTATTTAAGGTAGTTACATAAAACAAAACATTAAGTCTTAGAGTTGAAGTAACAGCTTTGTTTTCATGTTACACTTTTCCAGGATTACGTTCCAGTATAATTCGACTAAAATATAAGTTCCTTTCGCCACACATCATGTTTCTTCCTGTAAAACTGACATGTTTTCTTGTAAAGTGAGTTATAAATCACTTTTAACAAAAAAAATTAAACGATAAATGTCAACTTGGTGCATTATAGTGATTAATGTGTAAATATTGTGGAAGCCGAAACACGTCCACAATGAAAATCTCTGGTTTGTTCATTTTGGTCTACTTTAAAATTTGAACTTTGAATATTTCTAGATGCTTTGGTCTTTTTTTGACTAAATATGAAATCCCTTCTTCACTGTTAGAGACGCCCGCTGCTGTTGTTGTTGTGTCGGTGACTGGACTCCTATGCATTTGTACCCTGTTCCAATTCCGCCCACATACAGCCTACGCCTATTGCATTAAACACCAATGTGAAGCAAATTCTTAGAAACGCATGTCAATCGTTACCTGGTGTCGCAGAAGCTCAGACCTATATCGCCAAATAACCCTTGAGGGCAGTAAGGAAGGTTGCCTGGTGGATTCATATCTGGTTTCTGCATCAGAGCAATGTATAGGAAGATAGAGTGACAATGTTTAACGCTTTCATTTTTTGTAACCTCAATTTTTATACCCACAATGGATGTTTAAAGGTTAAAGTGGATTTTAGTGGGTACTTGGGCCCGCCAAAAGCTTATTAGTTTAAAAATAAGTAAAAGCTGCAAAGTGGCTCTTCAATGTGTTAAAGCACTGGAGTTTGTTCTTCCAGTTCAGCCTTTTAATGTTAGAACACTTGGCTTTCTAAAAGGAATTTGGGTAAGCACCTGAAAAATCACAAAATGTAAAAGCTTTGAGACAGAGTGAAACCAGCCAAATTGCATTTGCAGAAGGCAGGCACTGACCCAATGTTCTAAAGGACCTCCTCAGTACTATAGCCATTATGTATTTCTATATTTTTCATGTATTGGAATTAACAGCCACTGCTCAGGTTGGCACTGATCTGGGGATGGATCTGGCCACTATTAGAACACCTGGGGTAGTTCCACTCCATGCATTTAATGTGAGGAAGTTGTGGTACTGAAAAATGGCTGGTTGCTTTAAAATTGAGCAATGGTGAAGCTGATACCAGCAAATTGTCAGGAAATAATTTGGTGAACCAAAAGTGAGAAATTTAAGAGGGTTTCAAATCATTTCCTTGAGGTTTTATTTTAAAGATTGTTGCCACATTTCATTTGCATTGTTAAGATGGCAGCAGCTGTGAAAAGATATAACTGGATTAACTCAAGTTTGAAACAAAAACAGAAAGTGCTGGAAAAACCCAGGAGGACTGGCAGCATCTGTGGAGACAGAAGCGGAGATAAAATTTCATGTCCAGTGTCCCTTTGTCAGACTATATTTTGAAAATATTTGGCCGGTACCATGAGGTGAGAAATCTCATTGTGAGTTTGAGCTGTCCTTATGATCCAGCTGATTTACAGAACATCTACTTCTTATTTCACTCTCCCCGCCTCAAACAGTCATGTTTTATCAATATTTAATAATTCTGATTAAAGATCACAATTCTAAAACATGACTTCTCTGTCCACTGATGCTGTACCTGTTGAGTATTTCTACTTTAATTATTATTACTACAAGTTTTAGGAAACAATTTTCTCTCATAATACTTCACTTTTACACTGCTGAAGATGCTCATGTATAACTTCATAATCATTTGGCATTGCTTTAGTGCCCATCACATTGAACAAGTACTCAGCAGTCCTTTTCTATGGCAGAGTTTCCCCAATCACATCTTGGTCAACTTATCACATTCATCAACAGCCTCACTGGCATTTGGACTCAATCTGTTAGTCTACTTTCTGTGGACTTTGTTTTTCTGTTCTCTCCCTAGGTGCCAAAGCAAATTATAGACACCCTGCAGCAATGTTTGTCAGACCATTGGGTCTAATCCTTATAAATCCCAACGTTTCAAAATCCTGTGTTGCATTAAACTGCAGAAAAATAACTTAATGATAAAATCTTTATGTCTGTTTAAACAAGTATTATTTTTACAATTTTAGTCAATTTAAATTTCGACATGTTCTATTACTGCCTCTTTCCTCCCCCACCCTCCTTGTTGTTTTATTGACTCTCTTGCTTTCTCATTGTATCTTTTCTTTTCCATGTTCCCATTTAAAAATTCTCATTTCCAATGTACCAAAATGCAAACAAAATACTTCTGCGGACTACAGCCCACCATATAGGAAGTTTTATTCTGTGAGGATTTCCCAACCTACATTATTAAGAGTACACAAACATTGAAAGAATACACTTGTTTGAGTGGACAGGTTCTACTTTTCATGTACTTGGAATGTGAAATTGTAACTCAACTTGAAAATATGAAGGCAGACAATGTCTGAGTCTTTAATGAAAATGTCAAGGACATCATGATGGTGATTAATAATATTTGATTTAGGATTAAATTGAGGTTTAGACTAGGGGCTGGTTAAGGTTTGAAGTTGGGGATAAGGAAAGTGATTAAGTATAGATAACAAGCATGGGGCTGGATGAACACAGCAGGTCAAGCAGCATCATAGGAGCAGGAAAACTTGACGTTTCGGGCCTAAACCCTTCATCAGAAATGGGGGAGGGGAAGAGGGTTCTGAAATAAATAGGGAGAGAGGGGGAGGCGGATAGAGGATGGATAGAAGAGAGGATAAGTGGAGAGGAGGCAGACAAGTAGAAGATGGAGCCAGTAAAGGTGAGTGTAGGTGGGGGGGTAGGGAGGAGATAGGTCAGTCCAGGGAGGACGGACAGGTCAAGGGGGCGGGATGATGTTAGTAGATAGGAGATGGGGGTGTGGCTTGAGGTGAGAGGAAAAACAGGTTAGGGAGGTGGAGATGAGCTGGGCTGGTTTTGGGATGCGGTTGGGGGAGGGGAGATTTTGAAGCTTGTGAAATCCACATTGATGCCATTGGGCTGCAGGGTTCCCAGGCTGAATATGATTTGCTGTTCCTGCAGCCTTCGGGTGGCATCACTGTGGCATTGTAGGAGGCCGAGGATGGACATGTCATCTGAGGAATGGGAGGGGGAGTTGAAATGGTTCGCGACTGGGAGGTGCAGTTGTTTGTTGCGAACTGAGCGCAGGTGTTCTGCAAAGCGGTCCCCAAGCCTCCGCTTGGTTTCCCCGATGTAGAGGAAGCCACAACGGGTACAGCGGATGCAGTATACCACATTGGCAGATGTGCAGGTGAACATCTGCCTGATGTGGAAAGTCTTCTTGGGGCCTGGGATTGGGGTGAGGGAGGAGGTGTGGGGGCAGGTGTAGCACTTCCTACGGTTACAAGGAAAAGTGCCGGGTGTGGTGGGGCTGGAGGGGAGTGTGGATCTGATTAAGTATAGAGGTTAGTTTTGAGGTTAGAACCTACTGTTGATACAATTGTTTTGTCACTAGATACTACATCAACTTTATGACAAAGTATTTGGTCAGCATCATTTGTTTTCCAGCAGCTTAGCCTTGTTTTATATATTACAGCAACAGTAGGAGAGTGAATGGGAGCAGAATGAGACTGGCAGGTGTAATAGACAGCCATGGTCCAAGACCCAAGAACTGCAGCGAGAGCAAGACAGGCAGGAGGTTGAAGAGCACAACCCAAACAAACAGAGCACAGTTTTTTTTCTGTTGAGGTTTTTTGAAATTGTCTTGGGGGCTACATCTTTAAGGGTTTCCCTTTTGTTCTCCCTAACTTACTTATTAAGTGAAGCAGTTGTGGTTACAATACCTTCACTATTTGTGTTAACATATTTGCACTCTCAAGCAGAATTCGAAAAATTCACCATTATCCTTAATTATGATCGACTATCCATTAAGTTTAAACCAAGATGATCAAGGATGGTATAACTTCCTTGATGTCATATATTTAACTTGACATAAGCCAGCTGACATAGGTCAACAAAATATTTTTCCAAAATAACTAGCACTTCTATGCACAAAAACTCATCACCTTAAACCTCTTTATCATTCACATTCTGGTGAGATCGTAGATCATGCATTTCATCACACGAACAAGGCTGGAACATTCATGAGTGAATCTATCAACAGCCTGTGACTATAGGAACCACTCCTCACTAACTCTGTCCTTTCTACTTATGGGGGAGTTGGGGGTGACTTTTTCTTCCTTTGGTTTTCCCTGTTTTTGACTTTTCCTTAAGTGTTTTAGGAACCTTCAAATGACAAATTCAGTTAATATCCCAGTGTGTTTCAATGGTTGAATCCAACGATCGAAACACACAGCAGCAGGAAGAATAGGATTATATAGAATTAGGTTGGTACAGACAAACTACATTCATGAAAAAGAACACCAAATGGTGACATCACAGGAAAGCAGATTATTAACTGCTGAGCATTTTCTCCTATTTCCTGTCAATTAAACAGTTAAATCAGGCTAGGTACACACCAAGCAAAATAATAAGAGTATTTACATAGAGGTTGACAAAAACAAAAATTCAAAAATTTGTTTCAACGAGGTACTGACTAGATTCCAGAAGTAGGAAATAGATCTGATTTAGATTAAGGTTTGGCTGCTGAGATATGTTACTCGCAATTCCTGCATCATATGAGAACCTCAGGATGCTTCTACTGTCATGGGGACCACATGGATAGGAAGCGTCTCCAGCAGCTTGGATTTCAGCTCAGAGTTTCTGCCAGAGTCTCTTGAGGCTCCTTGGGTCAAGAGCTGAGGCTCCTCCAATGATAAGTTCAGGATCCTTCTACCTGCTTCACTTGTTGTCACACCCTCCCATCCCTAATCACTGGCCAAATTGGAAGTACTTAACCTACATGATGTGACTGCCTCCTGAAACACTGCATCCAGATAACTCCCCCTTTGTGGATGAGGAAAAGGACTGTAGGGTAGATAGGTCAACGAACCACTGATCATGGTATAGGATGCCATTCAAGTAGGGGAGCAACATGAAAAGTGATAGTAGTTGGGGATTTAATAACCATTATCCTTTGTGAGCAGGATCAAGAGTCCCGTATGGTGTGTTGCCTGCTTTGTTCAAGGTAAGGGACATCTCAAGCCAGCTTGAAAAGATATTGAAGTGGGAGGGGGGAAGATCCAGTTGTTGTAGTCCAATTTGGGACCAACAACATAGGCAAGAGTAGGCAAGAGGTCCTGTTCGAGGAACAGCAGGAATTTGGGACGCAGTTTAAAAAACAGGACCTCTAGGGTTATAATCTCTGGATTATTACCTGACCCACATGCAAATTAGCATAGAACAAGAAAATTAGGGAAGCAAATGTATGGCTTAAGGAGTGGTGCAGGAAAGAGGGGTTCCATTTTGTGAGACAATGGCATCAGTATTGGTACAGGAAGAAATTGTTGGAACAGTCTCCACCTGAACCAATCCTGGGACCAGGATCCGAAAGGAAAGTCTAAATATGGTGGTCACAAGGATTTTAAACTAGTTCAAGGGTGGGGAGAGGTCTGAATAGTGGTTATTAAAGTTTCTAGAACAAGTAATATGACAAAGAATATGGAAAGGGTCAGAAAAAACTTCAGGCACAGTAGATGAGAGGACAACTATAATGGGGGGGGGGGGAGGCGACAATGCAGGGCTGAGGGTGTTGTACTTAAATGCACACAGTATATGAAACAATAAGTGAGCTTGTAGTGCAGATTGAAATTGGCACCCACTATGTTGTAGATATCATGAAGATGTGGCTGCAAGTGGGTCAGGACTGGGAACTAAATATCCAAGGATATGCGCCCTGTTGAAAGAACAGGCAGATGGGCAGAGGGGATGGGGTTGCCTTGTTAGTATGACATGAGATTAAGTCGATAGCAAGCAGTGATGTAGAGTCAGAAGGTATAGAATCTGTGTGGATAGATGGGAGTTATGTACAGTCCCAAAGCAGTAGTTAGGACATGGGGAAGAAAATATATCAGGAGATAGAAAAGGCACAATCACAATAATCATGGGGGACTTCAATATCGAGGTGTACTGGGAAAATCAGGTTGGTAGCAGATCTCAAGAAAAGGAATTTGTAAATGTCTACAAGATTAGTTTTTGGAACATCTTGTGGTAGAGTCCACTAGGGAACAAGCAATTCTGGATTTGATGATGTGTAATGAGGCAGACTTGATTAGGAACCTTAAGGTAAAGGAACTGCTAGGGAGCAGTGACCAGAATATGTTAAAATTCATCCTGCAGTTTGTGAGGGAGACTCTGGGATCAGATGTAATAGCATTATAATTGAGTAAAGGCAACTACAGAGGCATGAGAGAACAGCTGGCCAGAGTTGATTGGAAGGGGAACCTAGCAGGGAAGAGGGTAGAGCAGTAATGGCAAGGGTTTCAGGGGGTAATTAGATAGGCACAGCAGAAATACACCTCAAGGAAGAAGAACTATATTAAGGGGAGGCTAAGGAAACCATGTTAACAAGGGAAGTCAAAGACAGTATAAAATTTAAAAAAAATACAATGTGGTGAAGATTAGTGGAAAGCCAGAGGATTGGGAAGTCTTTGAAAACCAGTAGAGGATAACTACAAAAACAATAATGGGGGAAGAAGATGAATATGAGAGTAAGCTAGATAGGGTAATATAAAAGAAAATTGCAAGATTTCTTTTAGATATGTAAAAGGTAAGAGAGAGGTAAGAGTGCACATTAGACTGGAAAATGAGGCTGGAGAAGTAGTAACGGGAAACAAGAAATGACAGATGAACTAGAGTCATAGTGTCATACAGCATGGAAACAGACCCTTCAGTTCAAATAGTTCACACAACCATGTTCCCAAACTAAACTAGTTCCACTTGTCAGTGTTTGGCTCATATCCCTCCAAACCTTTTCTCTTCATGTACTTATCCAAATGTCTATTAAATGTAACTGTGCCTGCATCCATCACTTCCTCTGACAGTTCATTCCCCACATGAACCACTCTCTGTAAAAAAAATTGCACCCATATCTTTCTAAAACTTTCTCCTGTCACTATAAAAATGTGCCCCCTTATTTTGACCTCCCCCATCCTAGGAAAAAGGCCCTTGCTTTTCACCTTATCTATGCCCACCATGATTTTTATAAACCTTTATAAGGTCAGTGCTCAACCTTCTACACTCCAGTCAAAAAAGTCCCAGCCTATCCAGCCTATTTTTATAAAACAAAAACTCCATTCCAGGCAATATCCTGGTAAATCTTTTGAATACTTTACATCAGTCTTCATAGAAGACATCACTAGCATACCAGAAATTCAAGCGAGTCAGGGGGCGGAGATGAGTGCAATAGCCATTACTAAGTAGCTGGTGCTGGTGAAGCTAAAAGGTCTGAAGGTTCATACATTACTTGGACAAGATAGACTACATCTCAGGATTTTGAAGGAGATGGCTGAGAAGACTTTGGAAGCGTTAGTGGTGGCCTTTCAGGAATCACGAGAGTCAGGGATTGGAAAATGGCTAATGTAACACCTGCTAAAAAAGGGAGGGGGGCAGAAAATAGGAAATTATAAGCTGGTTAGCCTGACCTCATTGATAGGTAAGATTTTAGAGTCCATTATTCAGGATGAGATAGTGGAATACTTGGAAATATATAGTAAACTAGGGCTGAGTCAGCACAGCTTCATCAAGGGGAGGCCATGCCTGACAAATCTGTTAGAATTGTTTGAGGAGGTAGCAAATAAGTTCAACAAAGGAGAACAAGTGGATGTGATCTATTTGGATTTCCTGAAGGCCTTTGACAAGGTGCCGCACAGGAGACTGCTAAACAAACTAACAACCCATGGTTTTGGAGCAAGGTACAAACAAGAGGACTAGAATACAAGAGCAGAAATGTGCTGCTGAGGCTGTGTAAGGCTTTGGTCAGATTGCATTTGAATATTGTGAGCAGTTTTAGTCTAAGGAAGGATGTGCTGACATTGGAGGTTGTCCAGAGGAAGATTACAAGAATGATCCTGTGTATAAAGGGTTAGTTGTATGAGGAACAGTTGAGGACTCTGGGCCTGTATTCGATGGAGTTTACCAGGATGAGGGGGAATCTGATTGAAACTTAGAGTATACAGAGAGGCCTGGATAGAGTGAACGTGGAGAAGACCTTTCCACCAGTAGGAGAGATAAGGACACAAGAGCACAGTCTCAGAGTGAAGGGATGACCTTTTAGAACTGAGATGAGGAGGAATTTCATCAGCTGGAGGGTGCTGAATTTGTGGAACTCATTGCAGCAGAGGCTGTGGACTTCAAGTTTTTGAGTGTCTCTAAGTTAGAGATAGATAGGTTCATGATTAGTAGGGGGACAAAGGGTTAAGGGGAGAAGGCAGGAGAATGCGGTTATGAAACATATCAGCCATGATCGAATGGCAGAGCAGATCTGATGTGTTGAATGGCCTAATTCTATTCCTATATATTGTAGTCTTATGGTCTATGGTCTAGGATACACAAGTGAAGCTGAGAATTTCATGGATTGTGCTTTGTAGGAAGTGGACAAGCCACAGGAAAATTAAGTTCATGGTTAAAGATGGAGGCGACCTGAAAGAGTGGTGAAGGCTAAAAGTGTAAGAGTCTTCACTGTGGATTCACTTTTAAACTAGCAGTCAACACTGGAGGTTGTGGGAAGTTAGAAAATTTGAAAGAGTGCAGTCCAAGGGGTAATAGTTGCGGGATAAACAAGCATTTCTGGAACTGTCATTACAAGTTCTGCAATTATGCATTGCTTCCCTAGTGCCAGGTTAATAAAACATCATGGAGAAAGTGCAGAAAATTCTACTGGGATAGGAACTGAACCCAAAGTTGTGATACACTTTGCTAACAACAACATAGAGAGGGAAGGTATTGAGGTCATAATGTTTAAACTTTCATAAGCTAGGGAGCAAGTTAAATAGTAGGATGTCAATCATTGGGCTACTATCAAAGCCCTACATTAACCTGCGCACTCTGAAGTAGGATGATGTAATGCTATTAGGTGGAGGAGGCCACATATTGCCTGTAGTGGAGAAGGGGATAGCTGCATTGAATTTTTAAGGTCTATCTCATTCCAGGACTCAGACACATTCGTTGGATTTCACAGTTACCAGCTCACCGATGTATTTGCTAGGTCATAGATGTCTTATTTTGGAGAGTATCTCAGTGCATCAAAATCAGTGCAGCCAATCAAGTGCAAAGGCTTTGCCTTGTCGGCTCAGGGCATCATCAACTACATCCTAGTAACAATCAAGGATCTTATGGGCAGTCCAGTAGTACTTGTTGTTCATTCAATATTTGGCTTGGGTGTGATAACTTTAGGAAAATCCTATAGATGTATGCAACATTTCCAGTGAGCTGTCGTGACACTTTTATCCTCCAGTAGTATCAGGTGCCTCTTAACAATTCAGAGGATGACTTTTCAGTGACATGGGTATCTCTCGAAACTCTGCCTGCTGACACCACCCCTCCCACAGACGTGCACATGTGATTCAATGTGTGCTTTCTATCTAGCACACCCACAATAGAGAAAGCCATGGGTTTGTACAAAAAGCAGGTTCAGGTGCCTACAGGCTGGAAGGACTTCCACAAATAATGGTTGTGTACTGTGTGCTGCACAGCTTGACAGCTTAAAGAGGATGGGAACTGATGCCAGAGGTTGGTGGAAGAGCAGCTTTCTGTGAGATGGGGGATGTTGAAGAGGTTGTGTTGATGGAACGTGAATATTGGGAGGCTCATATGTTGCATTCTGACATAGACCTGGATACCAGAGAAGCCTGCAACAACTTTGCCCAGCTACTCTTCAACTGAGGGTGGTAAGCCTGTCATTATTAGCTCTCCACTGACAACAGCCTTAATTCCATCTTGCCAATTCTACCCTGCTCCACTAGGTCAGTATGGGCAAGTACATCATTCTACCCCAACTTTGTGTCGCTCCCAATAGTTTCATGCACTTTTTGGCAATGAAATAGAAAGAGGGTGAGGTGTATAAGGAGAACAGTCTTTATTTAGGAAGTAAGCACAACATTTGAGGATGTTCACTGTTAGAAGGGAACCATAAGTCAACTATTTGAAATAAAATGATTACTATTTATGGAGATGTAGCGCTAAGGTGCAACCTGGGCAGGCAGTCTTGGGTATCTTTGCAAAGAGAGAATTCCAAAGGATGTAAGAAATTTTAAAGGCTACAAAGGTAAGAGAGTGAGGTAGCCAGCTGACAAGGTTGTACGCCACTCACCTTGCTGGATCTGAAGAGGTCATTAAAGCACCTTCTAGACTGGATCCATGTCCTTCACACTCACATCCCTCCTCAGCACTAGTCTCCAGAACATTGCAGCTTTCAGCTTTATCCAAAGTCCTTGTCCATAAAATCTCTACTTCCTCCTCTAACATCCACTTTCTTTCGACTTCTGCTTCTGCAGCATTGCTGTCCAAAATTCACAGTGCTTAAGTGTGAGTGCTCCTAGTTTCCCTTTAAATCTTGTGCCTATATTTGGGCTTGTAAATACTCCTCTTATGCACCACCCCTCCCCACACCCACACCCAATTTGCTGCCACAACTGAAGTTACTTTATAAAGTTTCAGGCCTAAACCCTTCATCAGAAATGGGGGAGGGGAAGAGGGCTCTGAAATAAATAGGGAGAGTGGGGGAGGCGGATAGAGGATCGATAGAGGAGAGGATAGGTGGATGCCACCCGAAGGCTGCAGGAACAGCAAATCATATTCAGCCTGGGAACCCTGCAGCCCAATGGCATCAATGTGGATTTCACAAGCTTCAAAATCTCCCCTCCCCCAACCGCATCCCAAAACCAGCCCAGCTCATCTCCACCTCCCTAACCTGTTTTTCCTCTCACCCCAAGCCACACCCCCATCTCATATCTACTAACATCATCCCGCCCCCTTGACCTGTCCATCCTCCCTGGACTGACCTATCTTCTCCCTACCCCCCTACCTACACTCACCTTTACTGGCTCCATCCCCGCCTCTTCAACTTGTCTGCCTCCTCTCCACCTATCCTCTCCTCTATCCATCCTCTATCCGCCTCCCCCTCTCTCCCTATTTATTTCAGAACCCTCTTCCCCTCCCCCATTTCTGATGAAGGGTTTAGGCCCGAAACGTCAAGTTTTCCTGCTCCTATGATGCTGCTTGACCTGCTGTGTTCATCCAGCCCCATGCTTGTTATCTCGGATTCTCCAGCATCTGCAGTACCTTTTATCTCTGATTACTTTATAAAGTCGCTGATTCCTGGAAAATCTACCCAGATGAGTTGTTACTGACAGGGTCAGATTGCTGAGCCACATGTGGTCCTGACATTCCATTAGAACTTGAGTCTGTAAGTTCTTCTTTTCCCCAGTACGTATAGTGCTTTAAAATGTTTTGACATGATAACATCTGTTTAACTCTAATCATTATTTTAAGTTTTTTAATGGGTATTTAGGTGTTTATATTTCTTTCTCAAAAACAAATAGGCCAAGCATTTTATTTGTCATGAAAATCAAATCTTCTCCATCACTCAATGAGATTATGGCTGTCTGATGACCCTCAACTCCACTTTCCACTTACTGTTTAAAAATCTGTCCATCTCAGCCTTGAAATCCTTAATGATCCAACCTCTACAGTTCTTTGTGGTAGAGAATTTCACAGATTCATTGTCCTCTGAGAGAAGCAATTCCTCTTCATCTATGTCTTAAATCGGTGAATCTTACTCTGAGTAATGCCTTCCAGTCCTGAAATCTCCCACAAGGGGAAACAAGCCTTCTGCCTCAACCCTGTCAAGCCAACTGTTGCCTTGCACTCTTCTAAATTCCAGTGTCTTTGAATATTTTTAAAGCAGACGTATATAGATTGTTGGTAAGAAAGGTAGTGACAGGTTATCAGATGTAGGTAAGAATATGGAGTAATTTTTTCATCTTTCTGTATAACAGGTTTGAAGGGCCAAATGTCTGCTGCTGCTCCAAATTCATATGTAGAAAACCTACCACCGTGCATTGTGTCCCCCTTTATGAACCTCTTCCAGAATGATCACTTGATCAAGTCTATCAATACCAATTTGTCCCTCTAAAATCTCTCAGTACGCCCATCTTATAACAATCATAGCAGGGAATTGCAATTAAAAATACATTTATGACAATCTGACAAAATGTTCAAAATATTATTATTCTGTCCATTAGAAAGACTAACATTGGCCGTATGATTGATGTGCATTTGCTTGATGATGTGGTGTCTCATCTAAACATACCACAAATTGGAAAGAAAATGGTTGGTACTATAAATATTTTGATGATCTGTCACCTACTGTTTCTATTAGAAAATGATTTATTGTCTTTAAATACAGATATCAATTGGTTCTGTGCATTCTTTCCATTTAAATAGTTTTCAGTAATCATTGTGGTCATATAACACTTCATATATTCCGGAAGAATTGTCTATTTTTAACTTGTGCGTCAATGCAAAATGAGGCATGAAAGAAATAACAGTCACCCCTCTAAAAGGCACCTGACATTGAAATATATTCCAGTGTGAGGATAGTTCCTTGAAATGTGATCAGGAGATCTGTCACCAGTTCTGCTTTTCATATACCTGACATTTGAACTGAAAACATATAGGACTCACTCACAAAACCTCTTGAAACCCTCACTTGTTAACACTGTGTATACATCTGTACATATTTCCTGGGTGAGATTTAATACTGGAATACCAAAGAGTCTTGTTGCAGATTTTAGTGCCAATTATAATATTGATTAACATTCATTATAGTTGATAGGTTAGTTTCAGTTTAAGGCCTGTACTTGTTTAAAGCATTAAGGAATTGAAGATTTGAACTATACTGTTAATTCTGCATCATTCTCCCACGAGGCAAAGCAATGCTTGGATGCGTGCCTTGGATGCAAAAACTCACATTGGCCAGAATTCTCCTCCATGACCCATCCTTAAATCATCAGATTGTGACAAATAATGAGGGAAAATGAGGTCCATTGTTACATGATTCTACAGAGGTGCGTATTTTCAATTCAATAATTATACACAGGTGAATGGAAGTTATGAGATTAAAAGTTCAAACTTCAATATAACTTTCACAGGTTTGACAACTCATCCTTATCTGATGATGATACAACCATCTGGGGTGATACATTTGTTCATGTCTGCTTTTGGTTGACAACTTGGTTGTCTCATTGCTGGCTGCTGTTGCTCATGACCACTGCACAATCTTTATCAGACTTTTCTTCCTCACGCTCTTCAGCATTTGTGTGTTGCACATTGATCCTAGCTGGCCTCTATTCCTTCATAATGTTGCACTGAGATGACATGGTGTGATCTGGCCTGGTTGCATATCCTAGAAACCTTTGCTTATCACTGGATTTTTGACTCAGTCTCTGCCTGGTGCATGTGATGGTTCAGTACCTGATCACTGGTCATATATTTCTTTCATTCTCCTCTTTTGTTGAAGAATGTCTCGTGTCTCAGAAGGTTAGATAATTGGTTGTGGGTAATATTGTTTGCACTTGCTTTCTGTACGTTAGCTATGCTCGTGATGTAATCCTTTCTCTATTGGTGTTGCCTAAGAATGCTGCAATGCAAAAATGTTGTTTTGTTGCTCAATATTTGATGGTCATTGATTTGATTTGTACATAAGATAACTTCTGCAGTTCTGAGGAAGGGTCACCGGAACCGAAACGTTAACTCTGTTTTCTCTTTCCACAGAAGCTGCCAGACCTGCTGAGCTTTTCCAGCGACTTTGTTTTTGTTCATAAGTTCTGCTAAACTGTTTAAGTGATAACAGTGTGATATGGATCACTCCCAACTGAGCACATGTCTTGAAATGGATTGCCAGTGAACTACAGTCCATTGTCAGACTCCATCTGATCTGGAATATAAGATAAGCTGAAAATAGTGGTCATCATTCTCATGATGGCTGCACTTGTTGTGAGTTGTCAAACAATGGGAGATTTAGAGAAGTAATATGTTGCAGTGATGTAACCTTTCATGTACACTGTGATTAAATTACTTTCTTCATTCAAGAACTGAACGGAACATCATGCAAATGTAGAGGTTTACTCTGCTGCTGTGGTTGATACATTTGACATGCCTCACATGCAGTCACAAGTCTTTGGACATCACAATTCACCCCTGGGCTACTGCAGATATACACGTTAGTCTTCTTGTGTGTTCAATACTCATGTGTTCCATGCATCTCTAACCCCCCTCATACTGTCCTAGTGTAAATCTATCATATTATAATTTGTTTATCATTGAAAATGACTTGCCATTGTGAACCAGGTTTATCTCTGTTGGTTGAAATGAGCTCAAGAAAGAGTACTTATTGCCGTACCATCTTACTTTTCAGCATTATCTGAAGTCCTTTGTCCATAAATTGTGGGCTTCCCTTTCTCTTCTAATATCTTTCTCCTACTTTCACTTCTCCAGTTTTGTATTAATAACTGTTCTGAAGAAGAGTCACAGGACCCAAAGTGTTAACTCTGCTTTCTCTCCGTACAGGCTGAGTTTCTCCTGCAATGTCTGTTTTTGAGGTTTGTTTCAGATCTTCAGCATCCTTAAATATTGGTTTTATTTTAACCTCCTCAATGTGTTTGGGTTTGTACACATTCTTAACACCTTACTTGCTGCCAGCAATATGGTGTTGTTCCCTACTTATTGGTCACCTGTGTTTCATTCAGACATATAACCTGGCCTTTGGAACCAGAACCTACACATGCATGGCCAATGCCCTTTGGTGCTACATGCTTTACAGATATGAAGAAAAGCTGAACAGCTTCTGCATGGGTTGTACAAACCACATTTGTTACAGATTCTGTTGGTTTGGTATACGTTGCTGCCTATAGCAATAATGTTGGCTGCTCATAAAGCATGTAATTGTCATTGGCCTGCCATTATAGTTTTTGGTTGCATCCATCTTCAAATAAGGCATCAATAGTATGGCTCTATCCTATCGTTTACTCCCTACCCGACCCACCTCCCTATTTTCTGCATATAATCTGACGTTTTCCCAGCCACCATCAGTTCTGAGGAAGGGTCACCGGACCCAAAACGTTAACAGCTGGAGGAATAACACCTCATTTTCCGCTTGGGGACCCTACAGCCCTCCGGACTCAATATTGAGTTCAATAATTTTAGGTCCTAAACTCTCCCATGTCCCAGCCCCCCACCCCACACACCAGGTCTTGTTACCACGTAGCCTGCCATGACACACCTCCTGTTGTTAGTCACTAACAGTCCCCATTAACAACTATTCACCCTCCCAGCCTGATCGTTAGCAACTCCTTTTTCTGTCCAACTGTCTTTCTCTCTCTTTGGGCTCTATCCTATCGTTTACTCCCTAACCCACCCACCTCCCTATTTTCTGCATATAAACTGATGTTTTCCCAGCTGCCATCAGTTCTGAAGAAGGGTCACCGGACCCAAAACGTTAACTCTGTTTTCTCCTTCACAGATACTGCCAGACCAGCTGAGCTTTTCCAGCAAATTTGTTTTTGATCAATAGTATGGTCCTTTTTTGTGTCCTGAAAATCCTTACTGAAGGCTTTAGTACGTATACCAACTTCAAGAGCCTTTCTGAGAGTTCCACTTCAGAAAAGTCACACTCATACCCTTTGAGATGGCATCTTCCGATAAACTTGTCAATAGATTCTTGGGATTTCTGCCTGTATGACAGCTGTTAGAGTTTGTAAATCCTAAAGTTAATTTTTATCTTGAGTTGGTGTACATTCCAGAGCTTTCCTGGATTTTTCTGATCAACCACAGATAGACTAGTTGTATTCATTCTAAGAAGCCCCTTGCTGATGATGGCAAGCAAGATTTTCAGACCTCTCTTGTTACGATTGTTTATCTTTTGATCTATAAATAAAACAACAAACTTTGCTTGGATAACTACAGTTCAGTAAATGTATCATTGGCTCCCCATTCCATAATTAAGTGTTTGCTTTCCATTTCCCGTGAAAGTTCTTAACTTAGTTTCGAAGTAGAGTGCAGTTTTAACTTGTCTATTTTAAATATTTTGCTTTTCTCTCCTGTTTTCTTCCTTTTCATCCACGTCCAGAGGATTATTACACGACAATTCCACCACCTTCAGCGGGATGTCACCAGCAGACACATATTGCCCTTCCCTCCTTTATCAGCCATCTGCAAAAACCATTCCTTCCGCGACACCCAGGTCTGCTCCTCCTTCATTCCCAACATCACCCCCACAGCTGCATGACACCTTCCCCTGCAACCATCGAAGTGTGTCACCTGCCCTTTTACTTCCTTCCTCCTCAGCATCCAAGGGCCCAAACACACCTTCCAAGTGAAGCAACGCTTTACCTGCATTTCACTCAATCGAGTCTACTGAGTTCACTGTTCAAATGTGGCCTGCTCTACAATGGGGAAACAGAGCATAGACTGGGTGACCACTTCATAGAACTTCAATGTTCTGTCCACAAAAAAATCCCCGAGCTTCCAGTTGACTGCGACTTCAACACACCACTGTGTCCCCTCACCAATATCTCTGTCTCATGCTTGTTGTAGCGCTCCAGCGAAGTTCAGCGCAAGCTGAAAAAAATGCACTTCAAATGGAAACTCTACAGCCTTCTGGACAAGTTCAACAGTATTAGGCTTGAGGCACCTTCTTGTATGTCCTTACCTCATTCCCCACACACTCAGCCTTGTTATCACATAGTTTGCTATTACACACAACCCATTGCTAGCCACTAATAATCCTCATTAGTAGCTATTCATTCTCTTAGGCTGATCGCTATCCAGTCTTTTGTCTGTCCAACTGTCCTTTTCTCTCTTTGGGCTCTATCCCCACCTATCGTTTACTCCTTACTCCCCTCCCCCACTCTATCTTCTGCATAAATACCAACATTTTCCTAACTACCATCAGTTCTGAGAAAGTGTCACTGGATTGGAAATGTTAAATTTGGTTTCTCCCCACAGATATTGCCAGACCTGCTGAGCTTTTCCAGCAATTACAGTTTTGTTTCCCATAGAATCTTACCTTGGAAGATGGCTGCAAAAGTGAATTCTGGATGTTTGCTGTACATATTTGGGATAGTCTCAAGAGATGTAAAGACACCATCAAGACTGTTGTATTGCACAAGAAAATGTTTTTGGGGGGAATGAAAAAAATAGAATTAAGTTCATAGCATAAACATAAATAATGGTGTGAAGTTAACAGTGCTTGTCCTGATTAATTCTTTTAATAAGCAATAACATTTGTTTTTGTTTAAATTTTTAAAATATTGTAGTGTAGTTCTGTTGGTTGCTTGCTGGGTGTATAGACTTAAACTTTGGCAGTCCCAAACAGTAATTCTGGGCTAATACTGAAAAAGTACTTTGAAAACTGCCAAGTGTTGGCTGGTGTTTGTTATGGAAGAAAATTACAACTCCAACCTGATCAGGCCCACATGTTACTCCAGTTCATACTAAACATTGATTTTTAATGCCCTCTGAAGCTGTAACACAGTTGTACAAAACAGTTACTGTGAAGGGGAAGGCCCATCACTGTGGGAGGCTGGTTGTAGATCTTCATTAATCCAACCACCACACCTCACTCAAAACTTTTCAGATCAATTAGGAACTGGAAATAAATGGACTGGCTGGGCAGAATGGTTTGTTTCTGTGCTATTTATGCAATATATTCCATGTATAAAAGTCCCTTGAAGTCCATGCCTAGACATTTCCAAAACCCAGCTCTGCATCTGCAGAGAGAGTTATAATGCAATGCTGAAAAGTTAAGATAGTATGCAACTGACTCTTGGTGTGGTCTCCCATGTATCAGCTTTAGTGCACTCAATCCTTAAGACTTTAAGTCCACAACATTAGGAGCAGAAATAGGCTATTCATCCTATTGAGTCTGTTCCACCACTCAGTGAGTTCATGGTTGTTCTGATAATCGTCAACTGCATTTTCCTACTATTTTCCCATAACCCTTAATTCCTCACTGATTAAAATTTTATCTGTTTCAGCCTTAATAACTTGAATATACTTATTGTGGCCTTCACAGCCTTCTGAGACAATAAATTTCACAGGCTCACTAAACTCTGAGAGGAAATTTTCCTCCTCATTTCTGTCTTAAATGAGGACTCCCTACTTTGAAATCATGCCCTCTGGTCTTAGACCGTCCAACAGAAACAATCTTTCTGTCAAACCTACCAAAAAACAATTATATTTCAATAAGGCTTCCTCTCTTTCTTCTGAACCCCATTGAGTACAAGCTCAACTTACTCAACCTCTCCTCGTAAGAAAACCCCTCTATACCCAGAATCAACTCCGTGAACCTTCTGAGGATTGCCTCTCAGGCTTTCCATAGGAAGGGGTCCAAAATTGTTCACAATATTTCAGGTGTGGTCTGACTGGTGCCATGTATAATTTTTATGAAACTGCCTACTTTTATTCTCCATTCCCTTTGAAATAAAGGCCAACTTTCTATTTGCATTTCCCAAAACTAGCGAACTTGTATTCTAGCTTTTTGTGATTCATGCACGAAAATCCCCAAGACCCCTACGGGAGCTTTTGGTAGTCTTTCCCCATTCAAATAATATTCGCCTCTTCCATTGTTCTTGCCAAAGTGCATAACCTTAGATTTTTCACATTATATTCCATCTGCCAAGCTTTGCAACTCACTTAACCTATCTGTATCCTGCTGTAGACTGTTTGTGTCATTCTCAGTACTTGTTTTTTCACCTATTTTTGTGTCATCCACAAACATGGTGATAGTATAATCACTTCTTTCATTACATAACTGTTGTCCAGCACTGATCCCTACGTCACTTCATTAGTTAACTTTATTTGACTTTATTAAGTATTTCTGAATGATCTGTCTTTACATCCTTTATAATAGATTCTAATAACATCCCATGACAGATATTTAGTTAACTGGCCTATAGTTACAGTTTGTCTTTGTCTCCCTTTTTGAATAAGTGTGTTATGTTGGCCGTTTTCCGATTCTCTGACACTTTTTCAGAATCTAAGATTTTTGGAAGACTACTACCAGTGCATCTATTAGCTACTTTCTTTGCAATCTTAGGATGCAACCCATCCAGGGGATCTGTTTATCCTTAGCTCCAGTAATTTCACCAGTGCTTTTTAAGTAGTGATTGTTTTCTCGTATGAAGTATGAAGTATGAAGTATGATTGTTTTCTCGTCCTGCCACCCCACCTTTAGCACCTTGATTACATAGTATTTTTGGAATACTGTTAATGTCCTCTCCAAGAAGACTGATGCAAAATATTTATTCAGAGAAAAAAGGTACTGCAGATGCTGGAGAATCCGAGATAACAAGCATGGGGCTGGATGAACACAGCAGGTCAAGCAGCATCATAGGAGCAGGAAAACTTGACGTTTCGGGCCTAAACCCTTCATCAGAAATGGGGGAGGGGAAGAGGGTTCTGAAATAAATAGGGAGAGAGGGGGAGGCGGATAGAGGATGGATAGAGGAGAGGATAGGTGGAGAGGAGGCAGACAAGTCGAAGAGGCGGGGATGGAGCCA
>JAHRHZ010000018.1:15204858-15237510 GCA_024137785.1 Ginglymostoma cirratum
GATGCTGCTTGACCTGCTGTGTTCATCCAGCCCCATGCTTGTTATCTCAAAATATTTATTCAACTGCTTTGCCAATTTCCTGGCTCCCCATTATTAATTCTCCCGACTCATTCCAAACCACACTACCAATTTTCCATTAATACGTGTCTGAAATACAAAGGAAGATGATGACAAGTGACAATAACACATGAATAAAAATGTAGAATGTGCATTAATTGGCAAATCAGTTTCAACATAGCTAGGCTCGAGATACTGTATTTTAGCAGGAACAGTGAGGGACCTTCACAACACATGGATAATGAGAATCTAAATGGGGTAGAGGAGCACAACAATCTACAGACACACCAACCACATTCAGTGATGACACAAGTTAAAAGGTCATAAAAAGTTCATTTCCACAAAGCAGTGACTCCAGGGATTAATCAAGGTGAAGGAATTTCAGGTTGAGGAGTTGTTTAGTATCAGGTCAGTGGGCAAGAAAGAGGCAAACCGCATATGGCTTCAGACAAGTGACCAAATAAAAAGAAAATGGTTTGAAGATGCATGGGCCTAAGTGGATCATGATTACAGAGGCACTGCAGTTTGTTTGCAGTTTGGAGAAGGATTTTAGTCAGTTCTTTCTTGGAGACACAGTTTTCCAGGGCTGGGGAGATCCAAGGGATGTTTAGAAATGCTGTGGGAGAAGAAAGAACGACAAGGTGGCATGATGAGTCATTGGGGTAATATTGCATGAGAGAGGGCAGGTCCGGCAGGAAGAGGATATTGTGTTGATCGGGAGGGAGATTCTGGATTGGCATTAGAGAAGCTGAAGAGGGAATCCACTGTTAATGGAGGAATTGGAACATTCCTCTAGAAGAGAGGGCACAATGTGTGGGTACTGTGTGTCAGCTATCAGAAGCTGACACGAGAGCAGTGTAAGTGCATCGACAGCGCTGTTAGAGAGGGAGCCCCAGATTTCCAACTCATCAATATTGAAGGAATTATTGTATAGTTGCAAGTCAGGATGCTGTGTGACTTGGGAGGGAATTTGTAAGTGGCAATGTTCCCATATGTCTGCTGCTCTTGTCCTTTTAGGTTATAATGATTGTGGATTTGGAAAGTGCTGTTGAAGGAGCAATGGCAAGTTGCTACAATGCATTGTATAGATGGTATATCCTGCTGCTGGTGGTAGGCGAATGTATATTTAAGGTGGGCACTATTATCTCTGGCCGTACTCTGCTGTTGTATCATCTGATGTAGACAAAGAAAGAAAAAAGTCTTTACTCCTCGAGATAACAGTCATGGCAAGGGAGAGAAATCCAAAGACTGTACCACATCAAACTACTCCGGAGCTCCTCCTAGAGGCTGGACTGACAATGGTATCAATTTTGACCTTTGAGCCTTTCAAAGTATGATCCTTTCTCAGCTTTTCTCTCCCTTTTTCACAGATCCAAGTGCTTATGATCAGGAGCTTAGAAGCCCGGAAGATCTAATACCCAAATCCATCCCTGATATTGATTAAGCCTAGATTTCCCCATCTAAATGCAGTATCTAAACCTTTAAATTGCTGAAAGGAACCAGCATCTGATTTATTTATTGATAATCACTTGACACACTGCTGCAGTGCATGAGTAACATTTGCTGGTATGGTGTAAGGGTGCTATAAAGATCCACATTTGGCAATGATATTCTGCAATGGCACAATAACAAGGCCACATAGTTCACTGAGCTACACCTGTAAAACCTGGAGGACAGTTTTGCCTCCAAAGGAAGTGTTTAACTTTTGTTTTTGAAGAAGGGTCTCGACCAGAAACGTCAGCTTTCCTGCTCCTCTGATGCTGCTTGGCCTGCTGTGTTCATCCAGCTCTACACCTTGTTTTCTCAGATACTCCAGCATCGGCAGTTCCTACTATCTCTGTTTAACCTTTGTGTTGCTTAATATGGCTTAGGACTAACTTGTCAAAAGGCCGGAGTGGGTTATGATGGTGAAAATATTCTTCCTGCTTGCAAGGAAGCAGGTGAGAGCTTGCTGTGCCCAAGAAAATACATAGAAAATTTTACATGAAAAAAACTCCATTCTTTTAACAATGTTATCTGCATTTCGTTTCAAAAATGCAGAAAATGCATCCCTTTAATACCAATTAACCCTTGTATAAATCAGTCAAAAATATAAAACAAAGCACAGCTGGGCTAATGTAATTGGCCTCTTTTTTTTGGCTTAAAGACAAGACAATCACCTAGAGTTCCCATGCCTGATTCCTCCCAGTGCTGTCTTCAGACCAACACTGCAGGTTGTGAAAGTCTGGTTGTTAGAGACAGGCTCAGTTGTGAATCTCTCCCATAGATGAATTTCTCACCATAAACCCATAAGATGTAGGAAAAGAAATAGGCCATTCAGCCCATCAAGACTGCTCCAACATTTAATGAGATAATGGCTGATCTGTTCATCCTCAACTCTACTTTCTTGGCTTTTCCTGTACCCTTGAATCCCTTACTGCCTCAAATATACTTAATGGCACTGACTCTACAGTCCTCTGTGATAAATAATTCTCAGACTCAATGCTTGAGGGAAGAAATTCTTCCTTATCTCTATCCTAACTGGACGACCCCTTACACTGAGATTACGCTTGCTGGTCCTAGACTCTCCTACAAGGGGAAACAACCTCTCCTGGTCCTTCCTTCAAGCCCCCTAAGAATCTTGGATGTTTCAATAAGGTCACTTCTAAACTCCAACGAGTATAACCCCACTCTACTCAAACACTTCTCACAAGAAAATCCACCAAAACCAGACTCAACCTAATGAACCTTCTCTGGACTGACTCCAACGTCAGTATATCTTTCCTTAGATAAGGAGACCAAAACTGTTCGTAGTATTCCAAGTGGTAAAGTTCATTTGTGCACATGATTATTGAGTAATACTAACAAGAAAGGAGTATTGAAAACTGAAGAAACAGAATGCATGGTTTCTGTGGCCCTTCTCTCTAGGTTTGCTGCAATTTCAACAGTTTGGAATTTGCTTCTGAAAATTTGAGGGTGTGATCAAATCAGTGAAACAGTTTCTTAAAAACGGATGTACTGTCAGTGCAGTTATGTGAGGAGAGGGACTGTGACACTGGAACAATTTAGTGCAGGGCTGAAGGGTAGGCTGCATATTAGGTCTCTCATTCTGCTGATGATTGGCCTGAGCTCCACCCCTGCTGACCCATACTACCCTAGGGGAAGCTGTCTTCAAGTCACAGAGTGAAAGTGGGTGATGATTCACCTTCTTTAAGAAAATACACTAAGTTTTCTGTTTCATATGCTTAATGCCCCTCTTACGCAGTACCAAGGTATTACTACATTGTGAGATGAAACACTAAACTGAAATCCTGATTATCTGTTCAGGTAGGATGTAAAAGATTCCACAGTGTTATTAGAACAAGAACAATGGAACTCTTAATATTCTTACCAACATCTCTCCCTCAACAGAATAATAAATCAAATTGATTGGTCATTTATCTCATTGCCATTTGTGAGAGCTGGCTGTGCGCAAATTGACATGTTTTTTCACTTCTAACAATATGACTACTGGTATTCATTTATTTCCAATCCTTCCTGGTGACCCCAGTGTGCTTTGGGGTATTCTAAGGATGTGACTTGTTGTACTGTAAGCTCTGAAAATCCTTCCCTAAATCTCCACCTCTTCAACATTCTCTCGACCTACGAGGCACTGCTAATTGCTGGCCAATTGGCTGGATGGCTGGTTTGCAATGCAGAGTAATGCCAAAAGTGTGGGTTTAATTATTGTACTGGCTCAGGTTACTGTGAAGGACTCTTCTTCTTAATCTCTCCCCACACCTGAGGCATGGCGACCCTTAGGTTAAACCAAAACCAGTCATCTCCATCTAATGAGAGGGTAGTCTGCTAGCACAATGGCAAATTTAATATCTGGCCAGGCTTTTGGTCCTACAACCTAATGTCTGCTCATGTATCTTACTGTCAAATGTTGCTTTATAACGCTCCTGTGAAGCATACTGGGAAGTTCAATGTGAAACTAGTAGCCTCTGGTACTTGGTACTCCAGTGTCTTCCCATCTCATTGTATCTGTATTCCGTGCTTTTTTAATAAAGTAACAATTTCACTAATTTGATCTCATGGAGACCATTATTCCTCACTATTTCTCCATCTGCCACATGTATTGTGGGAAGTGGGTCAGACCTTAAATCTTTTGACGGAGCTTCCTCCTTTTTTAGTCTACGTTACTCAGATTCCAGGTGCCATCATGGGACAGGTGACCAAGGACCCTGGAAAGTGGCAAAAGTAACTCTAACAAAAATAAAAACAGTTCTGAGGAAGGGTCACTGGGCATAAGACATTAACTCTAATTTTTCTTCACTGATGCTGCCAGACCATCTGAGCTTTTCCAGCAACTTCTACTTTTGTTTCCAATTTACAGCATCCGCACTTCTTTTGGTTTTTAGAAGTAACCCTAACATGTCTCTGTTATGGAGAGGCAGTGGAGGGAAGATTGCTACAGCTTCCTTCAAGCTCCATTCTTCCCTCAACACCTAACTATTGAAAAACCCTGTAATGGGCCAAAACCTTCAGTGTGGCCTGCATTCTGGTCTTTGGTGTGCTTCTGGCCCTTTAAGTTATTGCATGGGACTTTCTGGTGCTGCAGTGACCCCGGATGATCCTTCTTTGCATTGCCAATAAAGTGTCCAGAGACTTTCCGAGGTAGGGGTGGGGTAATGACATGGCTATCCAAACCCAACACTGATTTGAATGCAGCATTTGTGCAACAAAAGCTCTTTATCTGCTTATGTGTTTGACAGCTTGTGAACGAATTGAGTTAATGAGGAGAAGATGCACAGCAGGCTGTGACCATTGGGTGGGAAAAAGGCATTGGCAGGGAGGTTAAGCAAACAACTGGCACACACAACAGTAATCCAGCTGTGCTGGGACGCCCTGTGTCAGCTTACACTAGTGTGCCTCTTATCACAAGGTAACAATTTACTGCTTTGCTGAGCTGAAAACCTAACAGTTTTTATAGGGAGTTCATGATCTGCTACTCCATTGAGATGCAGGAATGGGGGACAAAAACAAGCCACAACATTAAGCAGCAGATTCAACAAACCTTAACAATTATTGTGACAAGTTCTGGGCAAACTTAGCTGCTGACATGCAGACCAGTACCATTAAATGAACTTGGGCAAGCCAGCTGTTTGAATTTTTATAATTTTAACAGAAGCTCATTATACCATTGGTAATACTGCAACAGATTAAAATCAGAGAAAATGAGTCATGAGTTATCAAGAATGATTAAGACTTGGAAAATAAAGTAACGCTGTCTTAAGATAACAAGGTGTAGAGCTGGATGAACACAACAGGTCAGGCAGCATCAGAGGAGCAGGAAGGCTGATGTTTTGCGTCTGGACCCTTCTTCAGAAATCACGCTGGCTTAATTTGTTTTATCATTCCATGAGTACTTAGATGCTGTCCCACTGATATATTTGTCTCACTGTTCAGGCATGCTATGATATATTTCCAGGGCAGGTGGGACTCAAGCCTGGACCATTCTCGCTCAGAGGAAAACACTCTACCAGTAAACAATCATCTCAGTCACTCATCCAAGGGAAATGTCTCGGGCCTGCGAAGGACACGTTGCAAGAGGGTGACAATGTAACAAAAATCGTGGAAGTGTAATGTGCATGATCTATTTGGGACAGAGTAAACTTTTACAGTAAAAGCACAAGGAATAGGCTTCTTCGCTGTTTTCACATGCTCCTTGTCTACTGACTGTCTAGGTTCCACGGTTTTTCTCAGTCCTGTAACCAATTCCACCCTTACTTTGGCTACTTCTCCTATTCATGTTGGATTTTTTTCATGATCCCATCAATTCTGCATCAAGCAAATGAGCAACCAAAGTCCTTGCCATCTACTTATGCTGGATATAAAATGTTTGCTTCTATAGACAAGCTACTAGAGGTGGCTGGAGAGTGTCTGATGGCTGCTGGTGATGATTGACTTCTGGTGATTTTATACTGGAAGTAAGGAACTCTTTTCTAGTAGTCTGCAGTGATAGCTTGGTAGCTCGTGCTGGCTCCACGTATCAACTGCATGTAGATTCATTGATGACAACTGCTCTTTGGTGGATAATTGCTGACATTGGGTGGTTTCTGGTGACTTGCCACTGCTGGTAGCTGGCTGTAGGCTCCCTGGTGTTTTGCTGACAGCTGACTGTTTGCATATTACTACTTTCCTGTCTCAGTTATACACTGGATGAACTTACTGAATTCTCAGCATCTGTTGTAATGAACCACATGGTATACTTCTTGCACCTGGTGATGTGGAATGTACCTTGAAATGAAGCAGTCGACTCTAAAATGGCCTGAAATGCAACTAATAAATTGTCTGAACTGAACAATTTCGAGGAAGGAAGGAAGTTGGCAGGATCCAAACTCAAAGATACATCCTCAACATATCTAACTCCTAAATTTGCCAGTACGAATGTGCCAGGTAAGTGTAACAAGTCTGATACACACAGGGAAAATAGCAGGAGTTCCCCTTTGTTGGCAACTTGTGTACAATTTAGAGGTGTGAGAGAATCTCAAACTCATTAAACCAATTCTCAAAGGCCATATCATGTTGGAAAGCATTGTGTGATAGTTTACACGTGTGGATTGTCATCTCTAATGTACACATATTGCAATTATGTATGCTGAGGGGCACTGAAAATACCAGGAGCTCACACAGATCAAATGTTGTTGCTTGTGAGGGCATTTTTGCCATTTGTTAAAGACTGTAAGTGCCAAACCGATTAATTTAAAGGGAAGCCATATGAAGGCATTGTGCAACACTCCAGGACAAAACATTTTTTAAATGCACAATTAAATTCCCCATTCTGACAGTGGCAGCTTAAATTATATCTTCAAGTCATTTGACACAGAGGGGTAAGATGTTCTCCAGTTCTAAACACAGCTGAAAGGTTTCCTGACTGATATTTTGAGGTAAAACATAAGCACTGTGAAAATAAAAACACATTTAAGGTCTTATCAGAACCTATTAACTTCAAGATATTTACCTTTAGAGTGAATAGTTTTAGACAAAAACTCTATTAATCTGAACATTAAAAATTTCTAACTAGCTTGCAGCCGTCACAACACAAAAAGAGATATGCTTTAAGAGTTAAGGATGCAGGGAGAGGAGACCATGCCAAAGTGAGAATTAGGCAATGTCTAGTTAGGATAAAAACAGGAAGTGCTGGAGAAACTCAGCAGGTCGGGCAGCATCAGTGGAGAAAGAAACAGTAAATGTTTTGAGTCCAATATGACTCTTTTTCGGAAGGGATCTGCTGAGTTTCACCAGCAATTTCTGTTTTTATTTTGGATTTCCAACATGCAGAGTATTTTGCGTTTGTTCTAGTGTCAAGTTGGAATTTTTATTCATAAGGAAATGTATTGTAGAGAGGGGAAGCAGTACCGCTTTTCTAACTGTTTTATAACATTATTCCACATCGAGTAGCTGTAGAAGACTTAAGTTGCTCTCAAGAAATAGAAGTAACCTCAAGACAACAGAGTGAGCTTGAGGAGCTATAGAAATGAACCTATCTGTTGATGGCATGCCAAAGAAAATTAAAGCACGATTGATAGGTTGGTGAGTAATTCCCTTTTTAATTCTTCTCTAAACTAAGGAATTTTAATCAGGGATGTACAGTACCAAATTAATTAAAATAATTCTGTAACTTGAGATAATTTATTTGTAAAGTTTTATTATAGTGGCAAGGTTTACCAGCGGTGGTAAAACTAGTTGTGTTTGAAGTTTAGAGTATATTACCATAACTTGAGACCATGGATCTAAAATGGATTGAACCATTTACAGCTCTGAGTTTTGATTTGTTTCTTATGTACTGTGCATTAAGGAGGAGGAACATAAGGAAATGAATCCTATGTTTTTTTTTGTCTAATATCTGTTTTGTCAAGTTTTTGGAGTGTTTCTCACTGTGAGGTCTAGCATGACCTCCCACCATTTCTTACCAATGCGCTTCATTATCTACCTGTCCCAGTCCTTTGGCAACTCTCTGGCCTGATTCTAGCCTCAGTTTATTGTGCACAGTTCCCAGTCGCTCAGAGGATATCAACTGAAAGTGAGGCATTCCGGGTTGTTTGCACCATCTTTAGAAGACTGTTGGGCTCCTGAGCAAGTGTTGGCAATCCAACATTGCCCCTCACCAGTAATGTAGCGGCATAGCATCCACAAAGTCACATTGCTTATGGCTCACACTGAGGTGCAAGTATTAAAACGTGCGCTAAGACTTTCAAATTCTTTTCAAATGGCAAATGTAGCCAAGTATATTCAGGACGACACTCTAACCTTCTCAGCTGTATTAGAGTCATAGAGTCATAGAAATGAACAGTACAGTAACAGACCTTTCAGTCCAACTCATCCATACCGACCAGATATCCTAGATAAATTTCGTCCTATTTGCCAACATTTGGCTCATATCCCTCTAAATCTTTCCTATTCAGATACCCATCCAGATGCCTTTTAAATGTTGCAATTGTTTCAGCCTCCACCACTTCCTCTGGCAGCTCATAAATAACCCTGATGCATGGGAAACACTTCCATGGGGTCCCAGTAGGACAGGAACTACATAGTCCAATGGAGTATCTGATTGCTCAGATTTTTGATTGCTCTATATTGCTACTTTAAACCTTAATCCCATTATTTACTGACATTTGTCCAGCAAAGAATTTATAGATACAACAAAGATTGCTTTTGATAAAAGACCATTCAATTAATTATTATGCTGCATTTTGTGTACTGTTGTCCTATTCTTCTACAATTACACATGAACCTATGTGTATCTTGATTCGCTATCTTTAAAAGTTCAGACCTTGTTCTATAGTTGAAAATTTGCAATTAGCATAGTCAGAATAATTTTAATGGCTATTTTGACCAATATTGTAAGTTTGAAATAAGCAGTCTAGCTCAAGTCAGAGAGGTATTGAGTTTTATGAATGTGTCAGGATAATTTTCTCAAC
Source organism: Ginglymostoma cirratum (assembly GCA_024137785.1). Taxonomy (NCBI): domain Eukaryota; kingdom Metazoa; phylum Chordata; class Chondrichthyes; order Orectolobiformes; family Ginglymostomatidae; genus Ginglymostoma; species Ginglymostoma cirratum. The sequence goes on from JAHRHZ010000018.1 coordinate 15,213,861, forward strand.
ACTATTTCCTGGAATTAACAAGGTGCAAGGTCATATTAAGTTTTGTAATGAGCAACATGGAGAAATAGATAAAGCAAGTGAAAGTAGCTGCAAAGGACTGAACTTTCTTGGCTCCTTGATGATGGATTTGGAGCAGATGCTCTCAGAAATGGGGAAAACTGCATCAGAACAGTTCCATGCACATTCCTGCCCTGGGATCTTTTTCAGGGGTGGATTGGGACAATGCCTGAAAGATGAACAGTCAATTAAGCAATTAAAATTATGGGTCATTTTGTAATGGTGCTGGTATTGTCCTGTTGCCAGAGTCATTCTCTGCAAAATGAGGATAATACCAGTTCATTGAAGGTGGTATCCCGTTAGCAGACCAAAAGACCAACATAGGCAGAGTTTCCATGTTTCAGTGACAGGACTGCAGGGATTTAATGCTGCAGATGTGTTTGTCACTATTCCCGTAGAAGGAATTTCACTCCACTCAAATAACCAATGGCTTCACCTCTTTATTTTATGATTTCTCTGAAGTAAGGTATATATCGTAAGGCCGTCGCAGGAGTGCCATGTAAATTCATCACTCTGATCCTTGATTATCAAGTGTTAAATTACCAGGAGAAATTATACAACAAGACCTGTATTTCCCCAAATTTAGAAGGTTAAGGGGTGATTTAATCAAATTTTTCGTGATATAAAGAGGAACCTATAGGGTACATAGATAAAAGCTCATTCAGCTGGTAGCAGAGTTTACCTCTGATGGTAAGAGTCTAAAAAATTAGAGACAGGCCCTTTTGGAGTGAACTTAAGAAATACTTCTATGCATAAAAGGATGACAGAAGTTTGGATTTCTCTTCTGCAAATGGCATTTGAAGTTGAGTCAATTATTAATTTAAAGTCTGAAATTGCTAGACTTTTGTTAACCAAAGTTATTAAAGGATATGGGTTAAAGTGAGTGTAGTTTGATTGCAGATAATTCACGACCCCACTAAGTTGTGGAACAGATTTGAGGAGCTAAGTTGTCTATTCCTATTCTTATGTTCCTATTTGAATTTTCTTTTCTTTAGTTAAGATGAACCATTCCAGCAGCAGCAGGATACCAGCATCATTACAAAATGGTTCCTAATTTTATCACCTGAGAGAGTGAGCAGTTAACATGTCATTAAATATTTGTCATCTTTAACAGTACATCATTCCATCAATACTGGACAGAGGAATTAGCCTAAATGATGCGCTCAAATATTTGGGAATATGTCTATCTGGCTGAAATTCTTTTCTTGCTTTAAATTAAAAGAGAACACATTTTGCCTCATAGACCAACAATATGCATAAAATGTTGTAAAAGTTAAAGCTTACTTTAGTGGAAGATGAACTTACCAAGTTTGGGAAGGATACTTGTAGAGAAACAAACACGTTCACTTTGGGTGCTATGTGGCAGCACCCAGCACTGTCAGTTTATGTTTCAGAAATTGCAAGTAATGTCTGGTTAATCCAAAATCTGGGGAATATGGTAATAATGTGTGGGGGACCAAACACATGATAGGAATTGCACCGTGAAAATAGTTTTAAATAAAAGATTGATAATAGAAGACAGATATTATTAGATGAGAAAAGAATCTGAATCTATACCATTGAAAAGAATGGACCTTTATACATTGAACATGAAACCTATAATAATGTATCAAAACCTAACAGTAAAAGCAAAAATGATTAGTGAGCCCCAATCTGTTTAAAATCTTTCTTTAATACATTTAAAGAAAGGAAAAAGATTTGCATTTAACTCACACCATCTTTAAGAATTTCATAGCGAATGAAATGATCTTTCAGCGATGTACTGTTGTAGTTCATTTGAATAAAGGTAGATCCCATAGATGACAATCACCAGATAATCTGCTTTTATTAATATTGCTTCAAGAACAAAGTTCGAGGCAGGAGTGTTCTTTGTCCTTGAATAGTTCGTTCATAACAACCTGTCAGAATAGAGAGAGAGATAACAAGGTGTAGAGCTGGATGAACACAGCGGGCCAAGCAGCATCAGAGGAGCAGGAAGGCTGATGTTTCGGGCCTAGACCCTTCTTCAGAAAGGCCTTCCTGCTCCTCTGATGCTGCTTGACCTGCTGTGTTCATCCAGCTCTACACCTTGTTATCTCAGATTCTCCAGCATCTGCAGTTCCTACTATCTCAGAATAGACAATGTCTCTGTTTAACACCTCATCCAAAAGATAACATTTCTCACATCACTAAAGTGTCAATTTGAATTTAATGAGTGTAGTTTAATCACAAACTTTCTGACTGGTAAGTGTGCTATCGCCAAGCCCAGGAAATTTCATAGATTTAGAACTGAAAGTGCTTAAAATGCATTTTTCATTAGATAGTTAATGGCCATGGCTCTCAACTCTATTGTCAAGTCTGCCTGTTCTACAGCAACAGAAATAGGCCATACCAGTTTGAATGCTGGAAGCATTCAGATGTACATTGGATTAAAGGAGCAGGAGTAGACTGTTAAACCCCTTGAGTTTGTTTTGTCATTCAGCTGGAACTTGTCTGATCTGCATCTTAATTCCACCAGTCCATCATACTTCTATAGCACTAATTATCCGTGACTAACAAATATTGATTGACCTTCATTTTGAAAGTTCTCAATGTCCTCAACAGCTTTATTGGGGATATAGTTCCAAATTTCCATTAGCTTTGTATGAAAAGTGCTCCTTGACACCAGCACTGGAGAGCCTGGCTATAATTTTAAGATTAGGACCCTTGTAATAGACTTCTCCACTCCCCACACAAAGAAAATTATTTCTCTCTACCCACTCTGTCAAGAGCTTCAATCATCCTACCCATTTGAATTAGATCATGTTTGGTAGTTAAAGATATTATAGCCTGCTGTGTGCAACTAAATTGGTATGACCATCTTGTATGAGACTATGTAATAGACCTGGTGCAGTTGGTGAATCAGTTTGCTGACCACACTGCCACAAAGCCACTAGCCTGTGCTCACAGTTCAGTGTTCAGAACTCCTTCACACATCTTTGTATAGGGGGTTCCAGTTTCAGGGGGTTCCATGGCCGAAGTGGTCCCTGAATCAAAGTACCATTCTCTGAGAGATCCTTGTAGCATGGGGCTCTCCCAGATCTCTGTGAGTTCACTTTAAGAACAAATTTTGTTGAAATACTGGACTTATGTTTTGATCAATCATTTACTGTGACATGTAGTATTTCCAGTAATAAGCAGATAAGTTGTAGTCTTCCAAATGTAGCAGAGAAAAATAAGCAATGTTTATTTTCTTTCTATTTATTTACAAGGACAAAACAATAATTTCTGTTTATTTGCTGTAGGATGCAATATTTATATAATTTTTAAATACTGCAGTGCCACAACAATGCCACCCAAAAGCTGCAGGAACAGCAACTCATATTCTGCTTGGGAACCCTGCAGCCCAATGGTATCAAAGTGGATTTCACAAGCTTCAAAATCTCCCCTCCCCCATCCACATCCCAAAACCAGCCCAGCTCGTCCCCACCTCCCTAACCTGTTCTTCCTCTCACCTATCCCCTCCTCCCACCTCAAGCCCCACGCCCATTTCCTACCTACTAACCTCATCCCGCCCCCTTGACCTGTCCATCCTCCCTGGACTGACCTATCTCCCCACTTACACTCACCTTTACTGGCTCCATCCCCGCCTCTTTGACTTGTCAGTCTCCTCTCTACCTATCTTCTCCTTTATCCATCTTCTATCCGCCTCCCCCTCTCTCCCTATTTATTTCAGAACCCCCTTCCCCTCTCCCTTTTCTGACGAAGGGTCTAAGCCCAAAACGTCACCTTTCCTGCTCCTATGATGCTGCTTGGCCTGCTGTGTTCATCCAGCTCTACTCCTTTTTATCTCGGATTCTCCAGCATCTGGAGTTCCTATTACCACAGGAGGAAGTCATTTGACCATATCTATGCCAGATTCCATGTTCTAAAATACTCAGTAGCACATGGTGCTCTTTAACCTGTGGATTCCGCTTTTCTTATATTTATGTAAAGAAATACCTTGCAGTTACTACTTGGAGTAGGTAAATTACTTCTTCCACATAAATACAACACAGCATTTCTTATAACATAATGATATTACATAATACCTTTTGGATATATGTCCTCAGATATTAAAGAGTGTCTTAGATCATATTAGTTCAGTCATTCAGGAGGAAAACAACTGGTCTGAGTATTATATGGCAATGTGGGACTATGTCATCTTTACTCTTTAGAATAGGCAGCATAAATGTTGCTAATTGGATTTGCCTTTGACAGTTGTTACCTTAATAGGAGATTAAGTTCCTGCTTTTGCTAAATTTAACAAAAATTTAATAACAAGTATAAAGTAATGACATTTTACACTCATCTGCTTTATTGTTAAAATTAACAAAGGCAGAAACTTCACCCGCTAGATGTTTCCAGTCCATCGGCAGAAAGTATCTATTACAGTAAGAAGTCTATGTCAGGATTAACAAACCGGTATTAATATCACCCAAAGAACCTTATGACCACAACCTCATGTTTAAATGACAGCAAGCTACAAAAAAAATCTTGAATGGCACATACTGTCTTGTATCAATCTCTCTCCTCATCCCTAACTTCAATTCCTCATGTTGCCCTGATTCTCAACTGCTTTCCCATCTCTTAGAATGATGGCAACTATATATACAGATGATTTTCAGTGTAGCATCTAAATACTCTATAGAGTCAGGTCATACAATCTATACACACTAAATGAAGGTAGATTTTCCCTTAAAAATATTGGAATTGCTAGATAATTAGAGAACAAGGTCCATATTTGTCTTCTTTCATCCCAGCAGTCATCTAACAATGAAAGTAGTTTTGCTGATTAATCAGAGTGCCAATCCCTATCAGTTATCCTACATCAGACACAGAAGTTATGTGAGGAACAATATAATAATTCAGAGCATTTTGGGATCATAGGCTCGAAGATTTTTTTTGTCTTGAACATGCAACACTGTATACATGCCACGCCTCAATTCCTCACATCATATTTCTTGCTCTAACGTTTCGACACACACCTAACAAAAGATATACTTATCATAGAGAGAGTGAAGTGAAAGGTCACCAGACTGACTCCTTTGATGGCACGATTCCTGCCATTTAACCTTGGCATGACAGACAAGGGGAAACTGGTACCCTTCTTCTAGGGCAGAGACCTGGAAGTCCTGCTGGATGGAGTGGTGCTCTTCCCCTAGGCCAAACAATGGAGGCTATGACACCAGACCATGCCATTCCTGTCCAAGGTTCCACCCAGGTTAGTGCAGACTCAGCCATCTGAAGGAATGCACAGTGGTGTAGGAAGAAGGTCACTGACCTTCTCCACTCTATCAGCCCAGAGATCCAGTCTGGTCCAGTCCATGAGCTGGGTGCATGCCCCTGAAAGCACATGCGCAGCTTATTGCAGCAGGATTACAATGATAGTTGATGGTGCAGCATTAAAGTGCAGATATATGCTGTAAGTGGATCAGAAATGCGCCATGAGCGATCTGCAAGGCTGGCATATGTCAGAAACTAATGTCTGTGGTTGTGGGTCATGCATGGCTGGTGCCCATGGAGTGTGGTCTGAAATACTGATGCTTGGTGTCTGACATGGAGGCCCTTTGGAGCAAGCAGAGTGCTGACGTTATCAGATTGCTGTTTTGATTTGCATGTCAAGCATTGTGTAGACGTTGTCGCAATATCATCTGTTACAAGCAGTGCCTTTGACTGTACAACTCAGCTTCTGATTCTTAAGGGAGGAGCAGCTTTTTGAAGTGTTGCTGAGGATATGTGGCTATCACAAGGTAGAACTTGACAATTCCTTATAACGCTTGTTATTCCCGTCATCTCTGGTGCAGTCCTGATCTAGCTACACCTCAAAACAAAAGAGAAATCAACATTTATATATTTCATAAATCTTTAAAAATAGCTTTAAAATTCTTATAGACATTATATTTTAACTTTTTTAAAAAATTGGAAGTAAACATAAGAAAACTTAAAAAATATATAAAAATGTAAAATAATTACAAAATCTTGAAACATTAGGGTAAAATAAAAAGCTGCAGATGCTGGAGATCTGAAACAAAATTAGAAATTGTTGAAGAAGCTCAGCAGGTTTGGCAGCATTTGTGAAGAGACAACCAGTAACACTTCTTCAGAACACTTCTGTTGCTGCCAAACCTGCCGAGTCTCTCCAGCCATTTATCATTTTGTTTGTCTTGAAACATCAATAATATTTCTATAATAATGACTGCTAACAGGAAGTATACATTTCTGGCACTTGTGGCTTTTAGATTTGGGTGATTCTGTTTGTGCCAAATCAGGTATATGCAGACATTGTTTCCAGCCAGTAATTGGAAGGGAAGTAGAACTGTGTCTGAGACTTCATCCAGTGAACTGCTTCTAACGAACTGTGGGCTGAGGATACAATGGCTGAATATCTTCATCCCCAGCCAGGCTGGAGGAAAATCTTTCCTGATCATTACTGCAGTAGAAATCCTGGCTTTCCCTCCCTATTTTCCTCCTGTTTGTACAATTGAAAGTAAGCAGCTAAATGAAGGTAAATCCAGGTCTTTCTTTTTAATACAGCATTTCTTTACTGCTAACTATAAACAGACTCTATGTCACTTTAGCCCAGTCACAATACCCCTCAAAGGATGAGCCATATCTTCCTAAGTGGTCTTCAACACAATTCGATACAGGTGACAGAAACGCTAACTGTTAATGACCTGGCTGCAAAAAGCAGGTAGAGCTAGCTGATTGGGAAAAAGAAATCTAATCGCAAACATTAAACCACGAATTTAGTTAGACTGACTGTTGTTTCTTCTCGGTGGTTGATCTTGTCTATTTAAAGAATCCATTTTAATTGCACTTCATCCCGATTTAGTGTAATAAACCTCAAGAGGACATACTTCGGGCCCAAATTCTATGATGATATTGCCTGTGAATTTTTAAAACTGTGTGGAATGCAGATCCATTTTTTACTGAGGGAATGAAGCCACAAGATTTCATGTTTTAAAACAGAAGAACATTTGCAAAATGAAAGTCAACAAAACAAACACTTCTTCAGCTTGATGGAGGTTCATTACCGGACTGCACAACTGTTATTGTTCAGCTTGGACTATTCTGTGTCTTTGTATATCTTTCAACGATGTTTCAGTTTCAAGTTTTAGTTTTGGTTTCTTTAGAAACTGAGAAATTCAGTTTCTTTTCTAGGTTTGTCTTTTTTGCTTCCCTTTCATATTAATTTTCAGCTTGGCTTCTGTTTTGAATAAAGGTCTGCCTCAATAAACACAAAATTATATGCAACAACAGAGACTCCCTCACAAAGGAAATGAGAAGTTGCTGCCAATGATTGCTCTGTTCCTCCAAATGGTTCACTGTTGACGTTCTCACTATGGAAATCTTACAATCACTTGATTTGATGTGAACTCCAAGATTTTAGATTAATGGACCTACTGTAAAAGTTGTTAGTAAAACTTATTGTTGAAGGCGATGTAATTGTCTTTTAAACTAAGTCATAATGATAACCCCTCCAGCCTTGAAAAAGTTTTTTTAATTTGTGACCTGTCAAATTTCTCCTTATTATAATTAAAATTCATCTGTTTTTAATATTAAACTTTTTTTTTAAAAGTTTGTTTAAAACATTTCAGCTTCTACCTTAATCCTAATCTGTGTTCCAATCTTTATTTTGCTGTCTGTAAAATGATTTTAAAAGTGACTGATAATCAGTGCTTTTTACCTGCAGGTTTGCTGTGTACAGAATTCTTCAATGTGATTGGCAGTTCAGTTTACCTGATGACATCACTGTTTTTGTTTGGTGAAGATCCCTTTATCTGCCATTGGAATTAAACTAATGAATGAAATTAATGGTGAAGAGGATGGAATCCATGCCAAAGAAAATGTTAGGTCTTTGTCACTTCAACCTTGAAATCTTCACCGTCTTCAAGGTCAGTGGGCAGTGCTATCGTTTTGTTGCTATCTGCAGAATCTGGGGTATTTCTTTTAGTGAATATGTGCCTCACTAGGAGGCTGACAAACTGCGTTGAATGAAAATTCTCCGTGAATGTCTGACTTCTACAACAATTTATATCTTTAAACTAGTTTACATATCTAACAAACTGAACCAAGCATGCTGGCTGGCTTGATCAATAGAGCATGGATCTCTTAATTTCTAGGTTTGTGGATTGGAACCACATATTGGATGCTTCACCTGATCATCTATATGGCCTTGATTCAGTTGGTAAGATGATCACCTCTAAGCCACAAAGTTCTACGTTCAACTCCCACCCCAGGGCTTGGGCACAAAAATGAATGCTGACAACCCAGTGCAGTATTGAAGCAGGTGTCTTTTGGATGAGGCATTAATTAGACATCTTATCTGCCTTGGAGACAGCAAGAACTGCAGATGCTGGAGTCAGAGTCAACACAGATGGAGCTGGAGAAACACAACAAGTCAGGCAGCATCTGAGGAGTAGGAAAGTCAACACTCTGCGTCGGGACCCTTCTTCAGAACTCGAAGAAGGGTCCCAATCCAAGATGTCGACTTTGATGCTACCTGAGGTACCTCCTCTGATGCTACCTGACCTGCTGTGTTCCTCCAGCTATGCACTGTGTTGACTTTATCTGCCTGCTTGGTCAGATGCAAATGGTTCCATGGGCTACTTGGAAGAAGAGCAGAGGAGATAGCTCTCGAGTCTTGGTCAATGTTTATCCCTCAACCAAAATCACAAGAAACTGGATCAAAATCAGTATCACATCCTTGTTTGGGAGGGTTGCGTTGAGAACATATTGACTACTGTGTTTCCTAATATGCAAGAGGGTCTGCATATCTAAAAGGATGCAATTGCTAAAAGTTGCTTTGAAATGGCAGTGGTCACAAAGAATGCTATTAATTTCAAGATGTTTCACAGGAGCAATATGCAATAAATGTCCAATTTCTGAGTTTTATGTGAATCATAAACAGAAACCCATCTCCCTCAATACTTTGCATAATCCTTGAGAAACTGATGATACAATTGATCCTTAGACAGAAATGATTTAACAACACAGTTGGTTTCAGTATTAATTTAGACCATAAGAACTGTTTTTATTTAGAGCCTTATCCTACTGCTATTAATGTGTAAGTTAATCTATGAAAGGAATAGGTTTACAGTGGCCACGATCGAATAAAATAAATTATATAAATATAACAATACATTAAAAGAAATAATAAGTAAATTAAAGTAACCAAAGTAAGCTAGATATGCTATCATAGAACTCTGAAAGAAGGATTAAAGGTTAGAATGAACGCTAGTAAATGCCAATCTTTAAATTCAAGGCTACTCAAGTACACGTGAATTGATAGAAGCTAATTATCAATTTGACTAAATTCAAAGTGACTAATCCGTTTTTAGACATGAAAAAGCATTGTGTCTTGGCCCTGTCAAAATCAATCAGAAACAATAGAATACTATATTTAAATCATTTTAATGAATGTATTAGAGAATAAATATTATTAAATATTTTAATTTTATGACATTTAAAGATGATTTATCATGTCATGATGGAGTTGAAATAGGCATATAAACTGGAATATTTTTGGAGCTGACATATAGTCGTCGAGTAATCTTGAATATATCAGGGTGGGTGGATTTAAAACTGAGTGAGTTTGGGTTAGGTCGGTGTTGCTAAATTTACTTCCACCCATTCACATCCAGCATTAAAAGAGATGGGAAGGTTAGTTGGCTTCTGAGCCATTCAAAATGAGATTGTGAGTCTTCTGGATCTTTCATGCCTGTCTGGGCAATTCCTACAACTGGGTAAACCCAGTCCCACACCAAAGGCCTCCCCATAAGGTGTCTGACTTCCTCCCATCCAAGGAATCTGAACTCCCAACCTAGATCTTCAATTCTCCCCAAACTTTCTGAGTCCTCTGATTTCTCTTCCTGCAGCCCCTTCCCCAGCAATCAAGCTAACTTTCAGGCAAAGAATTAGCTAGAACAAGAGAGACTTTACCTTTGGATTCCCTGCGCATTTCCCAATGATACTGTTTCTGATCATCAGATTGGTTTAAGTCATGAAATATGAGCTAAAATAGGTGAAGATATTCCAAAGACTGAAAGTTTTAAAAGCACTGAAAATCAAACATCACAGAACAACTTCACATTCATGGATCAAAGTCCCATTCTTTTCTGAAAGATGCAAGACCTTTATCTCATGTGGTATTTTGATTCCCATAGTCTCAATCTCTGATCATTTTTCTTTGCATTCTTCAGCATTCATCTCCCCTTTCATGCCATCATCAAATCTGTAAATATTCTCCCTCAAGTCATAAACGGTGATGCCTCTAAACTCCCAATTGTCTAGTCTTTCGAGCTCTATTTTCTGCAATAGTTGATCTGTTGCAACAGTTCCTCACCTTCACTTTGATACCTTTTTTCTTAGTAAAACTTTATATTTGCTCCCACTCTTCTTGAAAACATTCCATGAAAGTCCAAGTTAACATTTAATATAGAATCTTTCTCACGGTATATTTGAGTTCCAAGTGATGAGAAATATTTATGTCTGTACTCGAACACTTAGCAAGCCCTGCCCACCACAACTGTGCTCACTATTTGCGTTAATTTTCAGTTCACCTGCACTTCGATCTTACAATTCTCATTGTTGTATTCAAACTCTTCCATAGCTACTTATCTGCCTATCTTTACTGCCCTCCTACCCTCCGACAGCTGTGAATTGCTCTTACTCTGGCCTTGTTCACTGCCACTATCTTCATCCCACTTAAAGCAGTTGTGCCTCAGTCATCTAGGCTCTATGCTCTGGAATCCAAATGCTTAAATCTTCACTTTTCTATACCTCTCACATCCTTTAAGCTTTGTTTGCAAGCGACATTGTAAAAACTTTTAGTCACCTGTTCTAATGTCTATTTCATTGCCTTGGTGTCAGCTCCTGTCTGACTATGGTCCAATGAAATGCTTTGGCGCATCTTCCTTTGTATAATACACTGAATTGTCCCATTTCTGGGTTTTGGTAGTTTCATAGCTTCCTGCCCTAACCCATGGAGATTTTTCTCACACAATCTTCTGCTACTCACCTCATTAATTATGCATCCAGGCTCTACAATGACCTTCTCTTTTAACCAAGCAGCAACAGAGGTGGAAGTCACCATTGCTGATATCTTGCTCTCTCAAGTCACAGATGCTACTTTTAAACCCCAGTGGCATGACACTTCAAGCGCTGTAAGCATGGACCTGCATTTCTTACTCTGCTGCTACAATATTTTTGTTCACTGGATACGCAGGAAGGGAAGCTCACATCTCACTTGGAGAAAGAGATCCGGAGGTGCTGGTGGACAGGTAGGTGGAGAGGAGAGGTGACCTCTTTCCTGCAGACTAGTGAAATAAGCCATGGCGCCAGGTCCAGCCTGCCTGAACTCACTTGGCACCTGAGTCAGTGCCCTTTCATGGACAAAGAGGAATGCAAAGCAGTGCCACAAGGTGTTTAGTGATATTCTGTACTCTGCAATGGTAAGTGCCACCATCTTCTCTCTGCTACCTCACACTCACTGTAGCTCTGCCAATGCACACATCTCCACCACCAAATCTATTGGTTTACAATCCTCACTATTGTATGCAGAATGTCCACGCAATGGCTCAAAGCCACCTCATCCCCAACCCCCAGTGCCCCACCTCCACCAAAATACCAACTCTTCCTGCTCCCTACTCACTCACTTGGGATATCTTGCAATCTCTGCTGCACCATTACTATCCATTCTTTTAATCACTGTCATTTCCCTCAATCCCCCTTTTTGCGTCATTGCTGAATAAAATGTCGCATAACCAAGCAGAGGGGGCCCAGACAGGCTGCCATTCATGCCCTCACCCTCTATGAGGAAGTCTCAGAGAGAACTGCGACCACTAATGGAGAGAATGCTGAAACTTCCATGTCTGGGAAGCTACATAAGCATCATTGCTCTGTGTGGCACTTCTGTCCCGTTGTTACCGCTGTTAACTTATTTTTACACTCAAGCTTCTACCGATATTGCACAACTAATGGCCTCTCTTTTGTTAGGCAGGCACTAGCAGCACACACACAATCCCCATCCCAAACACTTAGCCTCTTATCTCATCCCTCCTGAGGAAGAAGTCACAGATCCTTTAGATGGTACACAGCAAGGCTGTCTCCCGTACTCTCCACCAGCTCAGATATTTTCAGTTCAGTAGGTACTTTATCAATATGAGACTCACAAACACATTACTGCATATCTCCTCAGGAAGCTAAGGAAATTCAGCATAAAGGCTTTTACCAATTTTTATAGATGCACCATAGAAAACATTCTATCCACATGCATCACGGCTTGGTATGGCAACTGTTCCGTCCAGGACCATAAGAAACTACAAAGAGGACACGCTCAGTCCATCACACAAGCCAACCTTCCATCCATTGACTTCATCTATATTTCTTGGTGCCTTGGGAAGACAGCCAAAATAATCTAAGACCCCTCCCACCAGTTATAATCTCTTCCAACCTTTTCCATCGGGCAGTAGATACAAAAGCTTAAACACACGTGCTAACAGATTCAAGAACAGTTTCTTCCCTGCTGTTATTAGACTTCTGAATGGACATCCCAAATTATAAATTTAATGTTGATTTCACTCTTTGTGCACGATCTCAACAGCTGTAATATTGTATTCTTCACTCTGTTCAAGTACCTAATGCACTTTGTATAGTATGAGCTGTTGGTACTGCACACAAAACAAAACTTTTCACTGTAAACAGATGCATGTGACAATAATAAATCAAATCATCAAATCATATCTCTGCAAGTGGTTTAGGAAGAAATGCCTCATGTCATTGGCACTCAGAGGACTGCTGGAGAAAGGCCCAAGTGTGAATTAACCCCATGATGACGGCCAATAATAACTTACTACAAATGCACAGACAGACCCATGAACCGGTCAGGCTTGTCAGAGACACCTGGTAAACTGGTGCGAAGGTTGGAGGAGTCCAGCAATGTTATCAGTTGATAACTGTGGTGGACACATGTTTTGATATTTACTGCCCAAAGGCCCCAGGAGTGACCATAAAGTACCCACCAGACTAACTTGTGAAGATAACCAGATTGAGCACAGCCCAGTGCTGACTGAAATCTCCACAACTCCCAGACTGACCAATCTATAAGCCCTGGACTGGTTGGACTTGATCTCAGACTGACGGGGGCACAATCCCTGGATTAGAAGGACATGGATCCCTGGACCCTGACCTCAGTGAATGCCTGTCTGACTGTGGCGAAACCCCCTGGACTGGGATCGGGAAATGCCCTTTACTGAGTGGTGTGGCACCACCCGACTGACCATAATCCCTCTTTACTTGACTAAGGATAACTCCCTGTAGCCTTTCAGACATGGCCATTGGTTGAAGCATCTATAATGTGTTTGCTGCTTAAGCAGCTGCCACATGATGTGAGTGTGACATTGACATAGCATTGTCTTGTACAGCAACATGTGTGCTTCTTGACTGTACAGTGCCAATAGCCATGACAAGCCAGTGTCTTTCAAACTGTACTAAGAATAAGTAGCAACGCGCTGAAAGGCAAGGCAGCGGTGCTGTTAGCAATGAAGAGACAGACTAAGAGCCATGAGATGCATTTTGTGCAGGTGCATTATACAAGGATATGTCCCTGTGGTGGAGCAACCTGACAGGACAGAAGCATTACGATGTCACTTATTGGCAAATTCCAAAGTGAGGTAGTAAAGTGCGGAAGTGTTTTATGAGTTAGCCCAAGATCAGCCATGTTGATGGTGATCAGATTGGCTTTCACTGATGCCTACCTCTGTGAATGAATGGTGGAGGAAGTCATTGCTGAAGGAGAGTGCAGTGAGATTTTATGAATGGGCCTGAAGATGGAGGCCCGGAGAAGCAAGTAATGAGCTGCTTCTGCTGGTAACTGCTCCCACCTTCATATCTGGAACTGATACGGTCAAGTTTCTCACTAATACATGGGAGAATCACAAACTACATTTAAATGTTGTTGTGTTTAAATGAGTTGAGATTAACTGATAATGAGACGCAAATATATGGAAATAAGGTGCTCACTGCTTGCCAGTGAGATTCTAATCTAGCGCTACATAAAGTTTAAGGGAAAGTTCTGCATTTTTTTCTTGATATCAAGAGTCAGGCATTTTCATTCTCATCATGTTCTCCCAAATGCTACTCAAAGGCTGGGACAATTCCACCCTAACCAAATGCAAATTCAGGACCTAATGCCTATTGAAGGACTGAAATTGCTCAGTGATTAGCCAGGCAGGTTTTCTGCCTAAACTGCTTACGATTTCTAACTCGTTTGTGATTGCCAGAGCTGTTAGACCAGACCTGAAATACTGAACGGGTGCTGTCTGCTTATCTGAGGATGTATGCGCGCATTGGAGGCAGTACAAAAAAAGTTCACTAGTTTGATCCTGGGTATGGAGGGATTTTCATGTGACGAGAGGTTGCAAAGGTTGGGTCTTTGCTCTTTGAAGTTTAGAAGAGTGAGATGGGAACTTATTAGAAAAATAAACTGAGAAGGCTTGACAGTGTAGATGTTGAGAGGTGGTTCTCCCTTGTGGGAGAGTTCAAGTCCAGAGGGCATAATCTCAAAGTATTTTGAGACATTTAAAATATTTATTTAGGAGGAGATAACAAGGTATGGAGATGGATGAAAACAGCAAGCCAGGCAGCATCAGAGGAGCAGAAAAGCTGAAGTTTTGGGTCCGGATCCTTCTTCAGAAATGGGGATTTTTATTTAGGAGGAATTTCTTCTCTGAGGGTAATGAATCTGTGAAACTCTTTACTGTGGAGGGCTGTTGAGGCTGGGTCATTAAGTATATTCAAGGTTGAGATAGACAGATTTTTAATCAGTAAGGGAATCAAGGGTTTTGGGGAAAATCAGGAAAGTGGAGTTGAGGAGCATCATGTCAACCAAGATCGCACTAAATAGTAGAACAGACTTGATGGAATGAATGGCCTATTTCAGTTCCTATGGTCTAATGGGCCCTCTCAACGTCTCATATGCAATTCTCCCAAATTTCTCACTATAGCCCATAATGTTCAAGGCCTTATAAGATTGCCTTTACTATTTTTCATTGTCAGGTATCATTTAGAGAATATGCTGAGATAGACCCTCAGAGCACATGCAGTGTGAGCAGTCATGAATGATCAGACCCGAAGATGCCAATTAATACTGTACCAGCTGCAGTCCTCCAGGTACAAATGCCAACAATCTTTTTGTCATTTGTTGTTCCAGGTTATGACATTTTTAATGAACGATGTACATGAGTCCTGCAGTTTTTTTGGCCCTCCACCATTTCGGGCTTTTCACCATTTAAAAACGATTTGTTCCAATTCTTTTTAAGTGAAAATCAATGACCTTACATTTACCTAGGTTGATTCCATTTCCTTCAATTTTGAACAACACTTAATCTATCAACATCTTTTTGTAATTTTATGCATTGAATCTAGTTCTGATGTCAGTGCTGATTCAAAGGGTTAAACTCTTACATTTGCTCAAGAAGGTTGTGGACCCTGATACTCCAATCGACTCTTAGATGGCGGTGGTGCTCATGAGGTGAGCCCAATGGCGAGTACTGTTGCTGGAGCATAGCGACTTCGATGTTGGTGGGACCGGCGCAGGCGGCGGCAAAGCGCAGGACAAGAGGCAGTGGTCTCAGTGACGGTGAAGTGGAGATTGCAGCGATGGCGGCATGGCGGTGTTAGTGGGTCTGGTCAGGCAGCGTTGGTGAACCTAACTCAAGACTCATGGTGGTGGTGGCAAGGATGACCTGGACATTTCCTTTTCCTTTTGTTTCTGTTTCTTTAACTTCAGCTCTTGTTTTTAATTCTAACTGTTTCATTCTAAGATGCTGGAGAGTGGTGAATCTGTACACTTTTCACTGTACTCCTGTACTTGGGTACATGTGACAAGAAAACCTAATCTAATTTAATCTAACTTTCACCTGTGCTTTTTAAAACCCTGCTTTATCTTTGTTGTAAACTTGGATACACATGACTTTCTATGCCATCACATGTGCCATAGAAAAATGTGGTGACTATGTAAGGCCTCAACACAGATCTACTGATTGTCACAAATCACACCTTACTAGTTAAAGTTCCCACATATAATTCCCATTCTTTATTTCCTGCTGCTAAGTCAATTTCCTAACCGACTCAGTAATTTGTCTTTGTTTCCTGATCCTCAACTTGAACTTAAAGTCATAGAGTCATAGAAATATATAGTATGGAAACAGACCCTTTGATCCAACTTATCCATGCCAACCAGATATCCTAAATAAATCTAGACTCATTTGCCAGCATTTGGCCCGTATCACTCTAACCCTTCCTATTCATATACCCATCCAGATGCCGTTTAAAAGTTGTAATTGTACCAGCTTCTACCACTTCCTCTGGCAGCTCATTCTATACACTCACCACCCTCTATGTGAAAAGGATGCCCCTGAGGTCCCCTTTAATTCTTTCCCCTCTCACCTTAAACTATGCCCTCTAGTTTTGGACTCCCCTACCCTAGGGAAAAGACCTTGTCTATTTACGCTATCCATTCCCCACATGATTTTATAAACCTCTATAAGGTCACCCTTCAGCCTCTGACACTCCAGGGAAAATAGCCCCAGTCTATTCAGCCTCTCCCTATAGCTCAAATCCCCCAACCCTGGCAACATCCACATAAATCTTTTCTGAACCCTTTCAAGTTTCACAACTTCCTTATTATAGAAGGGAAAGCAGAATTGTACGCAGTATTCCAAAAGTGGCCGAACCAATGTCCTGTACAACTGCAACCTGACCACCCAACTCCTGTACTCATTGCACTGACCAATAAAGACAAGCATCCCAAACACCTTCCTCACTATCCTATCTACATGTGACTCCACTTTCAAGGAGCTATGAACCTGCACTCCAAAGTCTCTTTGTTCAGCAACACACCCCAGGACATACCCATTAAGTGTATAAGTCCTGCTGTGATTTGCCTTGCCAAAATGCAGCACTTCACATTAATCTAAATTAAACCCCATCTGCCACTTCTCGGCCTCTGGACCATCTGATCAAGATCCCGTTGTAACCTTCTGCGCTGTCCACTACACCTCCAATTTTGATGTGATCTGCAGCCTTACTAACCATACATCCTATGTTCACATACAAATCATTTATATAAATGATGAAAAGCAGTAGACCCAAGCACCGAGCCTTGTGGCACACCGCTGGTCACAGGCCTCCAGTCTGAAAGGCAACCCTCCATGACCATGCTCTGTCCTCTACCTTCAAGCCAGTTCTGTATCCAAGTAATAAAAAGTAATAAGAAGACAAACAATAACACCTTCCGGTCGTGAAACATTTTAACTACCCATCCCACTTCCTGGGTGACATGTCCATCCTGGGCCTCCTCCAGTGTCACAATGACAGCACTCGCAAAACTGGAGAAGCAGCACCTAATATTCCACCTCAGCAGCCCACAGCCTGATGGCCTAAATATGGATTTTACCAGTTTCAAAATCAACCAACCCCGGCCTCATCCCATGACCAACCCTCCCTCTCATCCCTGCCTCCTTGACCTGACGCAACCTGTCAATCTTCTCTCCCACCTATCCGCCACTCCCACTGCCTACATGCACTCACCTATCACCATCCCACCTACCTTCCCCAGCCCCACTCCTCCTCTCTCCATTTATTTCTGAGCTCCCCTCCCCATCCCCATTTCCAAAGAAGGGTCCCGACCCGAAACATCAGCTTTCCTGTTCCTCTGATGCTGCCTGGCCTGCTGTGTTCCTCCAGCTCCACACAGTGTTATCTCTGACTCCAGCATCTTATAGTTCTTGCTATCTCTGCATCCATGTAGCTGGTTCTCCATGTATTCCATGTGATCAACCCTTGCTAACTAGTCTACCATAATGAACCTTGTCAAACACCTTACTGAAGTCCATATAGATTACGTCCACCAATTTGCCCTCATCAATCCTATTCATTACTTCTTCAAAAAACTCAGTCAAGTTAGTGAGACCTGATTTCCCACACACAAAGCTATGTTGACCAACCCTAATCAGTCCTTGCCTTTCCAAATACATGTAAATCCTGTCTCTCAGGATTCTTTCCAACAACTTGACCTGCACTGATACCAGGCTCACCAGTCTATAGTTCCTTGGCTTTTCCTTATCACCCTTCTTAAATAGTAGCACCATATTAGCCAACCTCCTGTCTTGCCTTTTACCCTAACTGGAACACACTGTCCCTGGGTCCTTGTTATCTCATTTTTGAAGGCTTCCCATTTTCCAGCTTTACCTGCAAACATCTGCCCCAAGTCAACTTTTGAAAGTTCTGCCTAATATCATCAAAATGAGCCTTTCTCCAATTTAGAACTTTAATTTTTAGATCCAGTCTATCTTTTTCCGTCACTATTTTAAAATTAATAGAATTATGGTCACTGGCCCAGAAATGCTTCCCCACTGACACCTCAGTCACCTGCCCTGCCTTATTTCCCAAGAGAAGGTCAAGTTTTGCTCCTTCTCAAGTAGGTACATCCACATACTGAATGAGAAAATTTTCTTGTACACACTTAACAAATTCCTCTCCATCCAAGCCCTTAACACTATGGCAGTCCCAGTCTATGTGTGGAAAGTTAAAATCCGCTATCATAACTACCCTATTATCCTTACAAATAACTGAGATCTCCTTACAATTTTATTTCTCATTTTCCCACTGACTACTGGGGTGTCTATAGTCCAATCCCAATAAGGTGATCATCCCTTTCTTATTTCTCAGTTCCAACCAAGTAAGTTCCCTGCATGAATTCCCAGCAAGATCCTCCCAAATTACAACCAAAAAGTTATCCCTCATCAAATATTCCACTCCCCCTTGTCTCTTGCCTCTCTTTCTATCCTTCCTACAGCATCTACACCCTGGAATATTAAGTTACCAGTTCGGTCCATCCCTGAGTCACGTCTCTGTAATAGCTATGATATCCCAGTCTCATGCTCCCAACCATGCCCTGAGTTCATCTGCCTTACCTGCTAGGCCTTTTGCATTGAAATAAATACAAGTTAGTTTATCAGTCCTATCTCATTCTCTACTTTGTTCCTGCCTGCCCCACCTATTTGACTTACTCCTTTTCCCAACTGTACCAATCTCAGATTGACCTGTTTCTTCACTATTACCCTGGAACCCACCCAACCTCTTGACAAGCTTAAATCCTCCCGAGCAGCCCTAGCAAATCTCACCACTAGTAAAGTAGTCCCCTTCCAATTCAGGTGCAATCCATCCTTCTTCTACAGGTCACTTCTATCCCAAAAGAGATTCCAATGATCCGAAAATGTGAATCCTCCCCTGCACTAGCTCCTCAGCCACACATTCATTTGCTCTATCCTCCTATTCCCACCCTCACTAGCTCATAGCACCGGGAGTAATCCAGATATTACTACCCTCAAGAACCTCCTTTGCAAATTTCTACCTAACTTTCTACATCATCTGCTCAGAACCTCATCCTTTTCTCTTCCTATGTTGTTGGTTCCAATGTGTACAATGACATCCTGCTGGTCTTTCTTCCCTTTGAGAATATTCTGCACCCTTTCCAAGATATCCTTGATCCTGGCACCAGGGAGGCAACGCACCATTCCAATATCTTGCTGTCAGCCACAGAAACATCTGTCTGTGCCTCTGACTAGAGAGTCCCATGTCACAATCGATCGCTTGGACCCTGACGTACCGTTTGTTACATTAGAGCCAGTCTCGGTACCAGAAACCTGGCTGTCAATGTTACTTTCCCCTGAGAGTCTATCACCCCTTACATTTTCTAAAACTTGTTTGAGATGGTGTTAGCCGCAGGAGACTGCTGCGTGACTTGCCTCCTTCTCCTAGCTTTCGTGGAGGTAACGCATTTACCTGACTGTTTCTTCGGTTTATCTCCCTTGCTGCAACTGGCATCCATCATACCCCCTAGCTCTTGAAAATTCCTCATTGCCTCTAACTTCCACTCCAACCGATCCATGCAAGCTGATAGGATTCACAAACAAACAGACTTCCTACAGATATAATCATCAGTAGCATGGGAATTCTCCCTGATCTCCCACATCCGACAGGAAGCGCCTATCACTCTACCAAAGGCCATCTTCACACCTTAACAATCTATAGACCAGAAAATAGTCTTTCTGCTCTAAAAAAACACTGTTCCAGGCTAACTTAGCACCTATGTTTTATATTTTTAAAGTTTAATCAAGAGACAGATCTCAATAAAAACATATAATCAAAAAGGACCCCACTCTACTCACTATTGCAGATTTACAAACAAAAAACCCAGTAAGGTTATACTTTAAAAAGCCACTTAGCTGCTCCCCTGCTGTAAGATCTCCCTTGTGGGTTTCTCCAAGGTCAGCTGTGAATTTCGCTGTTTGTTCATTTTTCTTCAATGAACTCTGATGTCCAGAGATGCTTGAAATCAAACAGCAGACTTACAAAGGATATTGATCTGACATCCATGTCGTTCTGGTGGCTTTAGTAACGAGGCCTCAATATGGACTGGAAATCCTACTGGCAGTTTTTGGTGGTCAGTCATCATACGTACTGCCAGCAGATGGTTAAAATTCACCCGTATTGTCACTTACCCCTTTCAACCAACATATGACAGATGTGCCACACATTGTTTTTGTGGAGCACCAGTTTTATAGAATTTATGTTTTATAGAATTGAAATGAACCTTCAAAAATGTTACTTTATTTTATTCTAGAAACAGATTGTGCCTGTGCTGCTGCAAATGATTCTTTTCCAATTTGTGTGGACTGCCTTTGTGAGTGAAACAGAGTGGAGCCATATACATATGACATCTCACTGAGATCGCTGATAAATAGTGACTGAATTAGTTAAGATCTATTTTCTAGGTGATTAGTAATTGGGCTGATTGTAAATCTCTTGAATTGTGATTTGTTACTGTTCCATCAATATGAAACATGAATGAATCAGACATAAAAGAATATGCGTATGTAAGCCTTTTTTAATCTTAAAATAGATTACTTATGTGTATGTAATTATGTACACATGCATTCTTTATACATTTGTATACATCTTTCTGGTTCAGTAAAATGCTAAAATAAATACATTTTACATTTCATTTAGCACAGAGAGAGGCTCTGTATATATGTTGAGGTTTAAAATTATCATCAAGGTTGAGGGAATATAGTGTGAAATTAGATAATAGGAAATGAATGACCTTGTATTGTTGTGGTCACACACTGTTTAGAAAAACTTCTGTTGTTTGGCTTTAGGAGGTTGCATGTTAACCCCAGTGTTGTACTCAGCAAAATACACACAACAAAGGGCAGCATGAAGACTCACTTCTAGATAATAGAGTCATTCTTCCTGCGGAACGTGGCCACAAAGCTCCATTTCTCTGGTTCTAACCACATAGATATATATATGTTTGTGAGTACTGTATATCTGTTTCTGATACTTTCCCGTGCATGAAGTACGTATCGACAAAGCCATTGTACCTGAATTTAAAAAGAAATACATCATACAAGACTTTGGGCTATCTTCCACTCTGGAAACTGGAGCTGCTTTTGTATTGTATTCCACAATTGGTTCACCATATGCAGCATTGCTGGAGAAAGGACCCTGCAGATGGAGCATTGTATTTTTATCTCAGGCTTCGGCGGCGGGCAGTCTGTGTCACGTAAACTGATCTGCACCTTACTTTAGGTCAGGGAACAGGGGACCTCCCTCTCCTTACACCTGAAAGCAATCCCCTTTGCCTGCTGAACAAAGTTTTACCTGTGCAAACAAGGCTTGCTTATCTACTATCTCAGGCACATTGTGTATCATTGCCCTGTAATGTAGCAGCCCTGCTTTTCAGGAAATAAGGTCATGGGATAGCAGCAGATGCACATAGCTGATTAAGACATTGCATTACAGCAAGCACCCAACTACTCTGCATGCCTGCTTGATCTGCTACATACGGTTTCAATTACAAAGTCTCCCTGCACAAACTGAAAAAATAGTCAGCTACAACAGTACATGAACAACTTGTTTTTAAAAATGAAGTATTGTTAAACATTTTTGAAAGTAATTTTTGATTTCCTACCTTCCAAACATGGGTCATGGTTCAGTCACTTAAAGAAGGACATTATTGAATGATCACGCTGCGGCTATTATCTGTTTTCTCTATAAATGCGGATCCTCTGAAAGCCAGGCCAAATGTTTGATTTCCCAAGGCTCGCCACTCACTTCACCAAGAAGAAGGCGACACCTAGATTTGAACTCAGATCACAGAGTTCAGAATCCAGGGCGCTCACCATTACACCATGGTAACCAGAGCCCTTGCTGTGTTTAACCTGAAATACAGATGAATTGGAAGGTGAAAATTTCTGCTAATTTTGTATGTTTACTTGAGAACGTATAGTATGAAAGCAGGAATTGCTGGAGAAGCTCAGCAGGTCTGGCAGCATCTGTGGAGAGAGAAAAGGAATGAATGTTTTGAACTTTATGACTCTTTCTCCAAGCTCGTTTTGTTTTGAGAATGTATAGTACCAGCCTGAGTGTACGACTCTTTCAAGTTTCCCTCATTCCCACCTTGGAAATTTTTTTTTCAACACAGTTGACATCTAAAACTGTATCAGACATAAAAGGTACTGCAGATGCTGGAGAATCCGAGATAACAAGCATAGGGCTGGATGAACACAGCAGGTCAAGCAGCATCATAGGAGCAGGAAAACTTGACATTTCGGGCCTAAACCCTTCATCAGAAATGGGGGAGGGGAAGAGGGTTCTGAAATAAATAGGGAGAGAGGGGGAGGCGGATAGAGGATGGATAGAGGAGAGGATAGGTGGAGAGGAGGCAGACAAGTCGAAGAGGCGGGGATGGAGCCAGTAAAGGTGAGTGTAGGTAGGGGGGTGAGGAGGAGATAGGTCAGTCCAGGGAGGACGGACAGGTCAAGGGGGCGGGATGATGTTAGTAGATAGGAGATGGGGGTGTGGCTTGGGGTGAGAGGAAAAACAGGTTAGGGAGGTGGAGATGAGCTGGGCTGGTTTTGGGATGCGGTTGGGGGAGGGGAGATTTTGAAGCTTGTGAAATCCACATTGATGCCATTGGGCTGCAGGGTTCCCAGGCTGAATATGATTTGCTGTTCCTGCAGCCTTCGGGTGGCATCACTGTGGCATTGCAGGAGGCCCAGGATGGACATTTCGTCTGTGGAATGGGAGGGGGAGTTGAAATGGTTCGCGACTGGGAGGTGCAGTTGTTTGTTGCGAACTGAGCGCAGGTGTTCTGCAAAGCGGTCCCCAAGCCTCCGCTTGGTTTCCCCGATGTAGAGGAAGCCACAACGGGTACAGCAGATGCAGTATACCACATTGGCAGATGTGCAGGTGAACCTCTGCCTGATGTGGAAAGTCTTCTTGGGGCCTGGGATTGGGGTGAGGGAGGAGGTGTGGGGGCAGGTGTAGCACTTCCTGCGGTTACAAGGAAAAGTGCCGGGTGTGGATCTCCCACAGCTACCTGGAATACACTTCCTCCCACCCACCCTCCTGCAAAAAAGCCATCCCCTATTCTCAATTCCTTCGCCTCCGCCGCATCTGCTCCCAGGATGAGACATTCCACTCCCGTACATCTCAAATGTCCTCATTCTTCAAGGACCGCAAC
>JAHRHZ010000018.1:15237910-15262692 GCA_024137785.1 Ginglymostoma cirratum
CCTCCCCCTCTCTCCCTATTTATTTCAGAACCCTCTTCCCCTCCCCCATTTATGATGAAGGGTCTAGGCCCGAAACGTCAAGTTTTCCTGCTCCTATGATGCTGCTTGACCTGCTGTGTTCATCCAGCCCCATGCTTGACACCTAAAACTCACTGATTTGATATACTATACAAGGCAAGCAGTACATTTGTCCCAATGCTACTTATGGGTTCTCACTGTGCTTAATGAATTGTCCACCTAGCATTTTGAGGTATCTTGAGTAAACATGACAGCACGTTATGAATGCATATCCTAAATTCTATAATCTCTTTATGTTACTTCTCATTGCCAACCTAGTAATGTAGCTTGACTTGGTCAAAGGGACTCAATTTTATCCCAAAGACATGGTAGTCATGTGAAAACAAGCAGAACAGTCAGCCACTTTATAAAAAAAAGTGGGGTATCAGAAATCCTTAAAGCCCGATTCAAACTATTAAAATTATAACTTTCCTGGAAAGGCAGCACTAGGCTTAGTTCCAAGAGTGCAAATAAAAGTTGTATAAAGCTGCCACTTTACATCAATCAACTTAGCAACAGTGCAAAACTAAATCTTATTATCAACCAAAACTCAGGTGCAAGACCAGCATTATCCTGGTCTCTAGAGCCAATTACAAATAAAATGCTGTGGAACACGCAGCTGACTGAACAAGGATATGCAGTTTAGGTGGATTGGCCACACTAAATTGTCCTGTAAGTCCAAGGATGTGCAGGCTTGGTGGATTAGGCATGGAAAATGCAGGGTTATGAGGATAGGATCGGGGCTGGGTCCAGATGGGATGCTCTTCAAAGTGTTGATGCAGACTCGATGGGTTGAATGGCCTCTTTCTGCACTGTAGGGATTCTATAATGTTATGACTGATGTCGGAGAATAGAGAAATACTTTCCATTCGCACAGGAAAAACGACCATATGGCAATGTTTTACGTAAGGTGGATAAGCTTCTCACTTGTGAAAGAACATGAAATAAGTAGATCAAAATTAAGATTGTGAACCTAAACAAAGGTTAGTATTTAACCCTGCTCTACATCATACAACAACAAAGGGACAAGTACCACAATACAACTCCAAAGTGGGAGCTCTTATGGAGCAGTGGCAGTGTCCCTACCTTTGAGCTAGAGAAAACTGAAAGAACTGCAGATGCTATAATCAATCAGGAATAAAAACAAGAAGTTGCTGGAAAAGCTCAGCAGGTCTGGCAGCACCTGTGAAGAAAAAATCAGAGTTAATGTTTCGGGTCCGGTGACCCTTCCTCAGAACTGATGGCAGTTTATATGCAGAAAACAGGGAGAGGGATTGGGGAGGGAGTAAACGATAGGACAGAGCCCAAAGAGAGAGAAGAGCAGTTGAATAGACAAAGGAGCTGATAACGATCTGGCTGGGAGGTTGAATAGCAGTTAATGGGGACTGTTAGTGACTAACAACAGGTGGTGCGTTATGGCAGGCTATGTGATAACAAGGCCTGGTGTGTGGGGTAGGGGGCTAGAACATGGGAGAGTTTAGACCCTAAAATTATTGAACTCGATATTGAGTCCAGAGGACTGCAGGATCCCCAAGTGAAAAATGATCAGCTTGTGCTGAGCTTCGCTGGAACACTGCAGCAAGCCAGAGACAGAGATGTTGGCCAGGCAACAGGGTAGCGCCTTAAAGTGGCAGCAACAGGTCTTTTCTGTGAGCAGAACGTAGATGTTCTGCAAAGCGGTCACCCAGTCTCCGCTTCGTTTCCCCAAAGTAAAGGAGTAAAGAACCTGGTTGTGGTCCTACCTGCTTTGGAGGGGTGTCACAGCATTTCTGAACAGGTTAATTAAAAATATTTACGACTCTAAAATAGATCAATGGCACCTTGTGATTCAGCCCTGCAATGAATTGAATCAGTGAATTCTGAGCCCAGTTGGATTCAACATTTTCATACCCACAGATGTCAACTTTCCAAAAATCAAATATCTTGAATCACTGATTTAGTTATTGTGTGATAAACAATTGCTTCCTTCACTATTAAATTATTTTGAGGCACTGTTTAATCCCTAAATTCAGTTTTACAGAACTGGAAAAAAACTATACTTCTCAAAGGATTTATATCGGTGTTTTATTGGTTTGAGATTAAGAATGTTTGCAAGAGACAAGCCTAAGTACAGTGCTGAATTAAGACATTCTCTGGCCAAAGAAAGTGGAGTTTACATCTATGAGCTCCTATAATAACTCTAGGCCCAAAACTTGCACCAAAAAATATAAATGCTTAATACATTCCTTTGAATTTTATCCCTGCTACTTTCAAATACCCGTCAAACTATTCAAAAAGGTTGATCCTGTGTGAGATAAATTGATGGAGAAATTTTAGGCAAACACAAGAATTTACATGTTCGTTCCCATTGTGTTATGTTGTAGTCTGGGAAAATGAATTTTATTTATATGGTCAATTTTGATTTGCACCAATGATAGTTATGCTGTAAACTGCTTAAAGAAAAGTGGTGAGGCTCAGAGGTTATTGCACTTAATTTAGGAAACTTCACATCCAAACATTGCCATTTGTTTCGCATTGGCACTCTTTATATCGTGGATGAACAAACTTTTCTAGCCAGTGAGGTCAACATGGTCAGGAATAACACAGAGATTAAGGAACTTACAGCATTCATACAAGCAAATGACAGATCAAAATGATGTTGAAGGTGGATGACAGAGGAGCAAACTTCCACCCTCCCTCCAACATCTTTATTGGGTGAAGCCGGGGCTGCCTTGTTTAGGCTGGAAAGCTAAGGATTTGTGATACCTGCAACAAATCTGTCATGTTATGCTAACTGCAGTTCTGTAAACTGTAAGAAGTGCAAGTAGGAGGGCCATCAGGCAAAAGATTGCAAGTAGCTGAAATGTGCAAACTATTGGTGGGGCTGGTTACCTTTACAAAACCACCCCAAAGCACAACATCAACTGTACACAAATGGTGGTATATTGGTAATGACGACAGTCTAATAATCCGAGGTTAACATTATGGGATGTAGTTTCAAGTCCCACCACAGTGCAATACTCAATGTGAAATAAAGTTCTTTTTACACTTCACATTTTCTTCTTTTGTAAATCATTTTAATTCTGCGCCCTCTCGTTCTTTTATCTTTTGTGAACATTTCTCCCTATTTACTCTAGCCACTTCCCTGATGATTTTGAAAGCTTCTATCAAATCTCCTCCTGGCCTTCTTCTATCCAAGGAAAACAGTCCCAATTTCTCCAACATATCCTCATAACTAAAGTTCCTCATCCTTGGAACCATTCTTGTAAATCTCTTCTACACCCTCTCCAACACCTTCATAACCTTCCTTTAGTGTGGCGTCCAGAACAGTATGCAACAGTCCAGCTGACATTTAACAAGTGTTTTATGCAAGCTCAACATCAACTCCTCCCTCTTGTACTCTGTGCCCTAATTAATAAAGTCCAGAATACCGTTATGTGTTATTGACTGCTCTCTCCACCTGAGCTGTCATCTTCAATAATTTGGGAATATATGCACGCAGGACCTTCAGCTCCCACATCACATTTAGAATTATATTATATTATAATATTATAACATTATAATGATATTATATTGTTCTTCCTATCAAAATGCATCACCTCCCATTTCTCTGCATTGACCTTCATCTGCTACCCATCTGCACAATCCACCAACTTCTCTTGGCTGTTCTAAGGAATGACTTTGTCCTCTACACAGTTTACAATGCTTCCAAGTTTCATAATATCCACAACTTTGAAATTATTCTTTGCACACCTAGATATAGAATACTTCTACATATCAGGAAAAGCAAAGGTGTTAGTTTGAACCCCGGGAACTGCACTACAAACCTTGCTCTTGCGAAAAAAAATCCATTCACCATTACCCTCTGCATCCTATCACCCTACGAATCATTCCTTGAGCTATAACTTGTCTAACAGTCAGTTGAATGTCACCATATTGAATGCCTTTTGGAGCTCCATGTATACCACATCAACAATATTACCCTTACTGATCCTTTCTGTTATCTTTTTCTAAAACTCCAGCAAGTTAGTTAAATGTGATTTGCTATTTATAAATCCACTTGCCTGTTCCTAATCAACCCATCCTTTTCCGTATGGTCCACATTATAGAAGAGGAAGTGCTGGAGGTATTAAAAAACATAAAGGTGGATAAATCTCCAGCACCTGATCAAGTATTTCCCAGGTCATTGCAGGAAGTTACAGAAGAAATTGCAGGACCCTTAACAAATATATTTATATCATCTACAATCACAGGTGAGGTGCCAGAGTAATGGAGTTTGGCCAATTTTGTGCCTTTATTTAGGGAAGGCTGTAAGAAACCTAGGAACTATAAACCGGTGTGTCTGACATCAGTGGTGGATAAAAGGGATTCTGAGAGATAGGATTTACATACATTTGGAGAGGCAAGGTCTGATTAGGGATAGTCAGCATGGCTCTGTGCATGGGAAATCATGTCTCACAAACGTTTTTCAGTTTTTTGAGGATGTAATGAGGGAAAAGCGTTACATGTTGTCTATGTGGACTTGAGTAAAGCCTTTGACAAGGTTCCACATGCTGGACTGATCAGTAAATTTAGATCACTTGGGATTCAGGGAGATCTTGCCAATTGGATACAAAATTGACTTGACTGAGGGTGGAGGTGGAGGGTTGTTCTTTGCACTGGAGTCCGGTGACCAGTGGTATTCTGCAGGGATTGCTGCTGGGTCCACTTTTATTTGTCATTTATATAAACACTTTGGATGAGAATTTTGGAGACATGGTTAGTAAGTTTGTGGATGACACCAAAATTGGTATTTGACAGTGAAGAGGGTTCTCTAAGATTAAAAAGTGATCTTGATCATTCGCGTAAATGGGGTGAAGATTGGCAGATGGAGTTTAATTTGGATTAGTGTGAGGCATTGTATTTTGGTAAAATAAACAAGGGCAGGACTTATATAGTTAATAGTAGGGCCCTGGGAGTGTTGTCGAACAGAGACCTTTGAGATTAAAGTTGCATCACAGGTAGACAGGGTGGTTAAGAAGGCATTTAGCATGCTCGCCTTCATTGCTCAGACCATTGAGTATAGGAGCTAGGATGTCATGTTGAGGCTGTATACGATGTTGGTGAGGCCATTTTTGGAGTACTGTGTGGAGTTCTGTTCGCCCTGCTTTAGGAAGGATACTATTAAATTGGAGAGGGTTCAGAAAACATTTACCAGGATGTTGTCGGGACTGGAGGGTTTGAGTTATAAGGAGAGGCTGTATAGGCTGGGACTAGCAGGTTGAGGGGTGGCCTTATAGATGTTTATAAAATCATGAGGGACATAGATAAGATGAATAGCAAAAGTCTTTTCCCTAGGATAGGTGAGTTCAAAAATAGAGGGCATATTTTTAAGGTGAGAGGAGAAAGATTTGGAAGGGGCTTGAGGGGCAACTTCTTCACACAGAGTGTGGTTCATAATTGGAATGAACCAACAAAGGAAGTAATAGATACAGGTACAGTTACAAAATTTAAAAGACTTTTGGACAGGTACATGAATAGGAAAGGTTTAGAAGAATATAGGCCAAGCGCAGGCAGGTGAGACTGATTTAGTTTGGGAAATTTGTTCGGCATGGATGAGTTGGACCAAAGGGTCTGTTTCCATGCTGTATGACTCTATGCTGCATCTATCCTGAAAATCCAGGTGAAGACCCTCCCTATGATACTTTTCCTCCTTTCCCAGTATTGGAGCCAGTTCCCCAGAAATCAAAACACATTTCTCCCACATCAGTATTTGAGCCACATATTTAACTTTCCCATCTTATTTACCCTAATCCAACTTGTGACTCAGGTTATAACACTGAAATTATTGCCTTTGAGGTTCTGCTTTTACTGTAGCCCTAGCTGCTCATACTTGCTAAGCAGGGTCTTTTTCCTAATCCTATCTGTATTATTGGTACGTATGCAAACCATGACCACTGGGTTCTCCCCCTCCAACTACAAGTCACTCTTTAGCTCAGAGCAATATCCTGAATCCTGGCATTATGCAGGCAACACAGCCTTTTGGATTTCCATTCTTCATTGCAGAGAACTGTCTCTAACCCTCATTATTCTGTTCCCATTTTCATTACATCCCTCTTTACTCTCCCATTTGAATGGCTTCCTGTGCTGTGGTCAGTTTGGTCGTCTACATTTCAGTCCCAATCTCATCCGTACAAGCTGCAAGAGCCTTGAAGCT
Organism: Ginglymostoma cirratum; assembly: GCA_024137785.1. Taxonomy (NCBI): domain Eukaryota; kingdom Metazoa; phylum Chordata; class Chondrichthyes; order Orectolobiformes; family Ginglymostomatidae; genus Ginglymostoma; species Ginglymostoma cirratum. Next base: position 15,244,143 of record JAHRHZ010000018.1, read on the forward strand.
GTTGGTCATTGCTTGAAGCTCTTCCAATTCTACCTTCTTGATGTCTTAACTGCCCCGTGCACAGTGACAACCTCCTGTCCCTGACAACTGACCCAAAAAAGAAGATCCAAGCCTAAAGGGCATGGCTGCCTCCTGGAACATTTCACTCTTCCTGCTGCTACCTGTGCCTGCAGCTCAGCCTCCAGCTCAGAAATTCTATGGTGAAGCTTTGTAAGCTGCAGGTGTTAACTACCAACATGTTTCCCCTGGATGACCCCAGTATCCAAGAGCACTTACATCGTGAAGTCACAGTAGATTTCCTGCTTTGCCATCTCTATTGTGTTAATTAACTAGTATATAATTTTTAAACATTACTAATACCAATAGACTTCACATTCCCAGTAAACATGATTAGGTTCAGGGCTATATGCTGAGGAACACATTAAAACTTGAGGTAGCAATTGTAAAGGCTCATTGGGGAAAGGCCACTGTTTAAGCCACTTTAGCCATTGGGCTGCCGGAAACTGAAAATAAATCCCTTGGGCTGTATGTCTGAAACATAATGACGTTGTATATATTGACAGAAATTTGTAAATGTAGTGGGTAACATACAGTATTGAAAGAAACTAATTTGTTACAGATTTTATGTTAGTTTTGAATTGTCGTGAAATGTACTTTTAGAAATTTTACAAATATTTTCCAGGAATAAGCAACCTGTGTAGTAGAGAAGACTGAAAAGTTCTGATTTTCCAACCATTTACTAACAAAACACGCACAACAGGAAGCTTCATGCCTGCAGACAGAGTTTTGGTTCGACTACACTAGCTCAATAGCATCTACATGCCATATGTTTATGTTGCATTATGTTACAGACAGAGACTTAAAAGTATTAGCTGATGGAAGTATCTGGAACACTGTTCATGACAACCAGCTGTCAACTTGAATGCTTCAAAATCTAACCACACCAGATCATGATATGATTGTTCCTTTCATTGTCACAGCAACAAACTAGCAGCAAGTAGACTCATAGATGTTTACAGCACAGAAGAAGGCCATTCAGCTCATCGTGTCCATGCTGGTCAACACTAAACTAATCCCATTTCCTCCATTAGCTCATAGACCTGACGACCATGGCAACCCAAGGGAATATATGAATACTGCTTAAATGTTACATCAGTTTCTGACTCAATCACCCTTTCAGGCAGTGTATTCCAGATTCCCACCATCCTCGAGGTGAAATAATTTCTCCTCAACTCTCCTCTTAGCCTTCTAGCTCTTACCTCAAATGTATATTGCCTGGCTATCTACTAATCCTCTACTAGTGAAAAAAACACCTTCTTTTTCACCAGGAGAGGCAATGGTCCAGTCGTAGTATTGCTGGACTGAAAATCCAGAGACCTGGATAACATTCTGGGGACCTGGGTTTGAATCCTGCTACAGCAGATGGTGGAATTTGAATTTAATAAAACATCTGGAATTAAGAATCTAATGATGACCATGAATCCATTGTCGATTGTCAGGAAAAACCCATCTGGTTCACTAATGTCCTTTAGGGAAGGAAACTGCTATCCTTACCTGGCCTACATGTGACTCCAGATCCACAGCAACATGGTTGACTCTGAACTGCCCTCTGGGCAATTAAGGATGGACAATAAATGCTGCCTAGCCAGCGGCGTCCTCATCCCGTTAATGAATAAAAAAAGAAACCCTATCTTTGCTCTGCATAATTTTATACACCCCTATCAAGTCCCTTCTCAACCGTTGTTGCTCCAAATAAAATAACACCAGCCTATTCAGTATTTTCCTCATTGCTCAGAAACTCCAGCCCAGGCAGTATCCTGGTAAATCTTCTCTGCACACTCTCTAGTGCAATCATATCCTTCCCGGAATGTGGTGACCAGAGCTGCATTCAGACCTCCAGTTAGGGCCTAACCAGCATTTTATTCAGTTTCAGCACAGCCTCCTTGCTCTTGTATTCTATGCCTCAGCTAATAAAGGCCAGTATCCCATATATCGTATTCTCCAGCTTATCTATCTGCCCTAAACAAAAAATCCAAAGAACCGCAGATGCTGGAAATCAGAAACAAAAACTGAAATTTCTTCAGAACAAGTCTGCTGCAGGGTCACCAGACCTAAAATGTTAACTGTTTTCTTTCAACAGATGCTGCCAGACCTGCTGAATTTTTCCACTAACTTCTGTTTTTGTATCTATCTTCCCTGCTACCATCGGACATCTGTGGATATGCACATCGAGGTCCCTCTGATCTCTAGTACCATTCAGGGTCCTACAATTCATAGTGAAATCCCTGAACAGGGAACCCTTCCAGGTAATTACTTTACACTTTATTGGGTTAAATTCCATTTGCTACATTTCTGTCCCCTTAATCAGTCCATTGTGGTCCTCCACCAGTTTATGGCTATGCTCCTTCCTGTTCACCACTCTACCAAATTTTGTGTTAACCACAAACCTCTTGATCATATTTCCTACATTTAAGTCTGAATCATTAAAGTACATCAGAAACAGCAAGGCCCCCAGCACTAGGCCCAGTGGAACCTCACTGGATACAGACTTCCAGCCACAGGAACATCCTTCTTCCATCACTCTTTGCTTCATCTGCAGATCTGTGAGGATATCTCCACTTTCTCATCAAAACTCCATTTTAATATAGTAATACTCTGGAACCGTTTCAGTCTCAGCTGCATGTGGGCTGTCCATGCTAACTTACTTAAGACTGGATCTGCTCCCTAAGCACCAATTAACAAAGATGTGCCAAACACCTCTTTTGAACTATCCTCTTTCTTAAGTAGAGTTTCAGCTACTCTAACATCTTCTTGTGATATTAAAATGACCTCTGCTGATGGACTTTGTTTAGCCATTGCTGTAGTCACCACATATAATGGAAAATTTCCTGAAACTTGTTCCTGCAATTGTTTCAATTCCAGAGTTTCGATTTAACTTCCTGGTGAGGCTACAATTTTTACTCCTGGCAAATCATTCCCCAGAAGTAAATCAACTCCATCCACAGGTAATTTCTTAATTACCCAACTACCACTAGTCCCAACAACAATTCATACTGTAGTTGGATTTTTTGCAATGGTACTGCAATACACTCTCCGTCTAAGCCATGTACTAATACTTTGGATTTCAGTGAACTCTCCAGAGGTAAACTAAATCCTTCCCTGGCAAGAAAGTTTGAGTAGTCCCTGTATCTCTTTGGAATAGTTATGAGCTTGAAAGAAAAAGGGGTTATCTTCCCTTTAGATAAATCCCTTCATATCTCTCATTTATCCTTTTTGCTTCTTTTGCATTCATAGCGGTATCTACTTCTGGTCTCTTAGTTGTAGTTAAAGATACAATGTAGACTGTGGCATTTTCCTTCTGAGTTTCCATTTCATATTTATCTTTATGAGCTCTAATAAATTCTCTGGGTTTTCCTTTCAACATTCCAGACAAATATGTCACGCTTCGTTACAGTGGAAACACCTGGGCTTCTGCTTTTCACCTCCACTCTCAGGAGTTTCCTTTTTGACCTGAAGAGGACAACTTGAAGCATTCCCAGCTATCCATTCCTTACCATGGCTACTTGACTTCCTTTCACTTTCTCATTGTCTATCATTTTTGAATTTATGTTTACTTTTTTAGATTAACTCCAAATTTCCAGCCATAGTCGTTGTCATAGTTGCAATCCTTTGGTCCTTAACATGAGTTCTTGTTATGGAAGGTAGTACATTTTTAAATCCTTCTAAGAAAACAACATTTCTGAGAGCTTCATACATGGTTTCACGTTCTAATGCTCTTATTCATCTGTCAAAATTACTTTGCTTAACCCGTCCAAATTCGAAGTAGGTTTGTGCAGGCTGCTTTGTTAAATTCTAGAACCTTTGCCTACATGTCTTGGGCACTAACTCAAATGCTGCCAAAGTACCTTTATGCATCGTTATCCCATGAAACCTCCTCTGACAGTGAAGCATAAATTTATAGCACTTTACCCTTCAACTTTTTCTGCACGAGTAATGTACATTCCTCTTTTGTTCAATTCATTTGCCTGGCCTTTTGACAGATGGCACAAATAATGCCATCCTTTTCCTCAAATATTGGTGGAGGTTATACAAACTTAAATATTTCCTTACTGGGCTTCAAATTATGACCTCATCACTAGAGCCTGATGTCTCCTGTTTCAACTGCACATTTTAAGCTTATATTCTTATTCTCTCACTTTATTTTTCTCTCGTGCTTCTAATTCTGGTTTCACATTTCCATTTGCCTGCCTTTTCATTTCATAACCATCTCCCTTTTCTTATTTTCTTTTGCCCTTCAGAATTCCATCTGCAGCTTTTTCATTCTCCCATGCTCAGACTGCCTTAAGTGTTAATGGATATCACCTAATTCCAATATTTCTCTACCTAGAGTACTTGGCCTCTTTTGCATTTCCTCTAAACTGAAGTTCCATACCAGTACCTCAACTGTCTCTGCCTTTTTAGCTCTGTCAGTCAATGCTATCTCCAGTTCATCCGCCAAGTCAATCAACCTTAGTTAAGTTTCCCTTAAGGCTGCCAGTGTCAATTCTGCCACCTGCCAGAAATCCCTTACTCTTTCTAGTGCCCTGCCTTAAATGGAGTATAGACCTTGATGTTTTACTTCACCTGAATTATTTACCAAACCATACCCAAATCCTTGTTGCCTCAATTTCCAATCCAAACCCAGTTATGACTCACTGAGATAACATGCTATAAATTGGGCCCCACTATTCTCCGAGTTGTACTAAATGATAAAGTTTTAAAAAAAAAAATACGCACTGAACCCCAATTTTTCTGATGAAGGGTCTAGGCCCGAAACGTCAAGTTTTCCTGCTCCTATGATGCTGCTTGGCCTGCTGTGTTCATCCAGCCCCACGCCTTGTTATCCCCAATTTACCTGATGTTCAGATGAAGCTTAATAGAAAGCACAGACCAGGTTTCCATACTAACCAAGAATGATTGTTTATTGTAAGTAATTGGATCATAGCTGCGGGAAAACAGAGATAATAGCATTTTACACTACTAACTAAAACTCTAATCTCTTTATAAACTCCACTTTTCTTACATACACACATGTGCACACACACACAGACAAACAAATCAACAAAACAGATTGTTGGTGGATATTGAAATGCTGGAAAGTCAGTCCAGAGCCTTTACTTCCTAGTTCCAATGTTGAGATGGTCCTTCTATGGCTGTCCAGATCCCTCGTTGCTCAGATATCTCTCTGTAAGTTTCTACTAGCTTATAAGAAGAGTGACTGTTCACTTGGAAAATAACTTTAATTTATCAATTAAAAAGTCACAGCTTACAGCAGCTGCTGCAGGAAAAGTAAATAGTTTTCTTCAGCTTAAACTTAGATTTCGACTACAAAGATCAGGCAGCTTCTGGGCTGGTAGAAAATTTGCATACTTCTTTTATTTTCTCGCTGTCTGTATCCGTGTCTCGCACAGCCACCTGAGAACCAATCACACTGTTGTTGGCAAGTAAAAGTGGTCATTGATAATTGTCACTAGTCCACAGGCCAATCATCATTTTGTTACTAGCAAAAGCTGCATCAATACACACCCTTGGCTCCAGATTATCTGCCATCTGAACAGTTATTGCCTGTTCAAACAATTGTTTGAAATACCTGCCATATGTTTCAGGTTACTTGCCTTCAAAACTGCAGCCACGCTTTCAAGCATTGGCTTTTAAAACAATTCTTCCACATTTCTGTCCCCAGTTTTAAAACGAAAAAATAAAAAGACATGGTTTTTACATAATTAAATAGAATATGGGCCCTTGTTTTTATTTTACCATTATTCTTACTTCAGTTTAGACTAGAAAACAATATATTCTTATTTAGGCCTTTAGCTAATGTTGTCTCTCTGAGCAAGGTAGTTTAACAAGCAAGGACCAAATCACAATAAGAGGTAAAACTTCATTGTTTTTCCTTCACCAATTTGCATTTCCCATGTTAGTTGTTTACACTATAGAAATTCTTCAAAGATCCTTAGACAGCACCTTCCAAACCCACAGCTATTTCCATAGAGAAGGACAAGGGCAGCTGATACATGGGAACACCACTGCCTGCGAGTTTCCCTCCAAGCCACTCACCATCCTGACTTGAAACATATTGCCACTCCTTCATTGCTGCTGGGTCAAAATCCTGGAATTCCCTCCCTATTGGCATTTTGGATCAACCTTCAACATGTGGACTGCAACAGCTCAAGGAGGCAGCTCACCACCACCTTCTCAAGGGCAACTAGGGATGGGCAATAAAATGCCGGTCAGCCAAAGATGTCCATATCCCACAAGTGAATTAAATAAAAGAGAAACCAGGTTAATATTTAAGATTGATAGTAGGGTGCAAGACAAAAGGAGATTGTTGCATTATTGGAACAAGTAAGAAAAAGATGCTTATAGCAAAAATGCAAATGCGAATGACAAAATGTTCACCAATAGTTGTTTAAAATGATCTGAAATTACTGAACTCAATATTATTCCAGAAATCTGTGTCTTCAGCTGCCTAACGTGATATCTGGAAGTAAGTTAAACTGAACAGAGTGGAAACTAAACTTACTTATATGGAGTTTTGCCTTCAAATTAGATTCTTAGACTGTTTAAACATTTATTATTCACTTCCTTCTTCATAATAGAACAGAGGGACCATTCATGCTTCATTGTTTATGCTAAATACGCACTCATCCAGGGATCATTTCTCAAATAGCACAGTGGTTTGAAAGTCAAGTCAATGGTTGCTGTAATCTTGTCATGCTCTTTGATTATACAAGTCTTCTCTTAATAGTTTGCATTCTGCTTACAAATAACTCCAGAGTTGTTATGGCTCAGTCCCATCTACGTATATTCTTGATTGAAGGCACTGACTTACAAAACATGTTAGACAGTCATTCATCAGTGAACCCAGTGCTTGAATTGATGGGATTTGGTTAGAAGGTGTTCTCTTAATATGAAAAAGACATAAGGGATCAAAGTCTCTCATGGTCTGCCTGTATCAAAATTAGTACTGAGTTAAACCTTTTGGATCTTCTGTTGCTCAACTAATTATCACATATTATTTTGAGATACTCAAGTATTATCAGTTCCAGTCCCAAGCTCAGAGATAGATGCAAATATTCAGCCAGAAGCCCTGTAGCATTGCATTATTCAAGCCCTCAAAATCATTTCATTAGATGTCATTTACATTTTTGCCCCAGAGGACAGCTGATCCCTTCAACAAACTGATAGTTTCATTTGACCAAACAGTCTATTGAATAAGACTCTAAACTTCTTTAGCCAGTGACAGTTAAAGCCAGGAGCATTGTAGAATTACATCATTCAACCCTTGAGTAAAGCCATTCCACTGATTTTATTAGAGGTAATAGGAACTCCAGATGCTGGAGAATCCGAGATAACAAGGTGTGGAGCTGGATGAATACAGCAGGCCAAGCAGCATCATAGGAGGAGGAAAGCTTGGCGTTTCGGGCCTAGACCCTTTTATTCATGTTTTTGCCTCAAAGGAAAACTGATCGCTTCAACAAATGGTTATTTTTATTTGACCAGTTTGTTGAATAACACTTAGGTTAATTTCTCTGTTACCTCCTTCCTATTATAGCTTTAGCCAGTGATAATTTGTAATTGGGCAACATTTATAAATGAACTGTACAGCCATTAGGTGTAATTCAGTGTCCATTTTTGCTCTGGAATTAAATGGTCAAAACAAACAGCAAAAAGGCAAATGAACAATTGCGAGTTATGAAGATAAGTCATATTAGAATTGAACAGTTAACTTTGTTTCTCTCTCCATATCTACTGAGGTTCTCCAGCATTTTCTGTTTTTATTTCAGATCACCACCTTTGGGGGGGGGAGGGGGTGGGGGCTAAGACCTGGCAGTATTATAAACACGCTATTGATCCGGAAGCCAAGGTAAGATTCTGGGGACCTGGGTTCAAATTCCTCCATGGCAGAGGGTGGAATTTGAATTCAATAAAAAAAAATTCTAGTTCAATAAAAAATGGAATCAAGAGTCCAATGATGACCATGAAATTGTTGTTGATTGTTGGTAAAACCTGTCTGTTCAGAAATGAAGAAACACTCTTACAGGGTATGGCCTACATATGACTCCTAGATCCACAGCAATGTGCTTGACCCTTAACTGCCCCTTTGGCAACTAGGGATGGGCAATAAATGCTGGCCTGGCCAGTGACACCCACGTCTCATGAATGAAATATCCTCCGTACTTGGCTTTTATTAAACATTACTAAAATCTTATGTCTCTGAGCCACAATTAACAGGCAGCATTTTTAAAATTATATTTCCCAACTAAACCAAGGACACAAAGTGCTTGATTTTTAATTGTTGGCATTGATTAAAGGCCATAACTTGCAACTTGTAGAGAGGAGGATAGTTATACTTTGAAAGACTAACTTTGATTGCAACTGGAAGCTGAAATGATTGATGACAGTAATGTAAATGGAATTACAACACAGAATAAAAACAAGAGGATATAGTTCCAGATTGCAAGAGGGCTGTATACTTGCTAAGCTGATCAATGTCATTATGGGTCAATCCCTCTTAAGCAGATGAAGTCAGAAAATAGTTCTTTTCCTATGTACATTACTCCTTTACAACAGTATACCAGGATAAACCTATGTGTTTAAAACTTTCTGAATTATTATTTTAACTTACCTGTTCAAGAACTACAAGATCTTTCTTATTAATATGGCACTTAATCAACTCCAAGGCGATGTGCAAATGTGACCCAGTAGAATTGCTCCCCCAGCACTGCAAGTCCTGAACTTTGTTCCACCTAGCCCTGAAAATCATGACTGCAACTGAGAAATCATTGTCATGTCGAAACTCAATCATATCACAATACAAGTTGTACCCTAAAATGTCACCACCAGATGGGCATTTTTTAAAAAAAATTCTGCAATATTTTACTCAAATAATTTAAATACACAGGCGATATTGACATCATTGTATTAGCTAGTGAGTTGAAAGTGATTTGGATTTATGGTAGAATTTACAGCTATTTTACAGCAAAGTCTATTTTAATAGCTTCTTCACTCGGAGAATGGAGATTATTTTAAAAAATTATGAGTAGAACTCATGACCATGATTGTGCCAAAATCTTCTGATCTCTCAATAAAAGTTTGAAGATAGAATGAGTAGAGGATAGTTATACAGTACAAACTATCTGCATAAAATCTCGTGGTGGCACTGAGTGCAGGCAATTACATATTAACCTGTGATCAGAGATAAAACATCTACAAATGCTGGAAATCAGCTACTTAAACCGGAGGCACTGGGGATGCACAGCTTCCGAAAGAGGAAAAGGTTAACTTGTCAGGTGTTTTCTGATAAAAATCTACACCTGAAACAAGTTCTGCTTATCTTTCAAATGCTGCCTGATGTTATGTATTTCAGTGTTTTCTATTTTTATTACCATTCTCAGGCTTACTTGCACACATACACAGCTGCACCACAATTCACACGCAAGCTCTGTCTGAAAAAGAGATTACAGATTAGAGTATAAAGTAGGATAGACAGTAAATATTTATCAAGTCTTCAGCTTTGGGATGCTCACTGTCAGTTGTAAATGGATTGAAATCAATGTTTTAAATCTTCAAAAGAACACTTCAGTCAACCTGGAGGAGGTGTTCCTGCCTCAAGTAGCTTTTCCTGTAAAACTGAAGTCAAAAGCATATCCTAGTGAGAAAAGTGAATTGCACAGGATGTGTGATGTAGTAATTTCTACAATCAGATTTTATCATGAATTTCAGTCTAGGAATTTCTGTCTATCCAACTAACATATGAAAACATACCCCATGCTTATGACATTCCCCTACCTGTTATTTTGATGGAGGCATTAAAATAAAGTACAATAGTGGCAATGGCAATATTAAAATGAAATAGTTGTGCTAAATAGTTATCTCCTATTCCTGTCAACAGTGACTTATAGGGTTTTAATATTATTGATAATCAGTGACGGTTAAGGCTTGTGATGTAAACACTACTAAGTCTTAAAGTACAGTGAAAATACATTAAGTATTGTCTAATGATAGTGCTAATGTAGTGGACATTGGATTTTATAAGAACACATGAATGCACTTTATCTTATTACTGTGGCACACAATCTGAGATTACTGGAACACAAGATGGTTATGCAGTGCCCACGATCTCTACTATGCCAATATTCAGACTAGTGCTGAAGAATGATCAAGCATGTGACATTGCTGCCTGGGAAAGGTTTTCCTTTGAAACTCATTCCACTGTGGGTAACTGGCACTGAGAAGAATCTAAAGGAAGGAAAAATGTGATCGGAGTTAGGATGATGCAGAGAAAGTGGACACTATTGATGAGGTACAGCCTTGATAATGTAACTTAGAATTGTAAAGCTTGCTAAATATTTACTGAGGTGAATAAATGTTAACATGCAGATGTTCTACTCTAATAAGCAAACATCCTTGATGTCATCAATGCTCATGCATCTGCCCCCATCACTCAACAATACGATTTCCAGCCCTGCTCAGGCGAGTGCTCTGATATTGGATACTCCTCTCCTACATTCACTGTCCTCCCCCGCATTATATTTTGCTTTGCCATATGGAAGGAGAGGATGAGAGTCAGTAAATAACTGACTCAGTGAGTCAGCCAGTTAATCCCCAAACCTGTCCAGATGCCCAAACCTTTGCCTCAGCAGGCCATGATGTGCTCACGCACAAACACATGGGAACCCACCATCTGTGCACTTCCCTTCAAACCACACATCATCTAGGCTTGAAACTATATCAATGTCCCCTTACTGTTACAGGGTCAAAATCCTGGAATTCCTTCCCTAACAGCACTATGGGTGCATCAAAATCAAATGGACTGCAGCAATTCCACCATCTTCTCCAGGGCAATTAGGGATTATGGCAAATGCTGGCCTTATTTCTGATGCTCATAGATTGTCCCTCAGTTTGAGGATGATGCCAACTCAATGGGTTTCTGCCATGCTTCTCTTAAGGACTTAGCCTACACATGCTTGGGCACATGGAGTAGAACATAGAGTCATACAACATGAAACAGACCGTTGGAACCAAAACAAAACTAGTCCTATTGCCTGCGTTTGGCCCATATTCCTCTAAAACTTTTCTATTCATGTAGCTGACCAATGTTTCTTAAATGTTGTAACTGTACCTGCATCTATCACTTCCTCTGACAGTTCATTCCAAATACAAACCACCCTCTGTGAGAAGATGTTGCTCCTCAGGTCCCTTTTGAATCTTTCTCCTTTCACTTCAAAAGTATGCCTCCTAGTTTTGAACACCCCCAGACCCAAAAGGTACGGCAATCAGGGTGCAGGAATTTGTTTCTGTTCTTTTCCTTCTCTGCTTCAACATTTAGTTGCTGGGAGTCAAATATTGTACAACTTGATGTGTAAGTTGTCACGATTCTGACTGGTTGGTGACAAGCTCTTTCCAATGCTTGCATGTCAAGGCTGCCAGCTATGGACAAAAGAAAACATGACCCATTATGCTAAAGTGAGTGCTAATGCTTTTGGAAACTGTAATGGGGGAGGTAAAGCTACATTCTTAGTTTAATGCCTTTTCAATTAGCCCAATGAGATGGGCCATCAGCACCTGGCCTCACATGACTGAAGTCAGAGTCGCTTGAGCCATTTTCACATCAAGGCAGAGATTATGGAGAAATTATGCTCAAATTCCATTAAGGGTGGTGCCCAGACTTTGATGGGACATTGTTATTTGGGTGTTGTGTGCCCTTGGGGAGGTGCCTGTGGTAAAGTATCCCTTGTCTCATCTGCCACTTGGGTGGGAAGGTCAAATAGTCAGGGAAGGTAGAGTGTTGCAGAATAAAATCGTGTCAACTGCCTAGGTATCTTGCAAAAATTACATTATCCTGTTTCCATAATTGGAGACTAGTTGAATGTTAGTGGAATCATAGCCTTTTCTATTCGTAGCTGATACTGGCCTGTGTTCTGGGATGTATTGGGGTAAGGAGGTCTTGAATATTTGGGAGGTCAGTTCCTCTGACAAATCGTCAAGCTCTCTCTTGTTAACTGTTGAGTTCAACGGGGCAAGCAATGTACTGTTAGAGTAAAAACAGAAGTAAAAAGTAGTCAAATATAGAGGCTTTAAAAGAAAAAAAGATCAGTGAGATGTTCTGATGTAGAAACACTAAGGTGGTTGATAGAAAATTCAGCTCCAGATAAACAAACTATTGTGACAGAAGTGCTTTCTCATAGCATGCGTGAAACAATCTGTGAATTGTCTGCGCTTGAACCTGACCATATAGATTTAATTCCCCAACAGATGGTGTTCACTTGGCCACATTCCCAATTCATGGCAATCAAGTAAACAAAGCACCTTTTAATACAGAAGAATATTTCAAATCTAGCTTTATACATGTGTTCAGGTTTTCCAATCGGCAGTATTTTGATACTGGCAGTTACAAATTAATTTTAAAGAAAACTGACTGGAAAGCTAGTTACACCATTTGGTTAGGAACAGATATGACGAACTTTCAGGAATCCAAGTGCTACCTGTCAACTACTAACTAGCAATACGATAGCAATGAGATCAAAACAAAATGTGGCTAGATAGGGGATAGGCTTTTCCAAATTTTCAAGTTCAGTGAGTGCGAATATAACAGGGAAAAGGTGTCAGGGATTTCCTCCCTGGGAGGGGCAGATGATCTCAGAGCTAAACAGATTTTAACAAAGGCTGGAATTTTAACTTTCAAAGGGAGTTGGGTTTGGATCTCAGGTCAGGGGGTATGGCATGAGGTCAAGAAGACAATAGGATCCCATCCAGTTCCAGGTTTCACCCAGGTAGATTTGAAGGTGAACCCGCTGTGGGACCATCACATAAGTAATTAACATGTGAAAATAAGCAATTAGTTCAGTATTCAATCTGGCATCCTGGTTTGAACAACCAATGCGCGGGTTTCCCAAGATGTGTATAAATTGCCAGAGTTAATGAGGCATGAGCAAACACAGAGAGTGCTATTTCTGTGAAACTGACAAGCTGGGAAGCCTTCAAACAGTGAAACTGAAGAGCTGTGGTACTCCACTCCTTCTGAGAGTGCGCATGACAGCTGTTTACCAACATTGTGGAAGTCAATTCAGCTGTGTTGGACCTCACACCTTACCCAACACCTACCAGCCATCAGTCTTCAATGCAGCACGGGAGCAGCTTATGTTTCTTTACCCTGCGCTGCTAGTGAGGAACAAGAGCAGCAAATCAAGGAGCAGAGCCAACTGACATCCCCTCATCTATTTGTCACTCCACAGGGGTTAAAAGGAGGTGCGATCTCCCACACAGTGTTTGCAGCCAGTGGATTAGCACTTTTGCCATGTAACATTAGGATCTCAGGAGGCTCAGGGCTTCTCAGCAAGTCCAGTAGCTTCCTGGAATAAGACTTCTTTTCCATTTGACTAGGTGGGTTCACAACGTTAGTGGCCATTGAAGATGGCTATCATTGGAAAGTCACTCAACCCCGTTATTTGTGTCTCCCTGGAGTTCTGCACTGTCTTCACTGGCAAGGATAAAAAGTAGAAAAATGAGAGCGTAAGAATATTGATTGTTGATTGAGAAGCTAGGAAGCAGCAGGATGTGTGGAGAGTTGACAGACATAAGATGAATCAGTGGAGCTGTAAAATGTACAGGTCTGAGGAACGCTGTGCCGAAGAATGCTGAGGTAATTATGTGTGGGGTTTAGTACTTAAAAATATTTTGGTACTCTCCGTTTCCTTGCTGAGGACCTAATATTCTATGTGGCACTGCCTCCAGGTTTGAGGGGACCACACTCCTGCCGCTCACTGCCTCAGTCCACCTCCACCACATCTGCTGGATGAGAATCAGGCTGCTTCCTCTCATACTCAGCGAACATATTTTCATTCAACCCCTCAAATCCCATAGCAAGCTCTGCAGGTAAAAGTGACAGAGCCTGGAGTGGGCCCAGCAGACTCAATCAATCTCCCTGATTAATCTGGAAAGGTGAAGCAGGGTTTTAAAGCTATGGTTGAGTTGAAGATTCACAGCAAAGCTCATTGACAGAGAAAATGGATTCTCAAGCTACTGCTGGCCTCCCCACTGCGCATGGGTCTATACTGTTAAGATTCCACCCTTTTGGTCTGTAAACTCTGAGGGCAGTCTTCCATCATTGAATTTAAACAGCAGATGCAGGAGCCTGAGTCCAGTGGGTGCCTTGGCTGCCTTAAAAATGGAGTCGGTAAAAAATGCACCAGCTGTGAACAAAGTGGCACGGTGGCTCAGTGGTTAGCACTACTGCCTCGCAGCACAAGTGACCTGGGTTCAATTCCACCTTTGGGGCGACTGTATGGAATTTGCACATTCTCCCCATGTCTGTGTGGGTTTCCTCCAGGTGCTCCGGTTTCCTCCCACAGTCCAAAGATGTGCAGTTTAGGTGGATTGGCCATGCTAAATTGCCCGTATTGTTCAGGGATGTGCAGGTTGGGTGGGTTATAGGGGGCTGGGACTGGGTGGGATGCTCTGAGGGTCGGTGTGGACTTGTTGGGCCAAAGGGCCTGTTTCCACACTATAAGGATTCTATTCGATTCTAAACAGGGAAGTGGATTGGAGTTGTGAAGTCTGCATGCAAAAAATCTAAAGATGAGCTCCATAATCCCATTTCCCCCAGTTTTATTCACAGGGAGTGCTGATTATAAAACTGAATATGCAGCATCACTGCCCTATTCCCTGCTCAAACATAGCAATCTACAAGACGTACCATCTTTCATTCTCTCTTCCTGAAGCAAGCAGCTCTTCACCTCCCTCTATCATCTTGAAAGTCGGAACGGCATCTTTTAATGACCACTTTTGATTTCTAGCTGCTAAATGAATAAAGCCTTTGAGGTTGGCCTCTCTCAGTGAGAGGCATTCTCACTTCTGAGTGCTTTATGGCTCAAGTGACATGGTCAGATTTTCAGAATGAAATGAAAGGATTGACGTTTCAATATTCCAAGGGAGTGACTGCTTATGGTTGAGGTATTAAACCAAGACCCAGTCTGTGCTCTCAGCTGGATGTACAAGACCTCAAGCACTATTTGAAGAAATGTAGGGAAGTTTTCCCTGACTTAATAACTAAATGACATCACAAAGAAATCAAAATATCTGGTTATTATCTGACGGCTATTTGTGCAACCTTCTTGTGTGCAAATTGGCATTCATGCTTCCTATATTAGAGCATGACAACATTTCAAAAGGGCAACATTGGCTGTAAAGACCTTTGGAATGTCCTAAGTGAAAAGTTACATATATATGCAAATCCTCTCTTATTTAAAGTCGAGATGATTATTTGCAAATACAATGCAGCAAAATAGGAAATGCATATACGTTCATCATCAAGAGCGGTACAATGGCACCTCTATTCGAGTAGTTTTCAGCCTGATAATTTGAGAGGATAGGCACCATTTTGTTTTTATGATGTGATGGTGATTTATTTATGTAACTTAAAGGGGTTGACTTGTGCACGGCCTGCACAAAAGCATTTTTTCTAACGAAAAGCATGTAGGAAGGAAATAGATTGAGACACTGCCAGAAATACATGGTGTGGAGGTGCAGGGGTCAGAGTCATAGTCCAGCAGCCATGTCAGAGCCATGAGGGCAGCAAGTGGTACACTGTGAGCTCCTTTTGTGAGTCAGACAACAGCCATTAAAGAGGGCAGCTCTCTTCCTGGGAACCCACAGGAAGGTTGCTAGGATTTACCAGGTGACCTTTCTGTACAGGCACTCCCTGCCCCTAGCAAAATGCTGCTGAGGGTGGAATGTACCTGTGAATAAAGTGGCCATCAACGTGGCTATCTGTAAGGTGACCTTATCCCAGTTGTCTACTTCTCCCTGGAGTTCTGCTGTCTGTTTTCCTGCAAGGATACAAAACAGAGAATTGCGTGTGTAAGGTATCAATTGTGTGGAGAGGAAGGTCACTGTGAGGTATGGGTGTGAAATGGCACAAAGATCAGGAATGGATGAGAGTGCTGGCACAATCAGTCACACAATGAGTGACTGTGCCGTCAACATGCCCACTGCTGGTATTATTCCGTGGTTTTAGATAGCCCTCTCACCACCATCTTACCAGACTTTCCAACCTGTCTCCAAAGAGCTAATGAAGTATAGGCCCACGTTTCAGATTGATGACCTGTGTCAGAATCTGTCCAGTATCCACAGTCTTTCACTATTGTAAAACAGATAGAAAAACAGGTGATTACCTGAGGGACGAGGAAAGACAGGAATGACAATATAGAGTCTCCAGAAGAACATATGCTTTCAAATAAGTATCAATGCCACTAACAAACAAGAGATGATTTGGGGTACAGGATTGTAGCAGATTAGAGGGAAGGGAGGTTGTGAACATAACTAGAAATGTAGCATTACCAATCCAATCCAATGTGGTACATAGCGCCCTTGCAATGTAGAATCAGCTTCCTCTTGCCATATTGGACCCTTAGGCACTCATTGCATGCCTGAGAAATAGCCTCAGTGGTATCCAATTTCCAGGCCATGATTTTAATCTAGTCATCAGCAAGTTCTTTTGAAACGCTGTCAGACATATCCTAGAGCTAAGCAAATAGCTGGACATGGCAACAATACATCATTTGTAATATCAACATAAGAACAGACTTACATCAGCACATTGGCTGAATGAATAATCTGCTTTTGCAGGGTTGGTGTTGAAACCACACATAACTGTCATATCAGCACAATAGCAGGGACAAGTGAACTGAGCACAAAAAATAATTGTGAGCATACAGAGAATTATGCAGAAGTGAAAAGTGTGGAAACATGATCCAGGAGAAGGTGATCAGACTGAAAAAGGATAAGATTGTGTTTTTTTTTAACACACACAAAGCTTCGGTGAGTTTCAGTCCCCAGTTTAGCTTCATTAGGCCAATCAAATGGAACTCTTAACCTCTTAAAATCAGTAATAAGATGTGTGTTCAGGGAATTATAGTCTAGCCACAGATGTGTCAGTATAAATTGAACAGAAATTTATAACCTTGAAGCCTTATTGTGGCTTGACTAGCAGTATTTTAAAATGATGTGGCGCTACTGCTTTAAATAGCTATATTCCCATATTCACTCCCTGTAAATGTACTTCTGTAAATAACCAAACAGCATTATAACACACCTGGAATATACCTTTTCAAAACAAACACAATCAGACAAATAGAAAACAAACTGCATGCAAGTTCCAGACCAAATCACACGTCTATTGCAACATTTTATTGGTTTCAGTTAGTGGAAGGATGAAGGAAATTAAGAATAAGTCAAATTTCTTTGTAATGATGCACATAAATTGATTTTGGTGTGGCAAGGATAACAAAGGCACTGAAAAACATCTTATTTTTGTCACACGGTTTGGTAAATCAGAATTTAGTTTTAGAAAAGTGAGGAAGCCATAACTATTTCTGCCTCCATGCACATGACTGTTAGGTAAGAAAGGGGAGAGATTCTGGACCAGTATTGTCCAATAGAAATTGCTGGGGTGATGCTATTTTAGTTGAAATTTTAAGAGAAAATGCCTTAGACACCCACACACATACACACACACACAATGAAATGCAATTAAATGTACTTCACAATTGTACATATTCTTAACAAAGGATCAATCAGTTACCAAGAAACAAGAAGCATTGCACAATCAGTAAACATCTACATAACCTTTTTGTTACCAAGCCACTGTAAGAAAAGAGTGAAAAGTGCACGTGGATTCTGGTACAGACAGGAGAATGCTGGTAGTTTGGTTCCACTGTCAATTGATCAGAAGCTGTTGCATTTTAAAGAAACTTGAGTGCTGTGATTCTGAAGAACAGCCAAAAAAACATATTTTCTTGTAAGGATAAATGTTTATTTCCCAACACTTGAACATATTTGCAACAGCACCCACCACACATGTACGGACATACACAAGGAACGGTGATTACACAATAAGTAATATGCACTGAGGTCTTAAAAATCCAACAATTTACTGTTTTACTTGACTCTCTCAAGTTGGAACCTTGAAAAATTCCATGCTGAATACTTTCCTTCTGGTTTTCTGAAGAAATGAAAGTTGAAATTTTCCGATGACAGATTCATTGTAATTTACTGCCTGCAGAATCAAATTTTTGGCTTCACCTCAGATCTGATTTGGTTCTTCAAATCAGCAGGTAAAGACTATCCACAATTCTTGGCTTGATGGGGGCTTGGTGCTTTCTTTGCTGGTCTCAATCTTTTCCCCCAACTACATGTTAATAAATGTTTCATTTCACAGTCTGATTGTTGTTATGCATCGGTGTCTGTTTTCCATTGTCCATAAAAATTGTCACTGATGACTTGGACTTTGACACGCAATAGAGTTTCACCCATTTGCATCTCTTTGCAATGAAATTGGTTTCTTGTTGCACCCATTCTATGGAATTCTCTTCTGCCACCAGGAAGTTTAAAAGGCTTCTGCTACTAACCTAGATAACAAGGTGTGGGGCTGGATGAACACAGCAGGCCAAGCAGCATCATAGGAGCAGGAAAGCTTGACGTTTCGGGCCTAGACCCTTCATCAGAAATC
>JAHRHZ010000018.1:15263092-15309293 GCA_024137785.1 Ginglymostoma cirratum
GATTTCTGATGAAGGGTCTAGGCCCGAAACGTCAAGCTTTCCTGCTCCTATGATGCTGCTTGGCCTGCTGTGTTCATCCAGCCCCACACCTTGTTATCTCGAATTCTCCAGCATCTGCAGTACCTTTTATTTCTGCTACTAACTTCTTGCTTTTACAAGAACTAGCTTCTGCAGGTATATGAACAATGGCAACCATTAACCCAACAGGAAAGATCCGTAGCATTTTAGTTAATTCTCACTGAAATTTTCTAAGAACGTGTTTTCAATTTAAAATCTTGTCCAGACAAACAAGTAGTATCCAGGCTTGTAAGATTTCATGCATACTGACAAAAAACAATGATGTCACCTGACCCTCAACTTCATTTTGCTTCAGAGTAGTTTGTCCATTTCCCATTTTATTTTTAAAAATGATGTCTATTTTCCATAAAATCATGCAAATAACTGTGAATATAATGAACACTGCAAGTATAAGTATTGAGATCATATAGTCAATAATGCCTATTCATTGCTAATTTACTAATCAAATGAAATTAGCCACATTTGGATTCCCAATTAGTTACATGTAGCAAGTGACTGACATGTTAGACAATATTGTTTTGGATTATTAGCTAGTCTATATTTTTAGAATTTGATCAAATCACTTAGGAGCTTTTCTATTCTTAGTCTTTGCTCCCTAATGTGTTCTTGTTTTCCTAAATGTTTTCTGTTTATTCGCCTAAATCAAAATGGAAAATCAATAGATCAGATCATTGTGTTATGCTACCAAAGATTCACAAGCACAGCATTAGTCAGAGCATGGATGATTTCACTGAAAAAAACATAGAGAAAGGATTAGATACCATTTAGCAAATATGTAAACCAAATATACATAGAGCAGAAAACAAAAAAGTGCAAATTATGCATTATTTAAAAAGAAAAACAAAATAAATATGGGAAGATTATAAAATTGAACAAAGTAAGGAGGAATGAGAGCAGGTAGATTAGATGGAGGACATTCCTTGAATGATCACCTTGCGGATAGAGTAAAGCCTGATGTCAAAAACTGGAACGAGATCAAACAAAATGAAACACCATTAACTCACTTTGAGAACCCAAGAATTTCAATTTTAGAAATTGGATTCAAAGCTCATAGTCTTGATGTTAATCAAACAGAGTTATTTAAAAAAGGCCTTTTCTAAACACTGACAATAGAAGGATCCTGTTGTTGAGTTAAGCCAAGAAAATAAATGGAAGAATAGTATTTTAACGCAGAGCCAATAATAGATTTACAGACAATAAGTGAAGTACACTGAAGACAACAAAACTGTTTTAAGATTCTGCAATGTAAATATACTCAATGAATCAGCCCACATAATTTGGTCTAACAGTTTGAATCCTGAGAAATGTGGATTGGCAAAAGAGGCCATGTATTACTTCATGAATTTTGATTCCACCGGCATATTCAAATTTTGAAAGATTATCTTCCTGAAATGTTAACTCTCTCATGGTGAAATCAAATGTCTTGCTGCCGTACAAAATTTCAAAGCATTTTAAGATGATCTGTGCCGTTGCAATGTTTGAGACAACAGACCCCTGTGTTAGGTAGGAAAATAAAAATGTAACTTTCAAATAATAAGGGGAAGTTGTTTCAAGTGGAAGAAGGGTCAATGACCAGTGATAACAAGGTGTAGATTTGAGTGAACACAGCAGGCCAAGCAGCATCAGAGAAGCAGGAAAGCTGACGTTTCGGGCCTAGACCCTTCTTCAGAAAATGACCAGTGAATAAGAATTTAATGTAACTAGCAAAGGAGAAGTAAGGGATTTTTTTAAACGCATCAGGTTATCATGATCTTGTATTCACTTATTGAAGGGATAGTAAAAGCAAATTTATTAATAATTTTCAAACAGAAATGAAAGAAAAATTGGAAACAATAAAATAAAGGCTTTGCGTTAGGAATGAAAATTAATTGGATGGGTTTTTCAAACAGCCAGTATAAAGATGATGGGTCATGTGGGCTGCTTCCATGATGTATCGTGATTCTATGATTTCACTACTATACGGATTTGGAAAAAGAACAAGTAAAACTAAAATTTGAAAAAATGTTTCAGGACCCAAACACTACCAAGTTCCACAATGTTTCTTTCTCTTGGTCATGAAACCAGTGTATTACCCTTAAATAATTCAAATGAAAGAAACAACTTGAGAATATAGATACCGCAAAATTAAATAAATTGTAAATTGCACGCATATGTCACTTATGAACTGGAGATATGGGATGCAAAATAACTATGGTAACCAATGAACTATTGATATCAGGAAACAATAATAGAGTTTCGCTGGGTCTAAGTTTGTCTGCATTTCTTAATCAGGATAAAACAGAAGTCCAGGTTTCTTCAAACTAGTTCCAACTGCCTTTAAACAGGCACACAGCTCTCTCACATGCTCTCTCACTCATTTCAATATGCAGTATACTGTTTGATAAACAATTACTTTGGGTCTCAGCGGTATCTAAGAGCTACGCCACTAAGAATATTTTACTTTTCAGCGGCTTGAACTGTGTGTGTGTGTGCGTGTGTATGTGTGTGTGTAAGTATCTTCTATTTATGAAATTGCCGAATGTTCTGGGGAATGGAACATTTTCCCATGTTTTTCTGCCTACTGTCAACACAAAGAACTCCCAGGTCAACTATAGCATGTGTTTGATGCAGGAAAACGTTCCTTCTGCACTTCCACGACAAAATGCCTGAACTCTAACCTCAGAGGAGCATTCTCAATTTGCCGGTGTGACACCTTGCTTCTCTATTGTCAACTATCATTATGGCCTTAACAAGTGAAAATGGTGTTAGAATTTTAGGTTGCTCCTGATCTGGACATGTGTCATGGAACTAGATTAAAGCAGCCCAATGTATCAATATTTCTCCTCACGGATTCAGGCCTTGAATTTCCTTTCTTAGTTATATAATTGTTACATCATAGTCCATCAGCAGGGGGAACGACACACGAGGATACTGGAGTGAGCTTTTGGGTCAGATTTAATTGGAATGTGGCAACTCATGGCGTGCACCATTAATTTGGCTTTTACCCATAGCTTATTTTTGCTCCATAACTTTGTATAAGTGAGAGTTCTTAAGGGTGTGGAAAAGGCAAATACGCATCTGGGATCCCTTTAAATGAGTGAACCAACAGTCCCCATTCTTATCTCATGAGATTTAAAAATTGAGAAAGAAGCAAAGCAATGGTAGAAAAGGAGGATGAACTAGAGCCAAATAGATACAGAATAAAAAATAAAATGAAGAAAAATAAATCAGAGAAAAATGGACAGAAATCAAAAGTAAGATGCAAATTTAATAGACCATTTTTATACTCTAAAAATTTACTACCTGTAAAATTGAGAATCAAGATTTAAATGATTCCACAATGTTCATCACTATTTGTGACTCCTCAGATACCGAAGCAGTCCATGTTCAAATGCAACAAGATCTGGACAATATCCAGGCTTGGGCTGACAAGTGGCAAGTGACATTCGTGCCGCGCAAATACCAGGCTATCACCATCACCAACAAGAGACAATCTAACCACTGCCCCTTGACATTCAATGGTGTTACCTTCACTGAATCCCCCACTATCAACATCCTGGGGGTTACCATTGACCAGAAACTCACCACATTAACACAGTGGCTACAAGAGCAGCCAGAAGCTAGGAATATTGCGGCAAGTAACTCATCTCCTGACTCCTCAAAGCCTGTCCACCATCTACAAGGCACAAGTCAGGAGTGTGACGGAATACTCCCCACTTGCCTGGATTAGTGCAGTCCCAACAACACTGAAGAAGCTTGACGCCATCCAGGACAAAGCAGCCCGCTGGACTGGCACTACATCCACAAGCATTCACTCCCTCCACTACTGATGCACAGTAGCAGCAGTGTGTACTATCTACAAGATTCACTGTAGAAATTCACCAAAAATCCTCAGACAGCACCTTCCAAACCCACGACCACTCCCATCTAGAAGGACAAGGGCAGCAGATATATGGGAACACCACCACCTCCAATTTCCTCTCCAAGTCACTCACCATCCTGACTTGGAAATATATCACCATTCCTTCACTGTCACTGGGTCAAAATCCTGGAATTCCCTCCCTAATGGCAATGTGGGTCAACCCATAGCAGGAGGAATGCAACAGTTTAAGAAGGCAGCTCACCACCACCTTCTCAAGGGCAACTAGGGATGGGCAAGAAATGCTGGCCTGCCAGCGATGCCCACATCTCACAAAAATGAATAGGAAAAAAAAACTGATTCATTTCTGGGCTGGGGAGATTCACTGGCATTACAGTCATGAGAATTTTATCATTTATCGATTACCTCTGTAATTAATTATAAATTTCGGTGTCGGCTATGCTGAATGAGCGGCAGGCAGAAGTAATATCTGAGGCTTCTTTGTTGAAGACCTCCAAGCCTTCCTGTGAATCTTGCATATCAGTAAAACCATTAGACAGCATTCCTGCTCCTTAATATTGGTAAATAATTAGTCAGATTTCTTCCTTATTAATATCAATAAACTGATAATCACCATTCCTCCTCATTAGTATCAATGAACCATTATTCATTTTGAGTGCGCCTTCATCCCACAACAAACAGGAAGAGGTTTTTGCTGAGTTTGCACTCCACGAGTCCTTGACTGCACACCTAGCTGATCTAGTGCGTGCATTGTGTGGGATTGCGAACAATTTGTCCCATTTTAACAGGCAACACAAATATCTGTCAGCATTGTGAAACTTCAAGGCAAATCCAAATGTGATATCAGTAAACCTGACAAATGGACTGGAATAGTCATTCTTAACAAGCATAACTTTATCAACAAAATATATGCCATTCTTAATGAGCAAAATTAGGGCACATGGTATTGGGGGCAAAATACTGACTTGGATTGAAAATTGGCTGGCTGACGGGAAGCAAAGAGTAGTGATAAACGGGTCCCTTTCGGAATGGCAAGCGGTGACCAGTGGGGTACTGCAAGGTTCGGTGCTGGGACCGCAGCTGTTTACAATATACATTAATGATATAGATGAAGGCATTAAAAGTAATATTAGCAAATTTGCTGATGACACAAAGCTGGCTAGCAGTGTGAAATGTGAGGAGGATGTTATGAGAATACAGCGTGACTTGGACAGGCTAGGTGAGTGGGCGGATGCATGGCAGATGCAGTTTAATGTGGACAAATGTGAGGTTATCCACTTTGGTGGCAAGAACAGGAAGGCAGATTACTACCTAAACGGAGTCAAGTTAGGTAAAGGGGAAGTACAATGAGATCTAGGTGTTCTTGTACATCGGTCAATGAAAGCAAGCATGCAGGTATAGCAGGCAGTTAAGAAAGCTAATGGCATGCTGGCCTTCATAACAAGAAGAATTGGGTATAGGAGCAAAGAGGTCCTTCTGCAGCTGTACAGGGCCCTGGTGAGACCGCACCTGGAGTACTGTGTGCAGTTTTGGTCTCCAAATTTGAGGAAGGACAGTCTTGCTATTGAGGGAGTGCAGCGTAGGTTCATGAGGTTAATTCCTGGAATGGCGGGACTATCATATGTTGAAAGATTGGAGCGACTGGGCTTGTATACACTTGAGTTTAGAAGGATGAGAGGGGATCTGATTGAGACGTATAAGATTATTAAGGGATTGGACACTCTGGAGGCAGGGAACATGTTTCCGCTGATGGGTGAGTCCAGAACCAGAGGACACAGTTTAAAAATAAGGGGTAGGCCATTTAGAACAGAGTTGAGGAAAAACTTCTTCATCCAGAGAGTGGTGGATATATGGAATGTTCTGCCCCAGAAGGCAGTGGAGGCCAAGTCTCTGGATACTTTCAAGAAAGAGATGGATAGAGCTCTTATAGATAATGGAATCAAGGGTTATGAGGATAAGGCAGGAACAGGATACTGATTGTGGATGATCAGCCATGATCATAATGAATGGTGGTGCTGGCTCGAAGGGCCGAATGGCCTACTCCTGCACCTATTGTCTATTGTCTATTGTCTATTGTCTATAATGATAGATCCAAGTTTGTGGCTATTTAACCTCCTACTCAGCATGCCTAAACAGCCTTACTCGAAATCAAGCTAAAAAATGTGCTTGCTAATCCAGAGCATTGAGCTGCTGGGGGATACTTTTGATAGGGTTCGTCCTCACGGCTCACTGCATCTGCCTATGTATGGGCTGCTCACAACACGCAAAATGATGTTCCCATAACCCTATCTTATGTGTGAGGATTTATGCACAACACAAACTGACCAAAACTTTGGGTGAATTGCTACATCCAGTTTGGAGCCAGTATTTTGCATACACAGTGAAGGATTCCTTCACATATGTGAAGGTCTTGCATATTGACAACAATACAGTGTCCATGTGTTCATTTAACCATGCTAGTCTATACATAAATGCACCCCTCAAGAAATGCACAGACACCTGCACCGCAGTACTATGCCAAGGCGATCCAGATCCACCACTATTGCATGAATTAATTGAACTTAAGAACACAAATTGTGCAGTTGAGTTCAGTTTGCCCAAACAGATAGTTTTGCCAAGAGATCTCCACTAGGTCTAGCATGCACAGATATCTTTGTTGGATTCCATGGGAAATACGTCTTTGGTGTAATGAAACTTAGCCTCCCATTTCTTGCACATTTCTGATATATAGATTCTACGTTTGCTTCATCTGAAGCTATGCAAAAGAATTTCCTAACATATCTTAACGGGGTCCATTCTATGTTCAAATTCACATGTGAAATGCAACAGTCAAATGAGCTCCCTCTCCTTAACTGAGAATTTGACCAGCGGGTTCTTTATTACTGTCTACTGCATTTACTGATCAGTATACATGTTGGCATGTCCACAGTTCTGGGATCTGGGTTTATATGTGCTTAAGTTACATACGGTGACAGGACAGTTAAAGCAAGCATGTAATAAAGCATACAATATCCTAGGCTTTATTAATAGGAGCATTGAGTATAGGAGCAAAAAGGTTATGCTGAACATATATAAAACATGAGTTAGACCTCAACTGAAGTATTCTGTACAGTTCTAGGTAATACACTTCAGGAAGGATGTGGATACATTGGAGAGAATGTAGAAAAGGCATAGCTGAATCGATTTTGTATTGTACACACTCTGCTGCCACCTCTGCTAGAACTGTCCTATCACTAGGCCATGACATACCCAGGGATGGCAATGGTGTTGTCTGAGACTTTTTTTTAAAATATTCACTCGTGGTTTGTGGATTTTACTTGCTGGCCAGCATTTATTGCCCATCCCTAGTACGTAAGGCATGATTGTATTGTCAGGCTATTGCTTGAGTCATCTATGAGACAATGCTCCCAACTCAGGCATAAGTAAGGAGTACTTTGCAGGATCAACTGGGCTATGTTTGCCATTGTTGCTTCTGATGTCTTGGTCAATTTCAGGTAGTCTATACAGCCTCATTCCTTCTTTGATACCTTCCTTGCAGATGGTACAGCTGAACGGTTTGCTAAATAAAGAATCAACCACATTGCTGTGGGTCTGGCCACAGCATGAAATTGAATGGAAGGAAGCAAATCGTTGAAACAAATGTTTTTTTTTTTGACAATCAACAATGCTTTCATGCTCATCATTAGACTTTCAATTCTAGATTTGTTTAACTTTAGTCACATTTCATCATCTGCCATATTGGAATTTGTACCCAGGTCCCTAGAATGTTACTTGGGCCTCTGGATTATATGTGTCCAGCAACAATACTACTAGGCCATTGCCTCCCCATGACTGGTGCTACAGAGGAATCTGGATGCCTGACGTGAATAATATAAAGTCAGAATGCAGATATAGCATGTAATTAGAAAGACAAATTGAATGTTGGCCACCAATGCAAGGGAATTGAATTTAAAATCAGATAAATCAGATACATCTGTATAGGGAATTAATGAGACCATACCTAGAGCTCTGCTTGCAATTTTTTGTTTATTAGCATTGGAAACAGTTCACTAGGTAGATTCCTGGGATGAAGGGATTGTCTTATGAGGAAGTTTTGAGCAGGAAAATTTCCCAGTTATATGCTGTCCACAAGAAAACAGGGCAAATCCAACCTGGTCAATTACTGCCCCATCAGTCTAATCTTCATCATAAGCAAAGTGATAGAAGAGGTCACTGACAGTGCTATCAAGTGGCACTTGTTCAGTAACAACCTGATCACTAACATCCAGTTGGAGTTCCACCAGGGCAATTCAGTCCCTGACCTCACTGCAGCCTTAGTGTCTACATAGACAAAGAGCTGAGTTTCAGAAATGAAGTGACAGTGATTGCCCTTGATATCAAGGCTGCATTTTAACAAGTCCGGCATCAAGGAGCCCTAGTAAAGCTGGAGTCAGTGGGAACCAGGAGGAAAACTAGGACTGTGAATAGAGCTGTAAACTAATTAGTGGAGGCAATGGGAGGGTTTATTCAGTTATGTGGAAAAAGTTAAAGGGTGTGTAGGCTCAAGAGAGGTTATTAAAGTCTCCAGAACAAGTCATAGGACAGAGAGTATGGAAAGGGTCAGGAATCTAACTTCAAGCACAGTGGATGAGGGGACAACTGTGAGAAGGGGGCAATCAATGCAGGACTGAGGGTGTTGTACTGAAATGCACGCTGTATACAAAATAAGGTGGATGAGCCTGTAAGTGCAGATTGAAACTACAATGTTGTGGGCCTCACAGAGATGTGTCTGTAAGGGGATCAGGCTGGGGACCCAATATCCAGAATGTGCATGCTATGGAAAGAACAGGCAGGGCAGAGGGGGTGGGGTTGCTTTGTTAGTGAGAAGTGAAATTATATCAAGAAGTGATGTAGAGTCAGAATGTGTAGAATATGCAAGAATAGAGTTGAAGAACGGCAACGGAAAGAAGATCCTGATGTGAGTTGTGCATAGCCTTCCTAGCAGCAGTCAGGATGTGGAGAAGAAAATATATCTGTAGATAGAAAAGATATTTAAGAAAGGCACTATTACAATAACCATGGAGGACTTCAATATTCAGGTAGACTGGAAAAATCAGGTTGGTAGTGAATCTCAGGAAAAGGAATTTTGTGGAATGTCTACGAGATGGTTTTTTTGGAGCAGCTTGTGGTATAGTCCACTAAAGAACAGGTAATTCTGGATATGGTGAGATAACAAGGTGTCGAGCTGGATGAACACAGCAGGCCAAGCAGGCCAAGATGTGCATGTGAAATCTGCTGGATGTGGAAAGTCTTCTTGGGGCCTGGGATGGGGGTGAGGTGGGAGGTGTGGAGGCAGCTGTAGCACTTCCTGCGGTTGCAGGGAAAAGGGCCAGGTGTGGTGGGGCTGGAGGGGAGTGTGGAGTGGACAAGAGAGTCACGGAGAGAGCGGTTCCTCTGGAAAGCAGATAAGGGTGGGGAGGGAAAAATGTCTTTGGTGATGGGACGGATTGCGGAAGTGTCGGAGGATGATGCGTTGGATCCAGAAGTTGGTGGGGTGGTATGTGAGGACGAGGGGGATTCTGTTTTGGTTGTTATTGCGGGGAGGGGGTGTGAGGGATGAGTTGCGGGAAATGCGGGACACACGGTCGAGGGTGTTCTTGACCACTGAGCGGGGGATGTTGTGGTCCTTGAAAAATGAGGACATCTGAGATGTACGGGAGTGGAATGCCTCATCCTGGGAGCAGATGCGGTGGAGGTGAAGGAATTGGGAATAGGGGATGGCATTTTTGCAGGAAGGAGGTGTATTTTGGAGGTGGGAGGAGGTGTATTCTAGGTAGCTGTGGGAGTCGGTGGGCTTGAAATAGATACCTGTTTCCAGGTGGTTGCCAGAGATGGAAACAGAGAGGTCCAGGAAGGAGAGAGAGGTGTCAGAGGTGGTCCAGGTGAACTTAAGGTTGGGGCGGATGGTGTTGGTGAAGTGGATGAACTGTTCGAGCTTCTCATGGGAGCACGAGGTGGCGCCGATACTGTCATCAATGTAACGGAGGAAGAGGTGGGGTTTAGGGCCAGTGAAACTACGGAAAAGGGATTGTTCCACGTAACCTACAAAGAGGCAGGCATAGCTTGGGCCCATGTGGGTATCCATGGCCACCCCCTTTGTCTGTAGGTAGTGGGAGGAATTGAAAGAGAAGTTGTTGAGGGTGAGGACGAGTTTGGCTAAGTGGATGAGGGTGTCAGTGGAGGGGGACTGGCTGGGCCTGTGGGACAGGAAGAAGTGGAGGGCCTTTAGGCCATCTGCATGGGGAATACAGGTGTATAGGGATTGGATGTCCATGGTAAAGATGAAGTGTTGGGGACCTGGGAATTGGAGGTTTTGGAGGAGGTGGAGGGCGTGGGTGGTGTCATGGACGTAGGTAGGGCGTTCCTGGACCAAGGCGGAGAAAATGGAGTCAAGATAGGTGGAGATAAGTTCAGTGGGGTAAGAGCAGGCAGAGACAAAGGGTCCACCAGAGCAGTCAGGTTTGTGGATTTTGGCAAGGAGATAGAAGCGGAGATAGTTACCACCCCACCAACCTCCGGATCCAAAGCATCATCCTCCGACACTTCCGCCATCTGCAATGCGACCCCACCACCAAAGACATTTTTCCCTCCCCACCCTTATCTGCTTTCCAGAGGGACCACTCTCTCCATGACTCCCTCGCCCGCTCCACACTCCCCTCCAGCCCCACCACAGCTGGCACTTTTCCCTGCAACCGCAGGAAGTGCTACACCTGCTCCTACACCTCCTCCCTCACCCCCATCCCAGGCCCCAAGAAGACTTTCCACATCAACCAGATGTTCATCTGCACATCTGCCAATGTGGTATACTGCATCCGCTGTACCCGTTGTGGCTTCCTCTACATCAGGGAAACCAAGCGGAGTCTTGGGGACCGCTTTGCAGAACACCTACGCTCGGTTCGCACTAAACAACTGCACCTCCCAGTCGCAAACGATTTCGACTCCCCCTCCCATTTCCTCAGATGACATGTCCATCCTGGGCCTCCTGCAGTGCCACAATGATGTCACCCGAAGGTTGCAGGAACAGCACCTCATATTTCGCTTGGGAACCCTGCAGCCCAATGGTATCAATGTGGATTTCACAAGCTTCAAAATCTCCCCTCCCCCGACCGCATCCCAAAACCAGCCCAGCTTGTCTCTGCCTCCCTAACCTGTCCTTCGTCCCACCTATCCCCTCCTCCCACCTCAAGCCCCACCCCCATCTCCTACCTACTAGCCTCATCCTGCCTCCTTGACCTGTCTGTCCTCCCTAGACTGACCTATCCCCTCCCTAACTCCCCACCTACACTCACCTTTACTGGCTCATTCCCGCCTCTTTGACCTGTCTGTCTCCTCTCCACCTATCTTCTCCTCTATCCATCTTCTATCCACCTCCCCCTCTCTCCCTATTCATATTTCAGAACCCCTTCCCCTCCCCCATTTCTGAAGAAGGGTCTAGGCCCGAAACGTCAGCTTTCCTGCTCCTCTGATGCTGCTTGGCCTGCTGTGTTCATCCAGCTCTACACCTTGTTACCTCAGATTCTCCAGCATCTGCAGTTCCTCTATCTCTGGATCCAGTGATGTGTAATGAGGCAGACTTGATAAGGGAGCTTAAGATCAAGCAACCCCTTGGGTCAGTGACCATAATATTGTAAAATTCACCCTTCAATTTGAGAGGGTGAAGTTGGAATCAGATATAATGGTATTATAATTGAGTAAAAGTAAATGCAAAGACATGAGGGAAGAACTGGTCAGAGTTGATTGGAAGGGGAGCCTAGCACAGGAGACTGTGGAGCAGCAATGGCATGAGTTTCTATGGGTAATTGGAGGCACAGTAGAAATTCAAAAGAAGCACATTAAAGGGAGGACAGGGCAACCATGGCTGTCAAGGGATGTCAGGGGCCACATAAAAGCGAAAGAAAAGCATACAATGTAGCGAAGGTTAATGTAGCAAAGCCAGAGGATTGGGAAGCTTTTAAAATCCAGCAGAGGATAACTGAAAAAGCAATAAAGGGTAGAGAAGATGAAATATGAGTGTAAGCTAGCTGGGGTAATATAAAAGAAGATTGCAAGAGATTTTGTAGATATCTAAAAGGTAAGAGAGGGGCAAGAATGAACAATGGACCACTGGAAAATGAGGCTGGAGAAGTAGTAATGGGGAACAAAAGAATGGCGGAGCAAGTGAATAGGTACTTTGCATCAGGTTTCACAGTAAAAGATACCAGCAGCAAGCTAGAACTTCAAGAGAGTCGGGGCAGAGGTGTGTGTGGTGGCCATCATTATGAAGAAGGTGCTGGGGAAGCTGAAAGGTCTGAAAGTAGATAAATCATCAGGACCAGATAAACTACACCCCAAAGTTCTGAAGGAGATAGCTGAGGAGATTGCAGAGGCACTGGTGGTGATTTTTCAGGAATCATTGAATACAGGAAGGGTCCCAGAGGACTGGAAAATGGTTAATGTAACAGTCCTGTTTAAGAGAGGGAGGCAGAAGACTGGAAATTACAGGCTAGTTAGCCTGACTTCAGGCGTAGGTAAGATTTAGAGTCTGTTATGTGGATTGAGGTTGCAGAATACTTAGATGGGCATGGTAAAATAAGACTGAAACAGCATGGCTTTGTCAAGAATTCTTTGAAGAGATAACAAGCAAATTCAACAAAGGAAAGTCAGTGTACGTAATCTATTTGAATTTCTGGAAGGCCTTTGACAAGGTGCCACACAGGGGGCTACTAAATAAGATGTGCCCATGGTGTTAGGGTCAAGGTACTGGCATGGATAGAGGATTAGCTGACTGGCAGAAAGCAGAGGGTGGGGTTAAAGGGTTCTTTTTTAGGATGGCAGCAGTGAGTAGTTGAGTTCCACAGTGATCTGTCTTGGAATCACAACTATTCATATTGTACATTAATAATCTGGACAAAGGAACTGAGGGCATTGTTGCTAAGTTTGCAGATGACAAAGCTCGATGGACTGACTGGTAGTACTGAGGAAGCGGGGAAGCTGCAGAAGGACTTGGAAAGGCTAGGAGAGTGGGCAAAGAAGTGGCAGGCGGAATACAATGCGGGAAAGTGTGAGGTTATGCACTTTGTCGGAAGAATAGGGGCATAGACTAATTTCTAATTGAGGAAAGACACTAAGGGACTTAGGAATCCTCATCCAGGATTCTCTAAAAGTTAACATGTAGGTTCAGTTCACAGTTAGGAAGACAAGTGCAATGTTAGCATTTATTACAAAAGGGTGAGAATACAAGAGCAGAAATGTACTGCTGAGGCTGCATAAGGCTCTGGTCAGACACTTTTGGAATATTGTGAACCAGTTTTGGGCCCTGTATCTAAGGAAGAGAGTGTTGGTCTTGGAGAAGTTCCACAGGAGGTTTACAAGGAAGAAAGAACTTTTTTTTGGCCAGGCCTCTCTTTCTGCTTACTTATCAATCCTCAATCCATGCTTACACATCACTCTCAAAGCTCTAATAATGTGTAGCAAACTTTTTTGGGACATCATAATCAAATGCCCTCTAGAAATCCAAATACACTAAATCTACTGATCTCTCTTTAGGTTTTCTCTGAGGGCAGTGTATCTGTGGAATTCTTCACTACAGAAAGCAGTGGAGCCTGGTTTGTTGAGTACATTCAAGGCTGAGATAGACAGATTTTTAATCAGTAAGGGAATCTATGGGTATTAGGAAAAGTCAGGAAAGTGAGATTGATAATTATCAGATCAGCCATAATATAAATGAATCATGGAGTAGAGACAAAGAGCCAAATGGCCTGCTTCTGCCCCTGCATCTTCCGGTTTCATGATCAAAACATCCTGCATGTTTCATCCTCAAAGAACTTGATGGGGTGACCTGAATTAAACATGAATTCCCTTCCATCTTGACCCTGCGGGACTTTTTTTCTAAGTGTCTCTATTACCCCTTCCTATAACAGCCTAAGCTTTCTGCATTCTTTCTCCATTTAAACCATACTCGGCTTCTCTAATCTTTCTGTCAAAGTGTATAATTTCACATTGTTCCACATTATAGTCCATTGGCCAAGTTTTTGCCCATTGCTTGACCCCTCTGCGTCTGTTTGTAGATTTGGTGTCATCTTTACTACTTGCCTTCCCACCTATTTTTGTGTCATTCATAAACTTGCCTATATAATACATACATTTTCCGGTCCAAGTCATTACTATATACTGTAAATAATTGTGCCCCAACACCGATCCCTGCAGTACTCGACTAGTTACAGATTTCCATCCTGTAAATGCTCCAGATCCCAACTCCCTGTCTTCTATTAGCTAGCCAATTCTCTTCCTATGTTAACATATTGCCCAACAGCATGGTCTCTTAACATATAAATATTAGCCTAAAATATGGTAACTTATCAAATATCTTCCACCAGTTCCCCCTTTATGGATTCTGCTTGTTACCTGTTAAAGAATTCTAATAAATTAGTTAGATATGATTTTCCCCTTCAAGAAGCTAGACTGATTTTGCTTTATCATGTTATTTATTAATACTTAATACTTACCCCTATACTGGACTCTCAAGCTTTTCTAGGCTGCAGATTAAAATGTTGCTTCAATATCAAATTTACACTCCTTCTGATTATCATTTTAGCATTTATTAATGGAGAATCAAAAATCTAGATGTATGATAGACCGAAGCACTGCATTCCACATCCCAATCAAGCTTGGCACCATGACAAAACGTGCTTCTTAATGTCAGTCAACACTGCTCCTCCTATACTCAGGCATTTGTTCCTCTTCAAGTTTCTTTTCAATTGAATTTAATTTGTGTTGAAGTTGTTTTACATCAGATTTTTCTTGTATAAAAATAAATGATCATAGTCTGATGATTATTATCCCAATGGCATTGTAACCTCTCAGTTACTTTACAACCTCTCCTGATACCACTGAATTACAGATGGTGACAGCACTGACAGAGGCTGTCCAGTTCCTAGAGCCCATGCAGACTCTCTGCAACAGCAATCCAAATGGTTTTGTAACCCTCACCCTTTCTGCATAGCTCTACAATTTAATTCCCTAGGTGTTTTTATTTAATTCACTACTGAAAACCTTGAATGAATTTGTTTCCATCACCCTTCTAGGCAGAGCACTTCAGATCATATATTTCCGCAAGTTGCCTTTGGTTCTTTTGTCAATCACCCAAAATTGATGTCTCTGGTTTTGGACTGTACTATCAATGGGAACGGATTCTCTCTGTATACTCCATTTAGGAAACTCCTGATTATGAACACCCCTTTGTAATCTCTTCTCCTGCCTTCTCTGCTCTGATGAAAATACCCTAGCTTCTTTAATATATCAGTTTACTGTTTCTTAGAAAATGTACTCTTTGGAATATTCTTATTTAATATCATGCTTTGCTGTTTTTGTTTCCTAATAAATTTCCTCAAAATCATAGCATCAGTTCTCAGAGGTAAAACTGTCAACTGGGAACTTAGCCACATTTTAGATCTAGTTATGGATCTCTAACTAACAGTTAGGAAATGAGCAAGAGCAATTCAGAGTGATTCATTTGCCAATTCTTCATTGAATCACCTATAATACAAAATTGGCTGTAAACATATGGCTGTGTTTACAACATATTTCTATTGAGCAAAACGTTTAATTACTTGTTGCAAACAATTATCCTCAAGAGAATCCTGTTCGAATCAGGAGCAAAATTGATCTGAGGCTATACCAAGTACAAATATGAAATGCAGCCAAACAAATTAAAAAGGTTGAAGTAGCTTCCAGGCTACTTAATTTAGATCATATAAACATAATTCATGGTTACATTGTCAGAAAACTAGGAATTCCTCCATTTTACATTGGAAAAATAGAAATTAGCTTGTTTCACTCTTGTTAAAGTCTCCACGCATTGCCTCTGACTTCAGCATCCTCCCAATTGCTTGGTTCTATTGAATAATAGTCTGGAAGGGTCAATTTTGAGGAGTGCCCTTAGCAGCACTCACTATGTTGTTGTCATAAGGACTTGTGGGCTGAACAGCTTAGGACCATGTTGGAGTAGGACCTAAAATCCAGGTCCTATTCATATTCTCTGTAAAAATGTCTATCATGTTATGTCTGTAACTAGTCGTTAATCTGCAATATAAACTATATCTTGTTCAATACAAGAGCTTCTTCTAGTTAAACCAATGAGTAGTTTTCCTCTATTGCTCAAAACCAAGCAAGTCTTGTAGATCTCTAGGCTTCAAGAGGATGGTGGCAGCAAATCCATCACATGGTGAGGTGCTGATTTTAGTTAGCTGCACATACAACATGGTGAGCAGCAGATGCAGATTTCATTCAGCTGTTCCTATGACATGCTGGCCAAGGTGGAAATCTGAAGATATTTCAACATCTACACACTCACTTTCAAGTCTCCAGCTCGCGCCATCAGGAGACAAGAACTGAACATTTAAGAATCTTGCAGAAGAATCCCTCATGACAAGATTCATGACAAGAAGTATCTGCAGTCAACGGCAAAAACATTTCAGACATGATAAAAGGTGTTCTGCAGTGGGAAAGATAAGGTACTCCTTGGAGAAGGAGAATTAGTTACTCCGAGGCAGATGAGACTGCATTGCATGGTGTTCTGTTGATGCACTCTCCAGTCAAGGTTCAGAGATAGCGAGAACTGTAGATGCTGGAGTCAGTGTCAATACAGTGTGGAGCTGGAGGAACACAGCATGCCAGGCAGCATCAGTGGAGCAGGAGAGTCATCAAGCCATGAAGAGCCTCAACCTGAACCATCAATTTTCCTGCTTTTCTGATGCAGCCTGACCTGCCGTGTTCCTCCAGCTCCACACTGTATTGACTCTAGTCAAGGGTCAACTGGACAGTGAACAGACTTCGGAGATTTCTTGGCTAAGTTGGAATGTCCAATGGGTGATGAAAAATTTTTTAAAATGGCACAGAATTACAGGGTGGTCAGTGTGGTGTGCTGGCAGGATTTCCTCTTCCCCAGGACCAGCAATGGAGGCCACACACCAGACCATGCCAACCTGGCCCAAAGTTGCCAACCAGGTTAAAGTAGAGTCAACTATTTGGAGGCATGTTCATCATTGGAGGATGTGGTTAATATCTTTCTCCACTTCTCTAGTGTAAGTGCCACCATCTTTTCTCTGATACTTCACTCTCATTCTAGCTATGCTGCTAACCTTCTATCAAAGACTCATGTTTCACCACTCTCAGTATTGTCTGCAATATCTTCCCTCACTCATTGTCACCCACCCAACCATCGACACCACTTATGCTATATGCCCTCTACACTGCCTACTTACTCACTCAAGACAACTCCCCACCTGCACAAAAGTAACAGCTCTGCCACTCACTTCCATCTCCTGTAATACCTGCCTCTCTCTCATTCCTTCAATGGGACAGAAAAGAGTCAAGATGGGCTGCCTGACTTTTAGCTCCTCAACCCTTATGGGGAGAGTATCCGGACTCTGACCAACCTGATACTTGTCACCGGGATAATGCACAGGAAATGAAGCTCTGCTACTCCTGCAGTCATCACAGAGGTTAAAAATTTTGTAAGCACAGAGAATTCCTCAATTTATCTGTCCATTACACACAGATTGACTGAAAGCAAAGAACAGGTTTCTGTTCTTAACGAGAATGACCATTTATCACAAAGATATAATTTCTAACGACAGATCAACTATTATGAACCAATGACACATAACTCTACAAATTAAAACTCTAATCCCCTTAATAAGCATCTTTCTGTACACATAGGCACATACAGACAGGGAAAAAGCCTGGGTATTATAGGTGGACGGAAAGACTGGGAAGGCAGTCCAAAGGTCCTTGTCCACAGGATTTGCTGAGATGGTTCTTGTACTGGTCAAAGCGCTGCTTATCAATCTTCCTTTTTCAGGTATTTTCATCCATTTTCGGGAGCCACAGGGTGACTTGCTCCCACTTATAAGTTAATTAAAAGTTACAACTTACAGCAATTGGAAAGGGAAATAAACTTGCTTTCTTCAAGCTTGAGATGCTTTTTACAGAAACAGCTCCTTCTCCACCAGCGGTCCAGCGGCTTCTGCCTAACATTCATACCTCCAAGTTTTTCAGCCACCTGGATCCAATCACACAGTTGTTGGCAGGCAGATCATTACCACGGTGTGATGGGTCTTTGATGATGTTGGCCACCTCTCTGCAGCAGTGAGCCATGTAAATGAAGTCTGTGGATGGAAGGTTGGCCTCTATGACGGTCCGGGCTGTGCATACCACCTTCTGCAATTTCTTACAGTCCTGGGCAGAGCAATTGCTGTTAAGCACCCGGACAGAAGGCTTTCAATGGTGCATCTGTAGAAATTGGTGAGGGTCCTTTATGGACATGCCAAATTTCCTGAGTCACCTGAGGAAGAAGAGGCTTTCTAGCCTTCTGGACTGTCACATTTTCTGTTTATTTCCCATTTTCTTCTCTTTTTTCCCCTTTTTCTCCCCTCTTGGTGTTCCCTCCTGAGGTAGGGTGGGCTGCAGGCATGGAGCCGAGTGGGCCTCCAGTCAGAGCGGAATGGTAACAGACAGCAGGCTGGACAGCCAAGCAATGTGGGAACAGCCAATGAGCTGGTGGCTCAAGTCGAGCAGGGATGGCCAGCGAGCTGGAGGCGGGAGTGGATAGGGGACGGCCAGCGGGCTGGAGGCTGGAGTGATGTGGGGACGGCTAGCGGGCTGGAGGCTGGAGTGATGTGGGGACGGCCAGTGGGCTGGACGCTGGAGCAGTGTGGGGACGGCCAGCAGGCTGGACTCTCGGGCGATGTGGGGATGGCTAGTGGGTTGGAGGCTGGAGTGGTGAGGGGATGGCCAGTGGGCTGGAGGCTGGAGTGGAGAGGGGATGGCCAATGGGCTGGAGGCTGGAATGGAGAGGGGATGGCCCGTGGGCTGGAGGCCTACACAGAGCAGGCCAGTTGTCAGAAAGGGGACCGGTGCAGGCAGTCAGCGGCTTGCGAGCCCAGGCAGCCCACATGTGGAAGCCCCTACTGCTGATCTACCGTGGGGCCCTTATGGAAAGACTGTAATGCTTTTCAAAAAAAATTATTCTCAGTTTTCTAACTTATACTATGAACAACTGTAAGTAATGTAAATCTCTTTCCCTTTCTTTTTCCCTTTATTTCTGTATTTTGAATCTAAGATCTGCACTGAGGGGTACTTTGTACCTAAGATGACACCATATGGAGCGACAGTGTAAACTTTTCACTGTATCCTGTACTTCTGTACTTGAGTACACATGGCAATAAAGAATATTCTATTTCTAGTTCTAATAACTCCAATCAGGGTCTTTTTTCTTTTGCAGTTCCTTAACTCTACTCTTCTACACCTTCCAAACTTATATCGCTTCTTATCATCGATTGAATTTCATTTCTTACTAGCAAGGCAACCCTGCCCTCTCTGCCCATCTGCTTGTCTTTTCAACAGGACATGTATCCTTGGATATTTAGTTCAAAGCCCTGATCACCTTGCAGTGTCTGTGATGCCCACAACATCATACTGGCCAATTTCAATCTGCGCTATAAGCTCATTTACCATGTTTCATATATTGCCCCTATTTAAGTACACCAGCTCCTGTCCTGCATTGACCGCTTGCACTCCATATAGTTATCCCTTCATCTGCTGTGCCTGAAGTTAGATTCCTGACCATTTCCATACCCTCTGTCCTATTACTTGTTCTGGAAATTTTAATAACAGCTGCTGAGCCCTTCCCCCTTTTAACTAGCTTAATGTCCTTGTGACCTCCTTCTTATTCACTAGGATCCTGGTTCCAGATCAGTTCAGGTGTAGCCCAACAGTAAAGTTCCCTCCTGTCCTAATACTGATGCTAACCCCTCACGAAATGCAACCCCTCTTTCCCCCACCACTCCTTTATCCATATGTTTACTTCCGAGGATAGGCCTTGCTAGACATCTCATTTGATTCTGCCACAAATCTTGGCATGTCCATGTTGCTCTGACCCCTACAAAATTGTACCAAATATTTCTGGAAAGATTTAATTTCAGAGATGGGTCAAGTAGAACACAGAAAGAGACATCTTAGAGAAAATGATTTTTAAAATACAGAAAAGCTTCCAAATTTGATATGAAACCAAAAGTTAAACACTTGAATAGACTTCGACATACAATTTGAGTATAGCTGATGACGTTATAGATTACCAAAGTGTAAAAGGAGTAACAGGTAAATTTGAAAATGTCCTGAAAGTCTTTGATGATTACTTTAATTTCAGAATAAATACAATTTTTGAATGACCAAGATATAATTGAAGAATTCAGCATCTGGAGGATATATAATTTCTTGCATAATCTCTATAGATTGGTGGAATTATACAATTATGGTGATTCAAAGATTTCAAAAGAGAAAGGATTGTTGCAGGAATTGCTGATGAATCTTTGTAAATTTATTACAGTGCAAAGAAGACTTGCTTTCAGAGAAAGCAATTAATGGTGAGTGAAGCAGAAGTACAGAACTATCACAAATCAATCCTACGAGGAGACAATCAATCTAGGCAAAGGAGAACAGCACAGTCCATTCAATTCTTAAGGTACTAAGTCACAATGAACACATCCAAGGAGGACAGGCAAAAAACACCAAAGGTTCTTGACAACTCTGTGAAACAAATATATCTCAAAGGCTTTAATAGGCTAGAGCAATTAAAACTGAATGCTTATATGTCAAACAACAGGAAACTTTCAGAAAATGTGTTGAAGTAGGACACAGTCTCAGAAAAAACAAGAAATTAACAGCTATCCACATAAAGTGATTAATAAAGTGGAATAGTCTACAATAGAAGAGAACCCCTTAGTATGCCTAGGGGGAATAAGAGATCCAAATTTATATTTTAGCAATCTAATATTTATGTCATTGGTGAAAGCACAATTTTCAATTTGGACAGAATGGCGAGTGTCACTATATTATCATATAACGAACCATGCTTGAGGAAATATACACCTAACAACAATGTAACTATGTAGTCCAGGAGGCATAGGACCTAAGATTAAAGGTATGCTGGGAGCAACTCTACAATATAAGAAATGCCAAGTAGTAAATCCTATACATACTTCATAACCTAGAATTCTAACTGTGGAGTAGGAATGTATGTCTTTACCTCAATCTTCTTCAAATAATGGAAGAGTTAAACTAGTTAAAGTTGAAGAACAACCAGACAAAGGACAATTGGTTGAAGATTTCATTGGGCTCCCTAGACTCATAGAGGAAATTGGAATCCAGTGAAATTAGCTAAATTGGCAGATGAAATTTAATTCATACTGCTAACAAGATGGGAACCTGTGAATGTACTATTTGGCAGAAATATTTTCCATTGTTATCAATACTGAAGAGAATCCAGACTGCAAAAATCAGCAAGGTTTGTGGGAAACACAGGCAATGAGGCAGTCAATGATCAGCCTACACCACATGAACTGGCAAATCTATTAATGATGTAACTCAAGGTGTAGCACAGTTTGGTGAACAAATAATTATGATCGATTTAAGTCTAATGTTAGATGTTGAGATGAACCAGAAGAGACATATTCAACCAATGTGTTCAACTTCCTTACCTTTTCAGGATTTTTCAGGAAGAATCCTGAGTAACTGTGACACAAATGATGCCAAGCAAGAAGTGATTCTAAAATAGCAAAACTGAGGAAGGGAACATATTGGTTTCACCAATAATGCAATCACTAATGGAAAATGAGAATGTCCCAATCAACCAACAATTGAAGTAAAGAGCCTTGCATAGTCCAACACAAAGCTACAGTCAGATTGAGAATAAAAATCTGCTGACATGGATGGAAGATGTGCTGAGAGTAAGTTATATAACTCAATGCAAGCTATCATCAGAAAGTAATGACCAATGTCCAACGATTCAAGATATTGTGAGGAGAAAATGACCTGTTTTGGAGTTTCAGGATCCTGCAGAGACTTGTTTCAAAGACAATATAAGAAGTTAAAAGTTCAAAGGTACCTGTAGACCTGAGGCTTTCAGAAAGAGAATCTAAGTCAACCACCTTCCACCCAGCGAGCTACCAGCCTTTTCATCCAAAGAATGCACTCTTGGGAAACAGAGAAACCAACAGACTGCCTAAGTTTGCGATCAGAGACTTGCAGGGAGATGGATTAATGGAAAATGTAATCATATACATGAGTGTATAACATTAATGCTGGGTTGATATTATTTAAACTGTGGAGCCAGGGCCCGTTGCAGACTGGAAGCTGAGTGTCAATGTAGTCTGTTTTACTGAACTTTTATTTCTGTATTGCTGGACATTTTATTTCTCTGTTGTCTAAGAACTTGTAACTAAGAAGCTGTGCCTAGGTACTTTTGTATCTAAGTCGGCGCTGCAATTGAAGACGTATAAACTTTTCACTGTACTCATTAAATATATGTGACAATAAAGGCTATTCCATTCTAGTCAAGGGTCTGAAAGGGTTAATATTGAGGAATGCCTTAAGCTCCACCAACTATGATGAGTTCATATAGATTTATGGGCAAACAATTTAGGTTTCCAACCTCAACGTTCTCTTCTTTGTTTCTGTAACAATGCTCATCACATCAATGTGACCCATAACTAGTTGCTAACATTCAATAAACTACTTCTTATTCAATACAAGACCTCTTTTAGTTAGACCAGTCAGTGGTTTTCTTTTCCCACACTAGACAAAGTAGGCCTTCTAGATCCTTATACTTAAAGTTGGTTCTGGCAGCAAACCTTTCATATGTTATGCTGTAAATTCACTCAGCTATACGTACAGAGATAACAAGAATTGCAGATGCTGAAGTCAGAGATAACACAGAATGGAGCTGGAGGAACACAGCAGGCCAGGCAGCATTTGAGGAGCTGGAAAATTGATATTTTGGGTCAGGACTCCTCTTCAGAAATGGGGAGGGTGAAGGGAGCTCTGAAATAAATAGAGAAAGGAGAGGTGGGGCTGGGGAAGGTAGGTGGGATGGTGATAGGTGAGTGCATGTAGGCAGTGGTCGGGATTGGTCAGTGGGATGGGTGGAGCAGATAGGTGGGAGAGAAGATGGACAGGTTGTGTCAGGTTAAGGAGGTGGGGATGAGAGGGAGCCTTGGATGTAGGATGAGGCCGGGAGTGGGGAGGTTTTAAAACTGGTGAATTCCATGTTTAGGCCATCGGGCTGTAGGCTCCCAAGGTGGAATATGAGCTCCTGCTCCTCCAGTTTGCAGATGGTGTTATTGTGACACTGGAGAAGGCCCAGGATGGACATGTTGCTCAGTGAGTGGGAGGGGGAGTTAAAATGGTTGGCGACTGGAAGCTATTAATCGTTTGTCACCTGCAGAGCGCAGATGCTCTACAAAACGGTCTCCGCTTGGTATCACCAATGTAGAGGAGGCCACGTTAGGAGCAGCGGACAGAGTAGACCAAGTTGACGGATGTGCAGGTGAATCCCTGTCTGACATGGAAAGTTTGTTTTGTGAATTCAGGTGAGGGGTTAGGTATAGCGGCAGGTGTAGCACTTCCTGTGGTTGCAGGGCAAGGTGCCGGGGGTGGTAGGGTTAGTGGAGAGTGTGGAGTGGACAAGGGAGTCATGGAGAGAGTGGTCCCTACGAAAGGCAGATAGGGGTGAGGAGGGAAATATATCTTTGGTAGTCGGGTCGGATTGTAGGTGGTGGAAGCAGCAGAGAATGATGTGTTGGAGGCGGAGGTTGGTGGGGTGATATGTGAGGACAAGGGGGATTCTGTCTTCATTTTTGTTGGGGCAAGGGAATATAAGCGCAGAAGTGCCGGAAATGCAAGAGATGTGGTTGAGGGCATTTTTGATCATCAAAGGGGTGAAGTTACAGTCCTTGAAATAGGAGTACATCTGGGATGTGCAGGAGTGGAACGCTCCATTTTGGGAGCAGATGCGGTGGAAGCGGAGGAATAGTGGGTAGGGGATCGCATTCTTGTAGGAGGGGAGAGAGATACACCCTGATGCTGCCTGGCCTGCTGTGTTTCTCCAGCTCCATATTGCGTTGTCAGCTACGTATACAACAGATTTCACTGAAACCAGCAGTGGAAGGTTGTTTAACATGGGTTATGCCTCAAATATCACATCTCATGCATTACAAACATCCTTTTTTTTCACCTTAGGGAGGTCAATTAAAATGCTGATATGTATTTATCTTGACTGTATCTCTTTGAATACCTTTCTGCGTGAATTTTAACTCAATGGATCTCAGTTTCTCTGCAGAAAATTGGGAGAAATTAACCAAGAGATACTTCTCATCTGGAGTTATCCCAAGAAGAGTCTAGGGTTGTAACATATTGCAGTCTTTTCTATCCTATAATAGGTTATATTCACCCAATATTCACCCCCTCTTCACCAACTTCTGTACTTGCTCTCTTTCTCTCCTAACAAATTAAGTTTACACGTATTTCTTTGTTACAAATCTTTGACTTTGCTATACAACTGCTGCTGATACTATGCAGCAATCTGTCTTCTGGTCCCTCTTCTCTCTGTGCATTTCTCCACTCCTCCTATTCCCAACAGTGGCAAAGCCTCTTGCCATCTCAAAGTTAAACTTTGGAGCTTTTTTCTGAAAACCATTTGTCTTAATACCTTTCACCTACCTTTAAAAGCAACATCAGAAGCTAACTTTTGACGAATCTTTGGGTTCTTCCTCCTAGCTTTGTAACTTCTGCCCAGTAATTTCTTCTTTGAGAGACATTTTTAGACATTTGCTAGGTTGAACAAGGAATGCAGGAAAGAAAGCTAACAGCAGCATGGGACATACCTAACAACAAAGTGCCAATCTGGCAACAGGACTACGGAACCATGTTAAACAATGGAGACAGCATGTTATAAACAGAGATAAGCAATTCCACAACCAAAGGATCTGATAAGAAAGTCTGACATCCTTCTACATAGAGTCACGAACACTGGTGAACCATGAAACAACTATTCACATGAAGAGATTTCACTAATATCCCCCATGCTCAATGATGACTAAACCCAGCACAGCAGTTCCAAAAGACTAGGCTGAAGCATTTGCAATAATTTTTGTCCAATTTGATTCACTC
The DNA here is from genome assembly GCA_024137785.1 of Ginglymostoma cirratum. Classification (NCBI taxonomy): domain Eukaryota; kingdom Metazoa; phylum Chordata; class Chondrichthyes; order Orectolobiformes; family Ginglymostomatidae; genus Ginglymostoma; species Ginglymostoma cirratum. Next base: position 15,288,054 of record JAHRHZ010000018.1, read on the forward strand.
CATACGATGTCAAGAAATGACTGAAGGCATTGGATAGAACAAAGGTTCCAGACTCAGATAATATCCTGGCTGTAGAACTGAACACTTAGGCTTTAGAACTATCAGCACTCTTAGCCAAGCTGCTTTGGAAAGCTACCCAGAGTTGTAGCTGTGTGAAAATTATCCTGATATGCCCTGTACATAAAAATCATGACAAACCAATATGACCAATGTTATTGCTCCACAAGGTCGCTCTTAATCATCAGCAAAGTAAAGTTTATAGTGTTACCAAGAAGCACTAAGTCAGCATTAATCTGCTGACTGATGCTCAGCTTGAGTTTTGCCAAGATCACTTTTCTCCCATCCTCATTACACCTCAGTGAAAACATGGACAAAAGGGCTAAATGCAAGGGGTGAGGAGAGAATAATTTATATTGTCATGAAGGCAGCATTTGGCCATATGTGGTATCAAAGAGCTTGAGCAAAATTTATGTCAATGGGAATCCAACATACGACTTTGCTCTTGCTGGAGTCACACATATCATGAAGCAAGAGGGTTCTAGTTTTGGAAGTTACCTCTAGGATACAACTGCAGGAATTTACCTGTGTTTTGTCAGAGGCCCTGCCATCAACAGTTCCATCAACAACGACAATCTCCCCATCTTCAAGTCAGAAGTGTAAATATTCACTGAAATTGTACAAAGTTCAATACCATTTATACCTCCACAGATACTGAAGCAGTTCTTGCCCACATGCAGTTATACCTGGACAACATTTCCAAACACTTGTTCTAGGTGAAGCAGCAATTTACTTGTACTCTTTCCAATTTAGTGTATTATATTCACAGTTCACAGTGCAGTCTCCTCTATACACTGGTGCAGACAAGACAGGGCGACAGCTTTACAGAATACCTCCACTGAATCTACAAGCATCACTCTAAAGTTCCAGTTGCTTGCATTTTAATTCATTACCTTGCTATCACACTCATATTTCCACTAGCCTTCAGCACTCACTCCCTCCTTCATTGGCACACAGTGGCAGAAGTATCTACCAGCTACACAGCACACTGCAGCAACTTTTGAAGACTTCTTCCACAGTACTTTCCAAACCCACCACCTGTACCACATGGAAAAGGAAGGGTTGCTAATACATGTTAACACTACCACCTGCAAGTCCTCTTCCAAGTCACACACCTTCCTGACCTGGAAATATCCCACTGTTTCTTCACTATTGCTGGGTCAAAATCCTGAAACTCGCTCCCTACCAACACTTAAAGATGGGCAATAAACTCTGGCATTGCCAGTGATGCTTAGATGCCATGAATGAATAAGCCAACTAAATAAGTAACAATTGATATTAAAACAGTACTGTCCACAAATCCCCAGCTTCCATGCTTCACACTATCAAGAGGAAATTCAGAACTAATAAAAATTAGTTCAAATGACAAAATAATCAATCAATTTGTTATTTAAACTGCTTGTACTCCTGGATTATGAGGTCAAAAAGGATTAAAAAAAAAATTGTTTTGCATTACCTGAATTGTTAATACTTAGGAATGAGTGCAAATCTGAGCTTGAAACCTGAGTGATTATAAACTTGGGCAGTCAAAGAAATCTGAGCTTTGGTAATTCCGGCTCTGGATAAATGCAGAGTTTCTTTCTTTTTCTCTAATGGGAAAATGGAAGATTGGAGTTCAGCCAAGACTTCAGTTTATTATTTCAACAACAGAGAGAATTATAATTTTACTGTTTTTGGATTAAGCTCAAATGGGGCCTGAATTTGGCTCCAGATCAATGGGGTGATATTCCCTATGCAATTATTCTTTTTAACATTTGAAGTTTATTTTGTTGAATCATTCCTTTCAAAAGTTTTTTTTACATTATATATTGATGTACACTATTACACTTTCATTAACTTATTACAAACCTTAAGCTTTCACATCTACACAATGTGTCCTATTAATGCAGTCTATTAGAACAATTCATAATCTTCCTTTTGATCCTGTTATGCAGCTTATCTAAAACCTTTTTTCCATGGCAACTGAAACTAAAGAAGAGAAGCAATGTTCCAATCAGGGTGACAGCTCAATCAGTGTTTAAGGAGACTTCCTTCTTCTGTTGAGAAGAATAGCAATGACTGCTGAAAAGCCCTGGAGATTTTTTAAGGAGCTTCATCCGAACTCCCTTTTATATCCCCCAAAACCCAAGCACATTGTCTTCAAAATAATGATCCTCCTGAGAAAGCCAGTTGGCTGATATAGGAGTAAAGAGCCTGACTAACATGTCATATTTTTAAGCACAATTAAGGTCTGCTTTCAGAATGTAATTTTCACCTAAGTGTCTTTTCAAGAAGATTTCACTGTGCCACCCCTTCTTATTATTAAAAATAGGTCTTTGAGCATTGTTATTATTCATATAGTTTTGTCAGATATGCCTACAGCACAGAAACAGGCTATTTAACTCAACTGGTCTAATTCAGTTCTTAGCCTGTACACAAGCCGTCCCACAACCTGCTCCAGCTGATCCCTTTAGTATAACCCCATGTGCTTTTCTAGATTCCCTTTAAATGTACCTGTGACATTTGTCTCAACTACTCCCAGCGATCGCACAATTCACATGCATGAGACTCACGAATTTCTTTTTGGAATTATTGATAATATTTGTGGCGTCTCGTTTTCAAATGCCCTATGATTGAACATTTTTTTAAAAGTCTCCACTATTAAACTCATTCATTGTTTTAAACACACCTGTTGCTGGACTCCCTATTGGCATCTCATCTTACTGAAAAATATGAAATTCGGTTTTTTAAAGTGGATTGAAAAAGGTTTCTGCTCTGGGTATTAAACAGTTAAACAAACTGGCATCCCCCATTCCTATTGCCCACGCATCCCCCATAACACACATGTACTTCAGGAAATTTTATTGTAATTGCAAATTATTTACAACACTGTATTTTCATCACTAACAACCATAACCATAAGCACCCCAACGTGCAATGTCAGGTATGAGTCAGGTTGATTATTTCCCTTCAGATATTGATTTAGTTAAGCTTTCCATTCAAATGCTTCCTCACAAGCCATTTGCAAGTTGAGCAATGCCACTTGGGAAACCATCAGGGCCTATTACTTATAGTCTCTGAGTAATGAAAATTATTTTCAGTTTTGAAACACAAAGCAGTTCTCCATTATGCTTTATCTACCAAACTAGCCTTTGTAAATTTGTCAGGATGAACGTCGGAAAATAAATTTCAAGAAATTCAAAGCAAGTTTGTAGTTATACATCAAAAACCACAAATGTTGGAAATAGTGAATCGATCCAGCTGCAACTGTGAAGAAAGGAGGTTAAGAGTTTATATTTCAGCTCAATGACCTTTCATCAGAAGTGTTCCGATACCTACACTCCTCTAATTCTGGTTTCTTCTGTAATTCCAATTTTAGTCACACCACAATTGCTGGCCATGCCTTTCAGCTGCCTACATTCTAAGCTCTGGAATTGCCTCCCTGCACTTGTTCACTTCTCTATCTCACTTTCCTTCTGTAAAACACAGCTTTAAACCAATCCCTTTAACCAAATTTTTAGTCACTTGTCCTAATATCTCTTATTTAGTCTCATGTCATATTTTGTTTAATAATGGTCCTGTGAAGCACCTCAGGATCTTTTATTATGTCAAACTATAAAGACACTAAGTTGTTGTTGTAGTAGTAAAGGTCATCAACCCGAAATGTTAACTCTGTTTCTCTTTCCAGAGACGCTGTCAGATGTTTTGAATATTTTCAGCATTTTCTAGTTTCATTTCAGATTTCCAATATCCATAATGTTTTGCTTTTGATCTAATTTTGCAATATCATTGAAATCATTAATTAAAAAATCAAAATTGCGGTTTGAAGACTACCAATGTTGAAAAGTTACTACAGTGTCCAAAGGAATACAGGATTTTATTTCCTCTCTCCATGTGATGTCTGCAGCGTGCCTGCATGAGCCACTTTCAGCTCTTAGCAGACACTAAGTAAGTTGGGTAGCATTCAGCACTCTGGTAGATTTAAAAATTAAATTTTACCTCCTTTACTCACAGTTCGTTCCAACAAACCAAAAGCAGCGTATTTAACACTTGGAAACTTGTAATACCAACATTCTTTTGCATAAAATTTCAGTACTGTTTTTTGCAGAAATTATGAATTGTATAATTTTTAGCAGGGATTTATTTTCACAAGAGCAGGGTGTAGAGAAAAGAACAATGTAAACTGAGCTCTGAAGGGGGCATTCTTTGAGCAATGATTTAAGCTATATCTAAAAGTGAATGGTCTTGTTTGTCATCTTATTCATTTCATGCCACATACCGTCAATAAAGTATTGTATCTCGTGTAAGTCAGTTTTGTCTCTGTACAACTTACATTTAAAGTTCATAATCTAATTTTTCCCATTGGAAACTCCGATTCAGGATTCTGTGGGTTACCAGAACTCTGATAATGTAATTCTTAAAATAACATGGTGGTGTGGCAACGCTTAGGTGGAGATCTTTAAAATCACTGCAGGTTTGCTTCAAAAGAAATTGTTGCACCCAGGTCAATAGAGAGAAATTTATTCTAAAAGGCCAGTGAAACATAACCAAAGGTCTCAGATACTGGAATGGCATTGTAGCTGTTTCAAGTACAGATTTTTGTTACATGATTGTTTATAAAGACAGATGGGACTTTATTTCTAACTCCTCATTAGAAGTAAAATTTGTGAAGTGATCTGGGCCTCAACATCAACAACCACGATGTGTGAAAAAGGCCCAGAGACAGGACATGGCAAAACACAATTTGAAAAATGTTTTCCCAACAAGTATTTTACACTCAAATACTGACAGAAGTTGAATTTCTCCTCCCACCATATCCCCAGTAATGCTTTGCTCAGCAAGTTTGAGAAAGGAAGACATTTTGCAGATTACATACCTGTATGTCGAGTAAAGTTCTTAACGAGACTGATTTTAGCTGATCTGCGATATGATTAGAGTTGCTGGGTCAAATGTCCATTTTTGCATACTTTCCTATGATTGGAATAATGGATCCTTGTTGCAATTATTCTGTTACAATGTAAAAACTACTTATATGTCAGTTGTATTAATACACAATGGCATTTCTCCTAACAGAGTAAGAATCATTCTAAGCCATCGTAACTCATCATTGAATTCCCATTTTATGGTACACTGTTGGTTACTTTGCTTTTAAATGTTTTACTTTATAGAAAAAGGAAAAACACTGCCATTTAAGAATAAAATTTCAGTACAAATCATTATGGAATCCAAAAATTTAACTCCATTGATTCAATGAATCACAAAATATATGCCAGTAGGCTATAACAAAGTGGGGGGTGTAGTTTTTTTTGCCTTTTCTTTAAGTTTCAAGCATTTGTAATTGGAGGTTTTCACATGCTATGATTGTTTTAAATGCATGAATTGCAGACATGTTTTCCTTCATGAAACATGACAGCATCAGATTTCCCTGTCAGTGTGATTTAAGCAGTTAAGAGACTGTTGGCACCAGTTCAGACAGCATATTTGCTGCTCTGTCCATGCAGCTAGTGCTAATGTAAAGTGGTCCCTTTCTTTTACCGCAGATTATGCAGCATTGTCTTAATTTTTCCTCTAGCCTGGTCAGTCTAGCTTTTGAAGGTCACAAACGAAATATGTGCTGTGTCACTCACTGTCCATTAGTTAACTGGACCTCGAGCTCGTTCTTTAGAACATGGTTAATTCAGGAAATGAACGATTTCCTAAACTGCTGCTCCTTGCTCCATACCTCCTGAAACTTTAATTAAGGAAAGCATAACCCGGTTGGTATTGCAAATCCTCAGCCTCCCAAATAGGTGGCCATGAGCTTAAGCCTCAGGGTTGTCCATTATCTTCACGGCACTGTCGAATTGTCACCATTCTTTAACAAGATCACAACAGCAGCACATTAAACCATATAAAACTAAGATGATGTCTATTAGAAATGATGCTAGGTTGGATGGTTAGCCTGAAGCAGCATTATAACTAAACAACACCGAGTTGAAAAAACACAGGCAAATTCAGCTACCTGGGTCAATGGCTTGAAGGGACAAGAAGCCTAAATGAGGTTGTATTGGTAGTGCTACATTTTGAAAGTGTCAGACAAGTGCCTGGAAAACCCTCAAATGCAAATTGATGCATAACTATGGACCTATAATGCTGCATGCTAGGCAGACTGTTGTGTGGTGCTAAATTTGAACTACATATCACAAGCAGGAATACTGATTGAATTCATTTTATTTCATATGTGTTGCTTCAGGAGGATCTTTGGGATTCATTGGACTCACAGAGTCCTCCACACAGAGGTACTGCCGATGTCTAACTCAGAAAGGATCATGGCACTGTTGACTATGTTGGCCAGGTCATGTCATCAGAATTTATGATGAGCATGTACTGACATATGTACTCAAACATAGAGTCCTTGCATATTTTTAGGTAAATTAGATAAATTATTGATAAACAAGGGCTGAAATGTTATTGTGGGCAGGTAGGAACATGCAATAATCGGATCAATCATGATCTTATTAAAAGCTTAGGCCAAGAGGCCTACTCCTGCTCCTAATTTGTATGTTTGTGTACGCTAGCACTGAAGTGTTATTTACGCACATGAATTGACACCCACTGTTCCTGAGCCCATTGCACTTTAGTGGTGGTTTAAGGATTAAATCAGGACCACAGGACTTTTCTGTGTCTACTGATGACTGCCCAGAAAACCCTGTCAGATCTGCCTGTGGCCTTCTGGGGTCAGAGGGCAAAGGTCCTTTGTCATCAGATACTCTGTGCCTGATTGATCAGTATGTGGGAGTGTGGGCCCTGAAAGCCACCACCCTGCCCTTGCTTCCAACACCCTTGCGCCCTGACAACCTGTACCCAGTGAATCCATCTCCAAAACATACTAGAAAATGGGTCTTTCCCTAAATGCCTGGAAAATTAAGGTCCTCCACACCAGCTCCTACAGTGTAACATTTTCCCAGCCTTGTCAATTATGACCAAATGGTAAGATCCTAGAAAATGGGGGCCATTGAGCCCTCTCTGGGTTGTGACAACTAAATTGGAGAAGGTTCATTGAAGAAGGAAGGCACTGAACACATTGAGAGACTCCGTTGGAACATACAGAAGTGAAGTTGAGGCATCAGAGGTAGAACATAAACCTCCCATGAACTCAGCCAATTGATCTTGCAAGCACCACCTGCCCCACATGTGATACAGTCTGCAAATCTTATATCAGACTGATGAGGCATCTCAGAATCCATTGAACCAGAAGGAAGTTGTCTTTGATCCTGAGAAACTGCCTTAGAAGAAGGAGTAAAAACTGGCACTGTGAGTGGGTCATTTCTCTGTTGAAGAGGCCTAAAAAACAGGCAGTAAGTAAAAATGGGTCATTCAATTTTTTAAAAATACAATAATTGTCAGCTGAGGTTGAGTAGCAATGAGGTCATGAAAATGTGTGTGACAATGTCATTCTCGTTAAGTATGAATTATATATGATTATTTGTAACATTGCCATCATGTAGATTATAAGATTTTTTTAAAACCTCCAGAGTACAAACATGGTCTTTAACGTACAACTAATATGAGCACATATTATTAGCCTGAAAATAAAAATACTAATCCCATTGAACTTTGCATTTCAGTTTGTTTGATGTGAACACACACATGACATCAATGTTGTGCAATGTCAAATGGATCATTGAGTGACAACATGCTAATAAAGTAACAGTGGGAGGGCTAGGATATAAACATTAGGAACACTGGAACTTGCAGCTGTTGTCTTGGCTGTGTGAAAATCAGCCTGGATATTCAACAATGCTAGTGATTATCAGAGTGCACTGAACCTATTAACCCTTTGCTATCAGTGGAAACCATGATTCTTTTTCCTTTGCAGCTGAAGCCTTTTCTGTGATTAAGGTGAAGGGTTAAGCAAAGCTAGTGATTATGAGAGTGCACTGACCTGAATTTGTCTGGTTTCAGTATCTAGTAAATGTGATGTCTGAATCAGTTATTGTTGTATGTAGCTAAGGGCAAAATGAAACTTGGATATTTTGATAACAACCTTCTGAGGAGACTGTTTATGTAGATATCCAAGTCTTTTCTTTAATCATGGATTTTGTTTGAGGGTAAGATATGATGACTAGGAAGTATATGCAGTAAGGTCACTGCCATGTGAAAATGCCTCTCGATATCCAGATTTCTTGCAGCACTTAAGGTCTGCATTTAAACATCGATTAGAAAATAAATCATGGGAACATCATCACTTGCAGGCTCCCCTTCAAGTCACTCACCATCCTGACTTGGAAATATAACACCATTCCTTCACCATCATTGGATGAAAATCCTGGAATTCCCTCCTTAATGGCATTATGGGTCTTCCACCAGCACACGGACTGCAGTGGTTCAAGAAGGCAGCTCACCACCACTTATTCAAGGACAACTACGGATGGGTAATAAATGCTGGCCCAACCAGTGATACCCACACCCCATGAATTGGTAAAATTAACCACAAGACTCATCACATAACTCGATTAATTTAATATCGAGCAATAACATTAGCTAGTGTCATGCAATGCCAGTGTGATAAAACATTCCCACATTCATTCTCCAGTCCCAGACACATTAGTGACCACTGCTCTATAAGTTTCAAAGTCATTATGGAAAGGGATAAGGATAGTGCCGAAGTTAAATGTGTAAATTGGGGAAAGACCATTTTCAATATCATTATAGATAACAAGGCGTGAGGCTGGATGAACACAGCAGGCCAAGCAGCATCACAGGAGCTGGAAAACTTGACGTTTCAGGCCTAGACCCTTCATCAGAAATGGGGGAGGGGAAGAGGGTTCTGAAATAAATAGGGAGAGAGGGGGAGGTGGACAGAAGATGGATAGAGGAGAGGATAGGTGGTGAGGAGGCAGACAAGTCGAAGAGGCGGGGATGGAGCCAGTAAAGGTGAGTGTAGGTGGGGGGGTAGGGAGGAGATAGGTCAGTCCAGGGAGGACGGACAGGTCAAGGGGGCGGGCTGATGTTAGTAGATAGGAGATGGGGGTGGGGCTTGAGGTGGGAGGAAGAGATAGGTGAGAGGAAAAACAGGTTAGGGAGGTGGAGATGAGCTGGGCTGGTTTTGGGATGTGGTTGGGGGAGGGGAGATTTTGAAGCTTGTGAAATCCACATTGATACCGTTGGGCTGCAGGGTTCCCAGGCTGAATATGATTTGCTGTTCCTGCAGCCTTCGGGTGACATCACTGTGGCATTGTAGGAGGCCCAGGATGGACATGTCGTCTGAGGAATGGGAGGGGGAGTTGAAATGGTTCGCAACTGGGAGGTGCAGTTGTTTGTTGCAAACTGAGCGCAGGTGTTCTGCAAAGCGGTCCCCAAGCCTCCGCTTGGTTTCCCCGATGTAGAGGAAGCCACACGGGTACAGCGGATGCAGTAGACCACATTAGCAGATGTGCAGGTGAACATCTGCCTGATGTGGAAAGTCTTCTTGGGGCCTGGGATTGGGGTGAGGGCGGAGATGTGGGGGCAGGTGTAGCACTTCCTGCAGTTGCAGGGAAAAGTGCCGGGTGTGGTGGGGCTGGAGGGGAGTGTGGAGCGGACAAGGGAGTCACGGAGGGAGTGGTCCCTCCGGAAGGCAGATAAGGGTGGGGAGGGAAAAATGTCTTTGATGGTGGGGTCTGATTGCAGATGGCGGAAGTGTCGGAGGATGATGCGTTGGATCCGGAGGTTGGTGGGGTGGTACGTGAGGACGAGGGGGATTCTTTTTTGGTTATTATTGCGGGGACGGGGCGTGAGGGATGTGTTACGGGAAATGCGGGAGACATGGTCGAGGGCGTTCTCAACCACTGTGGGGGGGAGGTTGCGGTCCTTGAAGAATGAAGACATCTGAGATGTACGGGAGTGGAATGTCTCATCCTGGGAGCAGATGCGGCGGAGGCGAAGGAATTGGGAATAGGGGATGGCATTTTTGCAGGAAGGTGGGTGGGAGGAGGTGTATTCCAGGTAGCTGTGGGAGTCTGTGGGCTTGAAATGGACATCGGTTTCTAGTTGGTTACCCGAGATGGAGACAGAGAGGTCCAGGAAGGAGAGAGAAGTGTTGGAGATGGTCCAGGTGAACTTCAGGTTGGGGTGGAAGGTGTTGGTGAAGTGGATGAACTGTTGGAGCTCCTCATGGGAGCACGAGGCGACGCCAATGCAGTCATCAATGTAACGGAGGAAGAGGTGGGGTTTAGGGCCAGTGTAGGTACGGAAGAGGGATTGTTCCACGTAACCTACAAAGAGGCAGGCATAGCTTGGGCCCATGCAGGTACCCATGGCCACCCCCTTTGTAGGAAGTGGGAGGAATTGAAAGAGAAGTTGTTGAGGGTGAGGACGAGTTTGGCTAAGCGAATGAGGGTGTCAGTGGAGGGGGATTGGTCAGTTCTGCGGGACAGGAAGAAGCGGAGGGCCTTTAGGCCATCAGCATGGGGAATACAGGTGTACAGGGACTGGACGTCAAGCATATGGATGCTTGCCTTTACTAGCCAGTGGCAGAATATAGGAGCAAGGAAGTCTTGTTACAACTTTATGAAACATTGGTTCAGCCACAGATGGAATACTGTGTCCTGTTCTGCTCCACACACTATCAGAAGGACATGGCTGCACTGGAGAGGATGCAGAGGACATTCACCACGATGTTGCCTGGGATGAAAAATCTCAGACTGGATAGGCTGAGTTTGTTTGCCTTGGAGCGGAGGAGGCAGAGGGAGGTTCTGATTGAGGTATACGAGAGACACAGACAGAGTAGGTTGTGAGAATCTTTACCCATGGAGACCAGACAGCACAAGTTTAGGGAAGTAAGTGGTTTAGAGGAAATCTGAGAAATATCTTTTCCACGCAGAGGATGATAGAAATATGGAACATCTGCCTGAGAGGGCGGAGGAGGCAGGTACTCTCACAACATTTAAGAATCATCTGGATGAGCTCTTCAAATGCCAAGGCAACAGTAGACTATGGACCATATGCAGGTAAATAGGATTACTGTAATTTGATGTTTGTTGATCAGCATAGACATGGTGGGCTGAAAGGCCTATTTCTATGCTGTATGACTCTCTGACATTCTGCATTGAGGGAGTTGGTGAATGATGCCAAATGCGAATGAATTATCTTCCCTTCAAAGTAGAATTTTACAATTCCAGTTGACCCCTGCACATTTCGAAATCCTTGGTTACATGTCCAGGTTCTTAGCGCAAGCAGCTCTACATTTTAATTGGATAGGATCGGAAGAAAGCAGCTCTGCAGGCTACTGGTTTCAACTTGGGGTCAAATATGGCAGGAATCCCAGGAGGCATGAGACACAGAAGCACCAATGATTATCTCTGTATTTGAAACAGCAAAATACATAATACTTCTGAGCATGAGATGCCCAAAAAAGAAGCTGACAAGGAAATGGCTGAGAATGGGAAGATGAGTGGTGAAAAGCTGGATTGTAAAGTAAGTGGAACTAAGGAGAAAATGAGTCTGAGGAAAGCTTTCAGTGCTAAAGGAACTGGGAGGGTACAGGGAGAATTTTTTCTATTTAATGGGTGGGAACTTTATCTTGAAAGGATTTATGAGGAGTTGGAGAAGGACAGAAGATTTGTAGAAAGCATAGATGACAGAAAAGGATATGTGAAATTTGGAAATAAAATTTGACGAGCTCCTTACCTTTAATATCTTGATGTGGAAGGTCATTGGTGCAACACTCGCCAGGCATTGACTAACTCCAACAAAATATAATCTGACTGTCTCCCCATGATTTTCAATGCCATTATCATTGTTGAATCTTCTACCTTTGATACCTTCGGGTTTACCATTGACCAGGAACTGAACTAGCCATAGAAAAGCCATGGCTTCGAAAGCAGGTTGGAGGCTAGGAATCTTGTGGGGACTCTTCAAAGTTTGTCCATCGTCTCCATGGCACGAGTCAAGAGTGTGTTGTAATAGTTTCTGGATTGGAATCCCATCCACCACCTTAAATATTCACTTCCTTCAACACCATTCACAGTGGCAGAAGTCTGTATCGTATGCAAGATGCAATGCAGTAATTTGTCAAGGCTCCTTTGATTGTGCCTCCCAAACCTGCAACTTCTACCACCTAAAAGGACAATGACAGCAGACACAAGGCAACATCACTACCAAGCCCAAACTATCTTGACTTGGAACTATGTTACAGTTTCCTCACTGTCTATCAGTCCAAAGCCTGGACCTCTCTTCTGAACAGCAAAATGGATGTATCTCTACCACATGGACTGCAGCAGTTTAGGATTGAAGAGGTGATCAAGGCTCAATGAGAAAATGGGGGGTGGAAACTGTGATCTGGTCAACATGAAAACACCAAAAATAGTGGCATAGTAGTTGTGGAGGAAATTGACAGTGTTTTGTCACTGCCACTGTTGTTGCAGGACCAAGGGGATTTTCAAAAGCAAAGACAGAAATTGCTGGTGAAACTCAGCAGTTCTGGCAGCATCTGTGGGAAGAAAGCAGAGTTAACATTTCTAGTCGGGTAACTCTTCTTCAGAACCTTAATGAAGATTTTGCAAGACCTGCTGAGTTTCCTCAGCAATTTCTGTTTTGGTTTCAGATCACCAGCATCCACAATTCTTCGTTTTATTTTCAGATTTTCAAAAGGGTTGTCTGAGGGAGGGAACTGTGTTACTGGTTGTGAAGTATGGACGGGCTAAGGAAAGTATGGGATTTCTAGGGAGAGACAGAAATCGGAAAGAGCCCAGCCAGCAATAAGGAGTTTATGTCCATTTTGCCACTGTTTGAAACACCTAGAAAGATGAAAATGTGTTTGTTCGTGTGTATATATGTGTGTGTGTAATTAGGTCAATTGGCTAGATAGCTGGCATTGGTATTAGACTAATGCCAGTTGCCTCAAGTTTCTAGGTGAAGTGGACCTGGGGTCAGCCTTGCCTCCTTACCCAGAGCAAAAACCGTGCCACTTGCTGTGATTCAGTGAACACAAAAAGAGAAGAAATGATAAATGACATTCTCTAAGATTCCTTCTCAATCTCTCTGTCTTCAATACGGCTGGTCACACCTTCGCCCCTCAATACCACCACTCTGCTGACTGACTCATTGGGACTTACTTGATGTATCTCCAACAATGGTATCTTTATTCTATGTTTTAACTCTGGAGCCCCTTAAGGATAATTTTTGGTCTTCTCTTTGTCACTTACCTGCTGCAGTTAGGAATATCATCCACAGACATGGAGTTCCACTTGTACACTCTCTGTCTCTTCAATTATGATACTGAGGTCAGATTTTAAGTCAGGGAAGGTAACTGGTGTGGGACTCCACAGGTGCATGGTAAACCCAAACGTCAATGCAATATGGCTGTCAGTAGCTTCATATTTAGAATTTCAGGTTTCCCAACCAGCATCCATGATGACGACCATTCTGCCCCCAACCCATTTCGGCCCTTTAGTGGTCCAGTGGTGCTGAGGCTCACAATGTAGATTGCATGACAAGCAAATCCTTGTTTAATTAGACTTAGCGCTTGATTGAGGAATCCTGCATCAGGAAGGAGGGGGTGTACTGACAACTACTCTACCTGTTCTCAGTCAAACCCCACCTCCTCAACATCGCCTCTCCTGCAATCATTCAACCACCCCGCTGTCAGCAGATGGGAGTTTTGCACTGGGTCCTTTCTGAGAATTTTACTAATGCTGGGAATCTGGTGAGGGTACTTCAGTTCAATTAATGTTGAATGGTGCATCAAACTGGTATTCTGTCCAATTCAGTTGGTTCAGTCTTAGTGAGGTCAGTTAAAATTGTCCTCAGGAGTTCATAGAATTTTACAGCACCGAAGGAGGCCATTTGACCCATCATGACTGTACCAGCTCTTGAAAAAGCAACCCAGCTTGTTCCATTCTCCATCCATGCCATTGTGGCCCTCTAATTTAATCACTTTTAAATGTATGTGCAGTTTTGTTTGGAAACCTCATATGGAATCTACCTCCACCGCTCTCCCATGCAGCACATTCCAAATCCTAACAACTCTCTGTATAAAGAAGTTTCTCCTAGCTCTCTTGCTGACAATCTTGAAATTGTGACCCCCAGTTACTGACATATCAGTTAGTGGAAACAGAATATTCTTCTTTACCCTGTCAAAATTGTTCATAATTTTGAACACCTCAATAAAGTCACTGAAATAACTCCACAGAGGCTGGTATCCCGTCATCAAGGCACTCTTTATTTACACATGAAAAGTCCTTGAATATAGTACTGCCTCATACAGAGTCAGGCACCAATATGTCAGTATCTCTGACCTGCTCCCTAATTGGACCAGATCAACAGCCCCAATCAGTTAACCCATATTCTATGAGGTCCAGCTGGCTGACCTCATGACATTCACTACAATCACCTCTCAATCCTCTCCGCTCCAAGTAGAATAAGCCCAATTTCTCTAATCTTTCCGTGGATCTAAAATTCCTCATTCCAGGTATCATTCTAGTAAATCTTCGCACTCTCTCCAAGGTTTTAATGTTCTTCCTTAAGTAAGCTGCCCAGAACAGAACACAATACTCGAAATGTGGTCTATACAATGATTTGTAGAGGTCTAGTATCACTTCCTGTTTTTACATTCTATGCCTTTATTTGTAAACCCAAGGCTTCTATAAGCCTTCTTAACAATTGTTTCAACGTGCTCGGCCATCTTCAAAGAATTACGCACTTGAACCCTGAAGTTACATTGCTCCTGTACTAACCTCAAAGTTGTACTGTTGAGCCTGTACTGTCTCTCCATGTTTCTTCTACCAAAATGCATTACCTCACATTTCTCTACATTGAAATTCATCTGCCAGGTGTCTGCCCCTTTGACGAACTTGTCAATGTCTCTCCAAAGTTATTCAACATCATCCTCATAATTCATTCCTCTCCCTGGCTTGGTATCATCTGCAAATTTAGAGATTTTGCCCATACCACCCATCTCCAAATCACTTAGATAAATCAGAAAAAGCAAAGCTCCCAACACCGATCCATGGGGAACACCACTTTCAACTTGTCTCCAGTCTGAGAAATGTCCACCTCTACCTACCCTCTGTTCTCTATTCTTTAGCCAACTTCTAATCTATGCTGCCAAGGACTCATCAATCACAAACATTTCTAATTTGCTAACCAACCTGCCACATTGCACTGTCTCAAATACTTTCTGGAAGTCCAAACATATGACATCAACAGCGCTACCCTCATCCACTGCCTGTGTCACCTTGTCTAAGAACTCAAATTTGTCAGACATAACTAGCACTTGATAAAGTAATATTGACTGTCTAGTGTTAATTATTATTCTCTCAGCGTATATTTACCCTATTCCGTACTATGACCTTATCAGATTTCCCACTATTGACGTTATGCTGACAGGTCTGTTGTTTCCCGAGTTATCCTTTGCCCCTTTCTTAAATAATGGGGTCACATTTGCAATCCTCCAATCTCCTGGGACGAATTTTGTGTTCAGAGGGACCTGGAAAACTTCTGTCAGTGGCTTCACAATTTGTTCTCTTATCTGTCTCAGCAATCTAGCATGCATCTGATCTGGGATCTGGCGACTTCAATACCTGAAATACCAGCAGTCTTTTTAGCACCTCTTCTTTATCTATAACTACACTGTCCAATTGCTCAACACCTGCATTTTTAATTGGGCTATTGACACCATTTTTGATTTACTCATTGTTTAAAAACTTTTAGGAAATATGAGTTTAAAATGAGCCAATGTGTTCCTTTAGAATCATCTGTTTTTCCTCTTTAGGTTTCATCCCTTATCATGCATTTGTCTGGTATGAACCTAATTAATATATTGAAATAATGGATTCAAAGGCAAGATAATCTAGTGAGTGAGTTCTGGAGAGTAGTACTGAAAAAATTGATGGCTTTGCTAAAGAAGAATGAAGGATAGGAGCAGAAGTAGACTATTCATTCTCTGAACCTACTCCGCCATTCAATAAGATCATGGCTGATTGGTTTGTGTGTTGAATTCACCATTCACTCTGAACACTCATTGATTCCCCTGCTGAACAAGAATCTATCCACCATTTTCAAACAGGGCCACTTAGTTTTGGACTGATTCACAACAGGAAGCATCCTTTTCACATCCACCCTTTCAAGACTTTTCATGGTCTTATACACTTCAATGAAGTCGTAGAATCCTAGAATTCCTGGAGTGTCAAAGCAGGCCAATCAGCCCATTGAGTCCAATCCGAAGAGCATCCCACCCAGACCCACTTCCCCACCCTATACCCATAACCAAGCATTTCTCAAGGCTAATCCAGCCTGCAGATCTTTGAAGTCATCTCTCATTCTTGTAAATGCCAAAAAAAAACAATACAGGCTGTCCAAGCTATCGTGTTAAGACAACCCATTCATTCCAGCTATCAATCTAGTAGACGTTTTCTGAACTGCCTCCAATGTATTTTCATCTTTTCTTAAACAAGGAGACCAAAATTGCACACAGTATTCGAGATGTGAGCTCATGAAAACCCTGCCTAAATGAAACACAACATTCCTAAATTATGTTCAATTCTCCTTGAAATTAAAAAAAAATCCCATTAGCCTTTTTGATTGTATGTTGTACCTGCACACTAACTATATGATTTATGTACCAGAGTACTTAAATCTCTCCGCATCTCAGAATTCTGCAGTCAATGCGTGTTTAAGTAATACTCTACATTTTTATTCTCCTTGCCAAACCTATCAACTTTGCATTTTCCCACTTATACTCCATCTGCTAGATTTTTGCCCAATCACAGAACCTATCCAAGTACTTATGTCTTCTCCTATCTTGGTATTATCTGTGAATTTAAATACCATGTCATTGTTGAAGTCATTGATGTAAATTGAAAAAGTTGACAGCCCAGCACAGATCTGTTGGATTCCACTCATCATATCCTGCCAATTAGGCAAAGACCCACTTAGGCATACTCTGTTTTTGGCCAGCCAGCCAATCTTCTATCTCATCTTCTAAGTACTCCTATTCCATGAGCTTTTTATTTTTTCCCTTTTCCACTCCAGGTTATTTTCCAGCTTTTAGCGAATGTTCTGAATGGGCAGGCAATACAGTCATGCAGACTCTCCCCCTTGCCTGCACAGTCAGAAGTCACACGACACCAGGTTATAGTCCAACAGGTTTATTTGAAATCACAAGGTTTCGGAGCTCTGCCCCTTCATCAGGTGAAGTGGAGGGAAATGCACAGGACCAGAATATATAGGCAGGGTGATAATGGCAAGATAGTTCCAGGTAATTAATCTGTTGACACTCTTAGTTACCTGGAATTATCTTGCCATTATCTTTCTGCCTATATATTCTGTACTTGTGCACTTTCTTCCACTTCACCTGATTAAGGAGCAGCACTATGAAAGCTTGTGATTTCAAACAAACCTTTTGGATTATAATCTGGTGTTGCATGACTTCTGACTTTGTCCACCCCAGTCCAACACCAGCACCTCCACATCTTTGCTGGAGAGACCTGTGTCATTCTGCTTACTACACTATTATCTACAACTATTACATTCCTTGTTGATCCTCACACTTCAGTGATTTCCTGTACTACAGTCAGTTTGCATATTCATGCTGCAAACCCATTCTCACCAAAACAGGCTAACAGAACCTCAAATTCATTGGACAATGGCAAAGGCTCACACCTCCGCACTCTGGGTCTTCTTACTTGCTTCACTCACAGCCACACCTTCCTGTCCTTGACTACAGACCAACTCAGAAAACCCTAGCCGAAGTGGAATGTGACTGCTTACTGATACAAATAATCTAGGTAGCTTAACAATGTCTTTAGTTCTGCCTCCAGCTCATAAATCCTGACCTGAAGTTGCTTGAACGTCAAACACTTGGTGTACTCCTATGCTGAGGCCAAGAAAGGGAAAGAAATGAGAAACATGAGAATGAGGAAGGGATTTAGGACAAAACAAGGGTGTAGAAATGGGGTGGGAGTGTGAGGGTACAGAGGAGGCAGAGATTTGGGCGATTAGGACTGCATGCATGGAACTTGATATTTTAGCAGTTTCTGATGAATTGGAGTTAAAAAGCTGAACTAAGATAGACAGTTGCTAATTACATAGAGGCGGATGTAAGTGGTTCTGGTGGTATAGTTTGGGTTTGCAATGATTTGCCTCAGTTGGATCAACAGATCTCAAAGCGTGGTTTACAGACTACATGTAGACTGTGAGGATCCATCAGGTGGTCCGCAGACTGGTCAAAGCAATGGTTAAGGCATCAGGCCAGAACCCTCATATCACTATTCATGCAATGTTACACAACCAGACTGGGTTTTGTGTGTAGTGTTAGCCATCACAAGTGTGAGCAATAACAGTGTAACTTTTGAAGCAAGAAAATGTTATATGACAGCACACAACTGCGAGATTGGATTTTCAACATTGCATGGCCTGCACACAAAGAACAACTGCTAGAATGTGGAGCTAATGTGAGATGGATGCTCTCCAGATTGGAAGCAGACATAATCTCACTGATGTCTCATTAAAGGAAGTGACATTTTTCTAGTTGAGTTTTAACACAAGAAAAAGATGGGGTATGAGGGATAGGTAATCCAAAGGGTTATTTGCCTAGCGTAAGTAATCCCCAGATGAAAAGTTGAAAACCATAGTTAGAAAGTTTGGTTAGTAAAGGGAGTTCTTCAGTTTTATCATATTTGTTGAAAATGTAGCATAAATGTCCCTGGCCATACAGATGAAAAAATCCATCTCCTGAAGAACTTATAATTTGAGTAGGACAATTATACTTGGACAAAAAAGCCCTTAACTCCACGTAATCCATTATTCCTGTGCAATTTTTAGGCTCATACCACACAAATATATATTTGGATTGGCATGCTAGATGCTGAAGATGAAAAACAAAATGATACCAGAGAAATAATTTGGTTCATTTTAAAATAATGCTTATATTTATTGAAAATTTAAATATTTCTTTTTAAAACCTCATTTTAATGTAGCATGAATCATCAGCACAAAATTACTGCTGCTCATCATACAGTTTTTCATTTTGGTTTTTCACATTACTGTTCAATATAACAGTAACACATAAAACATCACATTGAATATGCTTCAGTTAAACTGAACCAGCTTTTTTTGAGAAATATCTGGTTTTGTTCATTTTGGTGACAAATATACCACACCGATATCAATAGTGAAAGCTACAGCATATATTTATAGTAAGAGCTGTTATAACAATAGTATTTAAATACAAAATATTTTCATGTATATTTCCCTAGTAAAGCCCTGAACAAAAGGATCTATACAGTTTATACAGATTGTTTCTCGTAACAGATGAATGGGGGTTTTATCTAAGAGATACTTACAGTGACAGTCCAGTACTTGTAATGAATATAACCAGACAGCAAAATCTGATACTTGAATACCTGAAGGAACTTCTGCACATAATGCATGGATAACCTGGATTCAGAAAGAGCTACACAGACCAATCTTCCCTTAAAGTGATGTCAATCTATTCACCCAAATGGATGGTTGGTTTGTCTCCAAAGCAAGTACATGTAATTTTAAACTTTATTAACACTGAAAGCAATAATCACGTCCTTTCTTGAGAACTAGATAGAGGTTACGGACCAAAAATTGGTAATAAGATTGTTATTTTCCTGTGTGAATTAATATTTCATATTCATTTCTTCAAATGGTTGAGATTTCATTAGCGCTATCAATGTCAGTCTTGCAATGCTAGTTACAATACATAGTTGGAAATTGATCTGCAAGCTTCAAAACTGGCATCACAAGCTGAGTCATTGACTGAATTGCTGCAGTGCTTCAGAAAAGGTATTTGCGTTACTCATTGAGGTTACTTGAATAATAAAACATCCCTAAGCGATATTGAGCCCTCAATGCCTGTTCATGAACCACAGCTCCTCAAATTCAGAACTTTTATTTAAACAGAAGGATTAAATCAGGAGAGGAGATCCATTAATTTGTCAGTAGGGCACTATCTTTCATAGCCTGACGGTCAAATTAATGGAGAATTATTTTAGGGAGTTTCTTGACCATGCTTGGCAAAAACTATAATCCCAGCCAAGTGCTTTTTTTCTCCTAAGCACTTTGAAAAGAATACATAAATATTTAACAAAGTAAATAACTTTTTTTTAAGTGTAACGCACATTTCACGTACATTTGGAGTTTGTAAATGCACAATTTTAAGCAAAAATATTAAGAACCCAAAATATGGCTGGTCCAGAAATGCTCTCACATAATTAATCGAGGTAATAACACAAAACTATAGAACCCCAATGTAAAAAAAAAGTTCCTCAGCTAAACATTTTAATTTAAGAGGAACTAACTTGAAGCACACCTTTGCATCATGCACCTCTGCAATATACTTATGACCTGAACTGGTTAAAATGACCTTGAGTGCCTGTTCCATACCTATTCGGAATATTAAACAATCCAGTTCTGAACCCCTGAGTCATTCCTGTTGCAGGTCTCCCGATGCTATGGGGAGCACCTCCATATGAAACAACCCCATAATTGAGACCTAAGCCATAAGGTCTAGTAGGTGGGGCAGTTGATAGGATGACTGGGTTGATGTTCTTGCCTGGTGTGTTGAAAGAAAATTCGGGAGGTGGACTAGATGGTTTTGCTGGGGTAGAGGTGATTGGGTTCATGTCATCCACAGATTTGACAGCTGGAACTGGTGCAATATTGGTGTGGTCCAAGGGATTCAGTATGTTGCTCGGGATTGATCCTGTAACCAGTGATGGTCTAACCCAATCATCTTTAAAAATCTGAACAGTTAAAGTTTTAACAAGAGTGGATAGGCGGTTGGTCACATGGGCCAGCACCAACTGTTCGTTTGCATCTCTCCTGATCCGGACATGTACAGAGCCAGCCTAAAGAGGATAAAAGCAAAACCTTTTAAAAAATATATTCCAAATCTAATGAGGAAACTCAAATCGTGTAAAAGTTCAATCAGGATCTGAAGGAGGGGAGATTTCTGGTAAAACCTTACAACCAATTAATAAAAATTCCATTCAATACATTAACCAGCTTTAAAGTTTATAAACCAATTCCAGCATTGCCCATTTTTGCTTAAATATGCAGAATGCTCCCCATCTGATTACTTCTTGTGGACTCTGTCCCATCTTTTCAAAACATTTAATCGCAATTAAGTTAGATAACAAAACCAGCACATAAAATACTGTGATAGTAGGAACTGCTGATGCTGGAGAATCTGAGATAACAAGCTGTAGAGCTGGA